>CM053403.1:128526655-128563473 GCA_028644305.1 Xerus rutilus
TCTTTCACTGCTTCTATTCAACACAGTCCTTGAAACTCTAGCCAGAGCAATTAAACAAAAGAAATTAAAAGGATATGAAGAGGAAAAGAAGAACTCAAATTATCATCAGTTGCTGATGACACGATTATATACCTACAGGATCCAAACTACTCCACCAGAAAACTTCTGGAATAAATAAAGGAATTCAGCAAAGTAGCAGGATATAACATCAACACCCATAAATCAAATGCATTTCTATACATCAGTGATGAATCCTCGGAAAGAGAAATGAGGAAATCTACTCCATTCACAATACCCTCAAAAAAATTAAATAAAATAAAGTACTTGGGGATCAATCTAACAAGAGAGGTTAAAGACCTCTACAATGAAAACTACAGAACACTAAAGAAAGAAATTGAAGAAGACCTTAGAAGATGGAAAGAACTCCCAAGATCCTGGATAGGCAGAATTAATATTGTCAAAACGGCCATAGTACCCAAAGCGCTATAGAGAATCAATGCAATTCCAATTAAAATCCCAATGTCATTCCTTATAAAAATAGAAAAAGCGTATACACCACAGAATCTGGCCAGAAGAATATTTTTTCAGTTGTGCTATGTAATAATATCTTGTAGAAAAATTATTTTTTCACTAGACTATGAGATATGAATCAATTATTCAAATATTTCAAGTCAAATTTGTTAAATTCTAAGTGTTACAAATGTTTATGTTATATGGGTGATTTTTTTCCTAATTATAAATTAGAACACAGGCTGTTGGTGACATGAGAGAATATTGGTAAAATTCAGGCAGTTAAGTCTAGTCTCCTGTACAAAGCCAACTGTCCCCCAACTGCATTTATTGTGCATGGGTGCATATTAAAAATACATTCGTTCACAAAGTGCTAACAATCTATCAAACTACTTCTTCATTCAAGGTAGACAGGAGCACATATGTCTTGAATTTCTAAAATAAAAAGATCCAGATAATAAAAAAAAAAAAATAGAAAAAGCAATCACGAAACTCATTTGGAAAAATATGAGACCCAGAATAGACAAAGCAATCCTTAAAAGAAGAATGAAGCAGGAGACATCACAAGACCAGGCCTTAAACTATACCACAAAGCTATAGTAACAAAAACGGCATGGTACTGGCACCAAAACAGACATGTAGTCCAATGGGAAAGAATAGAAGACACAGAGACACACCCACATAAACACAGTTATCTCATGCTACACAAAGGCGCCAAAAACACGCATTGGAGAAAAGATAGCCTCTTCAACAAATGGTGCTGAGAAAACTGGAAATCCATGTGCAGCAAAATAAAACTAAACCCCCATCTCTCACCATTCACAAAACTCAACTCAAAGTGGATCAAAGACCTAGGAATTAGACCAGAGACCCTACGCCTAATAGAAGAAAAAGTAGGCCCCAATCTTCATCATGTTGGATTAGGCCCTGAATTCCTTAACGAGACTCCTAAAGCACAAGAAATAAGATCAAGAATCAATAAATGGGATGGATTTAACCTAAAAAGCTTCTTATCAGCAAAAGAAACAATCAATGAGGTGAAGAGACAGCCTACATTTTGGGAGCAAATTTCTGCCACATGCACGCCAGATAGAGCACCAATCTCTAGGATATATAAAGAACTCAAAAAACTTAATACCAAAAAAACCCAAAGAACTCAATCAATAAATGGACTAAGGAGCTGAACAGACACTTCTCAGAAGAAGATATACAACCAATCAACAAATATATGAAAAAATGTTCAACATCTCAAGTCATTAGAGAAATGCAAATCAAAACTACTCTAAGATTTCATCTCACTCTAGTCAGAATGGCAGTTATCAAGAATACAAGCAACCATAACTGTTGCTGAGGATGTGAGGGAAAAGGCATGCTCATTCATTGCTGGTGGGATGGTAAATTGGCGTAGCCAATCTGGAAAACAGTATGGAAATTCCTTAGAAAACTTGGACTGCAACCACCATTTGACCCAGCTATCCCACTTCTTGGTCTATACCTAAATGACTTAAAAATAGCATACTACAGTGACACAGCCACCTCAATGTTTAAAGCTACAGAATTCACAATTGCCAAACTGTGGAAGCAACCTAGATGCCCTTCAACAGATGAATAGGTAAAGAAACTGTGGTGTATACACACAATGGAATATTACTCAGCATTAAAAGAGAATAAGAATATGGGATTTGAAGGTAAATGGATGGAGTTGGAGAATATCATGCTAAATGAAGTAAGCCAATCCCTAAAAACCAAATGCTGAATGCTCTCTGTGATAAGTGGATACTGATTCATAATGGGAGTGGAGCAAAGAATGGAAGAACTTTGAATGGGCCAAGGGGAGGGAGGAAAGGGGAGGGGCATGGGGGCAGGAAAATGGAGAAATGAGATGAACATCATTACCTTATAGGTACATGTATGACTCCACACATGGGGTAACACTACATCATGTACAACCAGAGAAATGAAAAGTTGTGCTGCATTTGTGTTCAATGAATCAAAATGTATACTGTTTTCATATGTATCTAATTAGAATAAATTAATATTTAAAAAATAAATTGATAAATTGGATGTGATAAAAATTTAGAACTTCTGCTCTTAAAAATATGCTATTAAGGAAATGAATGGGAAAACAGAGAGTGGGAGAAATTTTTGCAAAACATGTTCAACAAAGGACTCAAAATTCCATAAGACAAACAACACAAATTAAATTTTGGGAATATCTTTGAAGAGACTTATCAAGAAGATACATGAATGTACTCATTGATAAATGGATGCTGATCCATAATGGGGGGAAGGACACAGAACAATGAACTCTGTTCACAGGGAGAGGTAAGAGGGGAGGGGGCATGGAGACAGTAAAGGTGGTGGAATATGATGGTCATCATAGCCCTAGCATTATGTATGACTGCATGTAAGTTGTGATTCTAAATCACTTACAACCAGAGAAATGAAATGTTATCCTCCATCTGTGTATAATGAATAAAATTGCACTCTGATATCATGTAAACCTAAATAGAACAAATAAATTATGAAAAAAAGAAGATACATGAATAGTAAATAAATACATGATGCTCAACATTTTAGAGAAATGTAAATTAAAATTGCCATACAATACCATTACACATTATTTTCACCTCCTATTCACATTGTTGATGGAGGGATTCCCTCTCCAGGGTCATCTGGTTGGCCAAAACATGTAACACTTGTATTAATCAGCTTTTTTTGCTTCTGTGACCAAAGAACCTGACAAGAATAATTTTAGAGGAGGAAAATTTTATTTGGTTTCTCATAGTTTCAGAGATATCAGTCCATAGATGGCCAACTCCATTGCTCTGGGCTGGATGGGAGGCAGAACATTGTGGATGGGTGTGGAGGAAGAAAACAGCTAGGAATATGGCATAAGGAATTAGAGAGCTCTGCTCAACAAGGACAAAATATAAACACAAAATGCATGCCCCCAGGGACCCACCTTCTTGCAGTCACATCCTATTAATTGGTAACCACTAATTAATCCCTATCAGAGGATTAATGCACTGATAAGTTTAAACCTCTTACAACTCAATCATTTCATCTCTAAACTTTCTTGCATTGTCTCACACATGAGCTTTCGGGGGACACATAATCTAAACCATAGCAATATTAAACACTAGATAGACAAGAATGACAATATTTTATTATTCTCAGGTACTCACAGCCTGTGGGGAATCCCACAGAGTATGGGAGTACACACCATGAAGGGCCACACGGGGGCTATGCTAAGGAATAGTGAACACATGGGGAAAGGGGCAGGCAGACTTTGTAGTATTACTACTAAAGAGGGGTGTGTGACCCCAGGTTCCAATAGGGGAATGATTGGTTTCTTTGGATAATTTATGGCTGGCATAGAATCGAAACCCTGCTAGTCAGGGATAAGTGTCTGGTCCCCCTGATGAGAGGGAATGTTTGGCTAAGGAACCTTATACACAGAAGCAGAGCAGGAAGGGGAACTTGTGGTGAGACCATTTGAGGCCTTCCCAATTTTACCAAATGTTAAGGCAGTACATATTAAGCCTTATATTTTGAAATTACAACATACACCCACCAAAAGACTGACAAAATCTAGTATTGGCATGAATGCCAAGCAATTGAAACTCTCATATGTTGCCAGTGGGAAAAGCAAAATAGTATAGTCATTTTGGAAAAGTTTGGGAATTCCTCATAAAATTAGGCAATCTTACCATTTGGCCCAGCTTCTTCACTCCTAGTTATTTGCCCAAGAGAAGTGAAAACCTGCGCCCAAAGGAACAAACCACAGGGCTTCTAATGATAGGCTTGGCTCTGGGCGTCACAACAGGCTAGATTCTGGCACCCATCAAAACTTGGAAAAAGATCAAAACAATATGAAAAGAAAAATGAATTTATTTAGTTTGGCCAAATGTAGAAGACAGCTATTCTGCCTTCCACCTAACTCACAGAAGTTAAATTAAATAGGGAAAGAACAAAGTATATTTGCCCAGGCTTGTGGGCCTGAGGTCCATTCTAATTCTTGTACTTCAGGTCCTGTTGGCATCCTCCTAGTGCCAGGGGCCAGGGATCTGGGGGACAGTTTTTATTCAGTTTTTGTTCTCAGCATGAGATGATTGCTAAGGTGGAGAAATAACTTAAAGATCAGGTTAGCAGGACAATGACTGGGTCTATGAATTTTTAAATTCTTGGAAGACAGCTATTACATGACTACCTACCACATGGACAAATCTCAAAAGCACACACTAAGTGAAGAAGCCAGATTCAAGCTAAATATTGTATGATTACGTTAATCTGAAATTCTAGAAATGGAAAGATTAAAATAACAATAGAATCATGTTTGCTAAGGTGCACAGATGGAGTAAGAGCTTTGATTGTAAAAGGGCATGTTCTATATATTGATTATAGTGGCTGTTACATGAATGTATAGCTAAGATTGGTGGGCTTTTTTGTATGTAAATAATACCACAATAAAGCTGATGAAAAAACATGAGGGGAAAATACCCTTAAGACCTTAGGTTCCTAACTTCAGCAGTCCTTCAGGGAAGCTGCTGTTTTAAAGAAGTGTAACACTCTGAACTTCCTTTTCCTCTTCTTTTAACTCTTAAGGATTTCTTTTAATTTTTTGTGATAACTTTGATGATTACTTATTGCATTTTATCTAGAATATTTGATGCGTTCTTTCAGGGCTTTTGTATAACTTAAAATATCTTGTCAATCATCTTGCCACAAGCAGGAATCTCATTTTTCTAAAACTTCACTATCTTTTAATGCTTTAAATGAGACTCAGGGTACTTTTTTGAGCAAACATTCCTAATCCTTTTTATTGGGAAACTCTGTATTTAAATTCCAAAAATACCTATGCTTATAGGATGAAGAAGCTTTTTAAAAGTTACCAACTAGGAAATTAGTGCTATATACTATATCCTACATTTAAACAGATTACCAGATACAGAACTGTAGCATAACATTTAAATAGATAGTTGATATTAAATTGAAATTGATTTGAATTTAAAAATCATTACCTGGTGCTTACAGAATTTGAATTACATGGAAATATGAGGGGAACAAAGAGGTGTCAAGTGTTTGTCTATCAAACCACAGAGTGAATTGACAGTGTCCTATGTATCAGGCATTGCACTAAGCATTAAGAATACATCAGTAAATAAAACTTAGGATCTCTTCTTGCATGGTCCTTGCAATATAGCCGAGGGAAGATCTTATTTTACAACTGCAAATGAGTTTAATAAGGTACAAAGTGAAATGAAGGAAAATTACAGGACACTTTAATGAAGAGTAGGGAATAAATAAGTAATATTTTAGGTAGACAGAATGGTATTTTTAGGTCATGGAAAGTCTAGCAAGTTGAAAAACCGAAACAGTATATAAACGAGGAAAATAGAATAAACTGCAGTAAGTCAAAATGGGATGCCAAACTGAGAAAGGGATAAGGGGAATTTGGTGATGCTTTTAAATTTTAAACATTTTGGCATTTGTTTTTGATGGTCATTAAAAGGCCAACAGCTGTGGTGGTGTTTTGAATTTTCTAATTTGAATATCAACAAAGTAACAATAATCAGAATTTGAAAACACAAACCAGATACTAACATAAGAGAATTACTTAACAATGGAAAAGTAAAGGGAAGACATACTGAGTAAAGTTGATATTAAAAGTTTTTACTTTCCTCTCCTCATACTCAACCTATCTATTGAAATTACTTCCTAAATATTATATTTTCTTAAATCTAAGTTGCTTTTTTCCTTCCTTCATTTTAACACTTCTATAATTGGGTTGTACTTGACAAATGATTTTTAGAAATAGCAAAACCATATACTGCTGAATTTTAAGTTAAATGTAGATCCTAATAGTCACTATCCATGTCTTTAAAAATGTCATTCCATGACATAATACTGAAAAAACTGAATTGTCCATAGAATACTGTCTGTTGTACTTTGGTCAATATAATTAAAAGTAAAAAACTAGAGAATTTCTCAGCATAAACACAGATATTTCAAAGATAGAAGATAATTGGCATGATCTGTGCACACTTAGGGAAAGATCATAACTGATGAGGTCCCACCCATTTGTACAAAATACACAATGTTGAAGAAAGGATGTTTTAAATTTCCAGCTTATATGCTTCAACTAAGAAGAAAATATAGTTTAACTAAATTCATTCAAACCCTAAAACACTCTCTATTCAAAAGTATTGAGTCCAAATACTAATTACAGATTATAAAAAGCTGCATGTATTTAGATGAAAGCAATTTAGAAGAATCTTGAATTTGAAAGTTTAGACTCTATATTGACTGTGCAAGAGAAACATAAATTAGTGTTTCTCAAATTTAAGGTACCTACAAGTAGCTATGGGTTCTTGCTGCCATGCAGAATCCAATTCAGGTTAGGAGTGGGGCTTGATCTTTTGCATTTCCAATTAAGATTCTAATCCAGGAACAATTTGGCAAGGTATTAAACATAAGTGTATATCCTCCCATCCCCCAATGCAGATACTAAACTGAAGATGGTCCTTAAATTGAAGGAAATAAATTCTCTGTCAAATCCTATTATTTCTCTTCATCGCTGCTGTCATTATCTGAATCACCTCTCTCTTCCTTAGATTAGTATCATAGCCCCCTAAAGAGTTTCCCTGCCTCAGGTTTTGTCCTCTTATTCATTCTCCATACTGCAGCACTAAAATCAATCCTTCAAAAACTCCAGTCTGGGGCTAGGGATATAGCTGTTAGTAGAGTGCTTGCCTTGCATGCACAAGGCCCTGGGTTCAATCCCCAGTACCATAAAACAAAACAAAACAAAAAAAACAACCTCCAGTCTGATTATGATCTTTGCTGCTTAAATTATTTCAGTAAATAAAGTTAATGTGCCCCTGGGGACTATGTAAACTGACTTTTAACCACCTTGCTCCCATAGACACAATGTACACGCAGTATGCTAGTACCCTAGTGACTTTCTTACAAATGCCCTTCTTCTCAAACCTTTGTTCATCCTAGTCCTTTTATGTAAACCATCTTTGTTGGTGTATTAATGTTTCAATATTAATACAACACCACAGACTGGGTAACTTAGAAAGAAAAGACATTTAGTTTAGTTGACAGTTCTGGAGACTGAGAAGTCCAAAAAGATTAAGTGTCAAATCTGGCTGGCATGACATCTTGGCAGACAGCATGGAGGGAGTGCACATGAGAGGACACTATCACATGGCAAGACAAGGGGCATGTGTGTGCTTCTGGCTTCTGTCCTTACAAAGCCATCAGCATTCAATTTTCAGGCCTCCAACCTGATCTAATCCTAAGTACCTCCCAAAGGCCCCACCTGAAAACACCAGTCAGATTCAATTTTTACCCTCTTATTACCTCACAATAGAAATTAAACTCCAATTTCAATTTTGGAGGGAATAAACCATGTTTAAAAGATAGCACCTGGCTATCCATTAGGACTTAAAATTAACATAATTAAAATTCAAACCATAAAATTAAAATTAAAACTTAATTTAAAAATTAAGATTTAAACTATAGGACTTTAGGACTTAAAATTAACATCACTTCCTGAGAAGCCTTCCCACCAACCTTGATTACTTAGATGCATAAGCCTTTATCACAGCAACACATTGTTATTGCTTTTTGTTATTGTTCTTACTCGTTATCTTGGTGAGCATAGGAAACTTTTTTTTTTTTTTTTTTTTTTTTTGGTACTGGGAATTGAACTCAGGGGTACTCACCACTGAGCCACATCCCCATCCCTATTTTGTATTTTATGTAGAGACAGGGTCTTACTGAGTTGCTCATAGCACCTCGCCGTTGCTGAGGGTGGCTGGAAACATCTTTTTCTTGTTCTCTGCCTGTGTCTAGTGCCTGACACACTGACTGGCACCTAGGGGACAATTCAGTAAACTTTAATTTTAAAAGCATTTGTTAATATATCAATGAGATATTCAGTTCTGGATAACTTTTTTCTAGAATACATATTTTTTCCTGTAAATATAGGTTCCTTCTATAGTAAGAATATAGCATAGATGACAGGTCTCAGCTTTTGACTTGATAAAATCTTACTTATCTGGAAACCTTTCTTTACTCAGTCATCATGCAGTCAATAAATATTATTACCATTTAGTTTGTAGTGAATAAAAATTGAATAAACAAATACTAGGTACATTGGAAGACTGAAAATAATAAATAATAGCTATGAACTTGATGTAAAAATCTGAAGTATAAACAAGACAATAAAGCAGCAGAGATGAAAGTATATAACTTGGACTCTGTAGTTGACAGAAGCCTATCCAAGAAAGGTGAAGTGGCTTTGAGGTTCAGCAGTGGTTCACTAGATGGAAGGGAAAGTCATTCTTAGCAAAGGAGATCATGTGCAAAAGCACAATTTAAGAAAGCATTCTACCTAGACTGTCTATTACAGAGCTGCAGATGATCTGGAGAGGAAGATGAGACTTCAGAGAAGCAGGCCTCTGATGCTCAGCCTAAGGAGTTTATTCAGTTTTTTGCTGAATAGGAGAAATTAAAGGTATTTTTAGTAGCAACATGGCACAATCAAAGGAACTTAAAAAACTTACTTTGGTAGTAGTATGGATATACTGAAGGGGTAGGATATCAATAGGGTGATCAGTAGATAGTGCAAGCAAAGAGAAAACCTTGAAGTCATAGAATGAAAATGGGAAAGAGATAAGTGGATGGAATAGAATAAGGAATAAGATAGCATAGTACTAACAACAGGACTCAGATGATGGAGATTGGTAGTAGTAGTTATCTTTGGTTGAGTGAGATTTCGTATCTTGTTCTTGATAGTGAAAGGTGGCAGAATATGCCACTACAAAATATGCCACTTTTGGCACATGGATTATTTTAAACTAAAGACACTTCAAAAACAGCAGATACAAAGTGGGCACTATGCCCTCCTGCCCCATACTGGGAGAACAAAAACATTCTCATCACCAGAGACAGGAGAATACTCTTATGTGAAAGGTGTCCTCTCTGTTTAAGGAGTCATGGCTGAGAAAAATCTGCCCAGCAGTCCTTGTTAAAATAATTCACCTTCATTTATTTCCTCAAACATTTTAGTTATTATTCCTATGCTCATATATTAATACATGAACAGTGTGACTCCACATCGTGTACAACCACAAGAATGGGATCAAAATTGGAATGGGTTGCACTCCATGTAGATATAATATGTCAAAATACACCATACTGTCATGTATATCTAAAAACAAACAAAAAAAGGATTAGGTATATGCCCAATGGAAATGCCTAACTATGTTCACCATGTGAAAGAATGTTTACAACAGCATTATGTGCAAACTGGATAATATTCAAATATGTATCAAAAAAGAATAAAAAAACTACCTACCTACCTAAATATATTTTTATTTTTGAGTTTGTGAACTTTAGTGAGGAAAAAAGGACATACACATTTACATAGCCCCCATTCCTACAAGTATTAGAAATATAAATCATGATAAAATATAATTTTTAAAATCCCCCAACAAAAATAATTTTGCATGTTCTCAACGATGCTATTGCTGTCAGTACTGGACTGTTTCCAGTTGCTTTTTCTTTTTGAGTGGCATAAGAAACCTATCATTTTCACTAGAAATACTAAAGCTCAAGTAACACAACAATTAAGTTTTAATTTTGAGTTTAAAGTTTCATACTACCTCTACCACTTTACTCTCTCTGCATTCTTTGGCTTCAAAGAAAGGAGACAGAAACCCGGGGATTGTTAAAATGTAAAAATTAAAGCTATAATGTAATTTGAGCTTAAAAAAAGGGTTGTAGTTTATAAAATTGACAAGGTCCTTTTATTTTTTAATGCTTCTCCAAGTGTCAATCAATTATATAAAGCTCTGTAATGAATGGCATAAAACACAGTTCCAAAGTGTTTAAGTTTTATTTTTCAAGGAACATATTATATGTTAAAACATCACATTAAAACAAAAGTAAAACAAACATGATAGAACTACTTTTCCCAACATAATAGTCCTTAACTTTGTCCAGAATTTTCATATAGTTGATGTTACTTATTTTCAACCCTTTCTGACTAGTATTTTACATTATATGCATTCTTCATGGTATTTATGTATTGTCTCTACCCAGACCTATTTGGAGTGTACAGTATAAACAGGGCACCATAAGCTACTGACACCTTTGTTGGTAGTATAAAAGTTATAGTTAATTAAGGGTTAATTATGTAACTCCAGATAATCTCTCCAGTACTTCCCTGTTTCAGCTTCTCAAACTCCCCAAAGGGGCTGGTTTATTGTTATAAACCACTTACCAAATTACCTAAGAGATAAAAATGTTTCTACTATTTCTAAGAGTTAAAATAAGAAATAATTTGACAATCTTCTTCAATAACTTTGATGAAATCAAATGTGCTTTTATTTTTGTAAAGATTATGTGTTTGAAATAGTATAGATTCTCTGTAAGTACAAACATATAGTTATTCATGAGTTGATTTTGTTTGTTCCTGGTTAAGTTGAATTCCAAATTTGGATTCCAAATTTCTACTTGGTAACATAAATAGGAAATGTTTTATTATATTTTCAATAGACATATATTTTGCATATTATATGTAAATTAAAATATTTTAAATCATCTAATTTTGTTTACATTTACACTATATCAAGAAAAAGAAGCATAGAAAGGAACTCACCTTTTCTTCTGTCTTCCACAAGAAAGCTTCAAAATGTTTATTTTTTAAATTGGAATTGAGCTTTTTCAAAAGGAAAAATAAGATCCTGTTTTATGGGAAATCATTTGTTTTCAGAAAAGGTAAAATATTAGCATATCAACCACAAGGTGGTGCTATAATTCCACACTAGCACTGATAGCTTATAAGCTGACACAGTGCAGTAGTTCTTTGAAAACTGCAGTTTTACAAATGAACTCTTGTAATTGATAAAATAAAGCTAACAGGATTCATTAATTTTGGATGTATTATTGAAACTACTAAATTCAAGGTTATATTCTTTCATAGGCTAACATAAAGTTAATAGTTTTAAAAGTCCAGGAACAACAGTTACTGGAATACTAAAAATGCTTTCTCAAAAAAGTTATCTCAACTTAAAACTAAAATATTTTCTGTTTACCAGTGAAAATCAAATTAGACATAAAAATTGTAAAAAGATGAATAAGATGTAATCAGATGATCTACATGATAAAAAAGACGAAAAACCTTTTTGTCCTTCTAATAATGGAGTCAATTTTCCTGAGTATTGCCTAGGATTATAAGTACATTTTTATTTCCAAAGTTTAAAAACATACTTATGTAGTCATTTCTAAAATAAATTTCATTCTCTCTTGATATAACTTCATCTAAGGCTTTTTCTCTTCAAAAATATTTACAACTTCCTATCATTACAAGAGAAAAAAAAAATTCACTGTGTATCTTCTGACAGCCACCATCTGCATCTGTGCTGCTGGTCTTAAAATGTGTTATTGAATGGGGCACTTAAATACTCAACAGATTTCTCAAGGTGATCTTTCAGACCTTTTTGAGTACAAAAGGAGAATCATACCCTGATTCTCAATATTAACTGGAAAGGTATTGCTGCTTTTTAACTAGGCATAAAATAACTGTATTTTGTTTTAATTTTCAATGAGTATTTTTAACTTTTCACTACCATTTATTCATTAGCACAGATGGCAAGATGGTATGTATGAGAGCCTCCTGGGTACAATATGCAAGTCCTAGCTGGAATGTTTCCAACAGGATGTAAACCATGGTCCTCAAGTCTGTACTTTGAAAAGCATATTACTTAGCACATTGCCAACAAATGTCAACACAAAAATATAGTGCTTGCTGCAATGACTTCACTCTAATAGTAATGTACTGAAACATAAATTTTTCCTAAGAAAAGTGAAGGAGAGCAAAGCAGTATAATCAAAGCTCAAAAATATTTATTCAATAATAAATGAAAAACTCATATAAAAGGGAATTCACATTCTTAATAAAAATATTGCAGTATATTAAAATTATATAGAGATGCTTAAAATATACAACATGTACAGTAGTCAAAGTTCTAGAGATGTTCATGCAGGAAATTCTACAATTAGTGACTTGAACATTTCAGTAACTCTGCTGTTTCTTCAAACCTGAAATAGAATAAACAAATAATACACTATGTAAATAAATAATTCATAAGGAAGAATAGGATTTAAATTGTTAAGATTATGCTTTTGAATCTAAACTAAATTTTAATATTTTTCCTACTTTTAGGTACAGTTGCTATTAACAAACTTAAGTATACCATAAGAGACAAAAAAATAGTCAATTCTTAAAGCATAAGTTATTTTAATACTTCTCACATTTCCAAAGAATATTAAGTTTTTTAATGTAGTAGGTTGCACAATATTCTGATAAAATTTCATTTTATATTTCCTTTGAACTGGTCTTTAAAAATGCCAGGTGTAATGTCATTTGTACTAGATAAAATATTGTTATTAGTATTACTTTATCAATAACTTACTAAAAAGAGGCTCTAAGCCATCTATCCACATATATTTAATATTTTGATAAGTCAGTTATCAAAAATAGATATCTCAATTAACTATCAACCAAAAATATCTTTGCACTCTTTAATCCACAGTTAATTCCATTAATAAGGTTTTACATCACTCGTTGGAAACCAAAACAGTGACTCATCTCACAAACACATAATTGTAGGTGGATTTATTATCCACTGGAGTCTTGAAGGAAATTCCACACCTGATTGAGACCTTCAAGGTTTGAAACACATATGCACATTCTATATATATTGTAATCCAATACAATTCCCTACAGAGAAATTAATTTCTGTTGCCCCTTTCTGTTACTTACATTTTTTTCATCCTTTCCAATTTCTGGATTGTTGTTTCCTTTAATTTAAAAAGCAACAAATTTAGGCGATTTCTCAAAGTAAACCATCCTCAAAGATGGACCATGAATATATAAAACACAGTCTGAAATATTGCATTGAGTATTGTTACTTATCACAAAGAATTTTTGATAGATTAAGATCTACACAGTTTTGCTTTTCCTGGTAACAGCATATAAAGCCAATGCTTGCTTGTTCTCTTGACCTTAGAAAGGAAATCATCTATCCAATTGTCAGTTTTTCTTACCTCTGAAGTCTCTTTCAAACCACTGTAAATAACAGTTGAGGTTCTGGGAGTTGAATCTGGTGATTCTGTACTATAACCAGAGGACAGAGGAATATTTGCTGATGCCTCCACCTGGCTTTTCCTATCTAAGAAGAAATAAGTTTTATGTCACCTTTCCTTTCACAATAGCTTCAAATATCTAAAAATTTTAGTTACAGATGAAAGAAAAATAAACATCATCATAAAATGGCTACTGGTATAGTATTCTTTCAAGAGAACACCCTACATGTGATGATCTAAATGGTAAAATATGGCTACTAAAAATGGCAAAAGGTAGCTGGGCCTTGTGGCACATGCCTATAATCCCAGCTATTCAGGAAGACAATGCAGGAGAATTTCCAGTGTGAGGCCAGCATAGGCAACATAGCAAGATTCTTAAAAAAAAAAAAAATTGCAAAAGATAATATTATCTTTATCATGACACAATCAGTATGAATAAATAGGTAAGTTCGTAATTTATTTTTTAGCTACTGACCCATACATATTTTCTTAAAATGATAGTATTTATATTAAATAACAAATATTAAGGAAACCGTCATGATGCTTTATCAGTATTTAAAATCAGTATTTACGATATTGTTCTGTGGCAAAAGGCAACTTCTACTACTAATACAACTTGACAATATACACCTTTAAAAAATCAAGAAACATCCTTATCCTGAGTTGATACATATGGAAAAAATAATGTGCGAAATTTCAAGATTCACAGATTTTTTCTAAATAAAAATCTTAACATTTTCAGATATCCCAATATCATTAATTTGACAAAATGGTAAATTTTTCCTACAATTCAATCAATTGTGGACTATGAGAGATAGTACATGCCCTATCGGGTCAATCTTATAGTCATACCCCATTATGTCAGAGTAAATCTGGCTGCAATGATAAGGAAAAAAAAAATCAGGCATCCATTTGAACTTGTTTACATAAGACAATTTTATTGTAAGCCTTTATTGACAACCTTAGGAAACAAAATATTAACAGAGGAGGACTGAAACAACTGTAAGACTTTAATTTTTATCTCACGTGGAATCACAGTCTCTTTTGCCTACTTCTCTTGCCACTTGCTCCCT
This sequence comes from Xerus rutilus, assembly GCA_028644305.1. Lineage (NCBI taxonomy): Eukaryota > Metazoa > Chordata > Mammalia > Rodentia > Sciuridae > Xerus > Xerus rutilus. The sequence goes on from CM053403.1 coordinate 128,541,406, forward strand.
TTCTCTGCTTTTGCCTATAAGTGGCTTTCATTGTTCAATCATCAGCATGAATTTGGACAAATGGCCATCCTAGCCCAGGCTAGGTAATGAGTGACACAAAATTATTCTTGATTTCTTAATTCTAAATTCTAAGAGAGAGAAGAGAATTTGGCTCAACACCCTTTGGATTGGTATTTGCTGGGTTATGTGTCTACTACTGGTCCACTTAGCTGAGCCTGAGGGTCCAGATCATATGGTACAACTTTAAAGACTAGACAGACCTAGATTTTTTACCAGGATCTTTGGGCAATAAGTAATTTTAAGAAATAATCTAAAACTAAGCAGGTATTGTATCTACTATGCCTTAAATCTTCTATTATTTTCTATGAGTAGAGGTAAATATCCTCTGACAGTACTGATGTTATTCCAAAAAGAGATAGGATTCCTAGGAAGAGGAAACAGGACAGGGAAGATGGAGACAACTGGGGGTAAAGGAATGAATTTTCTGGCCCTGAATTTTGGAGCCTAAACTTTGAGGTATCTAGCTTTATTCAAAGGTGTGCCTTGCATGGAAGGAAATTGGCATTATGCAGGCTGTGAGGCTATTCATACAAATCTCCCCATGGGGATTCCAGAGGCTATATAGTGCATACAAACACCAGCCATATTTCACAGCCAGATGAGTTAAGTGCATATTACTTTCAGTAACAATTTTTCTTATTGCCTTCTTGAGCCTTTAGTAAAGTCTTGTTTAAACATAATGATTTCTTAGCCATGCTGTAGAGATTTGAGAAAAGAATCGAGTTCAGATTGGAAAAAAAAAAATGAAGATTAGTGACCCCTACACCAAGTCCCTGAAGCCAGTCATTAGAGCATTTCAGTAGTGATTACTAAGAGATCCCTCTGAAGAAAGGAAATCTAAGGTATGGGGACAGTAGATATTCTAGCCAGTTCTCCTCACATGACCATTAGCCCTTGACTGTCAATTCTGGAAGATTATTTCCTTTTACCAGTAAGGGAACCAGTTGGGTCCTGTACTATTTAATAATTTGGAAGTAAATACTTCCAAATCAAGGACCTATGTGCATATCCAACCAGTTTCTGAATATTTTATCTTAAGTATTATATACATATTATACTCAGAAGTGAACTCATTCTTTTTCCCATTATCTTCTCCTCTTTCTGAATTCCCTATTTTATTAAAGAGTACCAACTATCTACCCAATCACATAAGTCAAATATAAGTAGCAGTCAGTCTTAACTTTTCATCTCTTGCACTCCTTCTATTTCAGTTACCAAGGCTTTTGATTTTAACATCCAAGTATTTCCGAAACACATTCCCTGCTCTTTATCTTCATGATTGTTGCCCTAGTTTAGACACTTATTCTTCTAAAATAAAGATCAATGAAATATTCTTAAACTACTGCCCTTGTCTGTCTTGCTTTCTTCTAATCAATCATTATACTACTTTTATGATACAAAGTGAGGATATTAGCCTTGCTAAACATCTTTCTAGACTCCAGGGTAAACTCCATTATTTGTTCTTTCCACTCTTTTGCTTTAACTTCCTTCTCGAGCCCATATGTACCCCTCCTTTTGGTCATACCAGAACAGGCCATACCCATTTGTGATGTCATATATTAACTAATAATGTTTTATTTATATAGGGGAAAAGGCTCAAACAAAGCAAACCAGACAAAAACAAGAAAATCAGCCCTGACAGTACAGGTAGCCTAAATGGCAATGAACACCTAAGTTAGTGTATTCCCCATAAATAACATGAACATATTATAATGAACATAATTTCTTTAAAAACAGTATCACATAAGGTCATGAAATAGAAAAAACAAAATCAAAATAAAACCACTGTCATTTCTGAGATGACAAAACAAGGGCATTATGTAACCATAAAAATGACCAGATATAGCCCTTTATCCACTAACACAAGTACTTCTTCTCAATTGAAAATTTCAGCTCCATTTCATTCTTATCATCAAATTGTTCCTGCTTCCTGACAACACCCAGATCAGAAGAGCCCTCACTTCCTTGAATCCTTCAATTAAAAAAAAAGGTACTACTACTGTGACTCTTCCTGAGATACTAAGCTGCCTTACAGTTCTCCATGAACATTACACTTTTGATAAAGGGAAACAAATCCAGAACCTCATGAAAATCCTTCCTGATGGAATATGATTTTATTACTAGACTGATAAATTACTGCTTTCTGCATGCAAATGAAATCAAACCTTATGTTTTTAAGTATCATGTAAGAAATAATGTGTTAAGGCTTTATAAACTTGACCCTTCAATTTATCTAGGTTAGATTATAAGCTCTATGGAACAGGTATTTGCCTTACTCATATCCTAAAATTCGTTTCGGTATTCTATATAGGCTTAGAGTATATTCTGTAATAATGTTATTAAAAAACAGTAAGCCTGAATATGCAAAATCAAACTTGAAAAAGGTAATGTTTTTCAAGAAGTACATTCAATATTCTCTCAAAGCAGAAATATTTGAACTCTACTATGTACAGATATTGGAGACAGAAGTTACAGATATACTTTCTGTCTGCTAGACAGACATATCATAAGTTAATTTTTGTTTTCAAGAATCTTAGAGTGGAGCTTTTGATATTTGCTAAATAAATGCATGAATGATAGATGGAAAAAAATCATTTACTAAATCTGAAGTTTGCAATCTATAATAAAGTTAGCACACAAAATAACATCTCAAATAATTATATTTAATAACTTAATCGCTGAAATTGTTTTCTGTGTGATGATGAAATTGGCATGTGTACTAATTAAGTAGTGGTTAAGAGAAAACAAATGATTGCCTGGATTCAAATCTGTCCACCATTCAATAACTGTGTGACCCTTGGCATAGTTATTTAATCTCACTGTACCTCAGTTTCTACATCTGTAAAATATGAGTAATAATAGTATTTATCTTAGTTATTTTGAGAATTAAATAAGTTAATATAACAGGTAGAATAGTGCCAGGCACATAGTTAGCACTATAATGTATTGTTATTGTTATTATCAAATATATAATAGCTTAAAGATCTAATGATGGTAAGCATCCACATATACTAAAATTTAACTGCACAATGAATTCTCAATTGTACTAAGTATTTCTCCTACAAATACAATTTACTTATAGACATGAAACAAAAATGTGTCTTTCAAGAAAAATATAAGAATCAAAAGAATAAAAGCTGTTGCTGATGTCATGTGTAACTAATTGGAATAAATTTTAAAAAATTAAGAAAGAAAAAAAAAGCTGTTGCTGAAAAACAGCAATCTTTTTTTTTTTTGGGGGGGTACTGGGGATTGAACCCAGGGGCACTTGACCACTGAGCCACATCCCCAGCCCTATTTTGTATTTTATATAGAGACAGGGTCTCACTGAGTTGCTTAGCACCTCGCTGTTGCTGAGGCTGGCTTTGAACTCGCGATTCTCCTGTCTCAGCCTCCCTAAGTGCTGGGATTACAGGCTTGAGCCACCGCGCCCGGCTGAAAAACAGCAATCTTATCCAAGCTGCTCTATGCAGCTCAGTTACACTGAAAATATTTTTGTGAAGGTAAGAGACATGGAAACGATCTGTCACTACTGTCACGAATTCTAGATCTTTCTTCTTTTACCACCATCAGTGAACTATTCAAATGCAAGAGGTTTTCAGTAATTCACAGATTACTGACAAATGTTTTCTTCTTTTAGATATATTATTTACTTTCAAGAATGCTACTACTTAAGTTTAAAAAATAAAAACACTAAAGGTCTATTTTGATACTCTAGAGTGATTAAAAGAGCAAGATGTCTCTAAAGTTTGCAACTATGTACACTGGAATCTATTCATCCAACTATGTTACATGAGATATGAAAGCTGGCTTCTTAAGCAATCCTTAGTTTCAGAAGTCTGTAGGTTCATTATTTGCTTTTAGAAGTCTTTGCTTTCTTTAAAAAATAAGACTTGAGAATACTGAAATTACCAAGTTCCCATAAAAATTATTTTTCTGAAAATCCCTTATTATACCAACAACAGTAATACTGTTTAAGGACTTACCAAGAGTCAGAGGATGCACATCACTACCAGAAGCATAGTCTTCACTCACTATATTTAAGTCTGTATGTTCATTCTGCAAAGTATAGTTAAATATTTAGAATGAAATGAAAAGAAAAATGTTTTTATTTTATAGTCTTACTGCCATGTATAAAATATTAAAAGGGAACAATGTTAAATAATTTAAATTATTTTATTTTCAAAGCAATATATAAGTATTTCTATGCATTAAAAGTATCTTTTAAATGTAGAAGCAATGCAAGCTTCTTGAATCTACCAACTTCACTTTCTATGAAAAAAAAAACAAAAAAAAAAACAACAGAAATTGAATCCTAAATCATAGAAACAAATTTCTCAGTTTCAATACAGCAATGGTAAGTTTAGTCATTATTTTTATGAAATTCACAATATAATTGAAGTTATTAAGTTAAAAAAGAGTTAATTTTTCATCTTCTGTAACATTTCCTGCAAATATTGTACTATTAAGAGATTAATTTCAACTTTTATAAACAAAGTCAAGCATATTCTTACCTCCTTTTAAGTAATTCAAATATTTTTAACAATTAACAGCTCAACTTACAGGTTCCCCAGATTATCTTATTTGATGAAGAGAAAAATAATAGTCACAGATAAAATAGGCTATATTTAGACAGGACTTCATTCTAAGTAAACATTTTCCCATTATCTAAATAGTCTCATATTTAGCATTTCCAAAAGAAAGCACACAGAAATATAAAAAATACTTTATTATATCTGAGATACTCTAGACATGTTAAGGAAAGAAATACCTTTTTGGACAAAAGCATTTCTGTTTCAAGAAGAGTGACACGACTTAAAAGATTAGTCCAGATTGTTTCATCTACCATCACTTTTCCTTTCATTGTTTCTTCCAAAAAGTCTAGCCTTTTCTCTATGGAAGTCAACTTCTGAAGCTTTTCTTGGCATTCAGCAAGCATGGTCTGTAGTGCAGTAATCTCAAGATTAACTTTTATATCCTAAAATGATTAAAAAGATTAAAGATAATTTATAAACTGAAATTCCTTTAAAATCAATGTATTCCCATTTCCACCATGTTATTTCATAGTTCGGAGAGGCAGTACAGTAAAAGAGTTAAGAGAACTATCACTGGAAGGAAACTACTTGCACATTTAAATTAGTTCATCTCAAATATATGATCTGATGCCTCCATTCCTTCATCTAAAAAAATAGAAACAATACCTATTAATACGGTTCCTATGAGTTAATCTGCATAATGCTCTTAAATAATATAGGTAGTACAATAAAATTTTCACTAACTAGCTTCCTGTAACCACACAAAGCTAAGTGGAAAGGACCAAAAATGACAGTGCATTGAGATTATTCAGTGTGTCATGTAATAGGAAATAAGTGAAATGACTACCTGGTATTTTTTATACATGCCAATTATATACTCAGATGTACAGAAGTCATAAGACATAGGATAGAAAAAGATGTTTTAGCAAAAGCAGTAGAGATCATATACATAATGGGGTCCATGGCAATAAAGACTAACAGAAATGGTAATCTAATAGAAAAAAATTGCATGGATCCAGAGAGGAAAATGAAAAGACAATGAAGTGCCAAGCTTTTCCAATAACCAATACAGGAAAACAAGTAGTATGGAAACGCCACTGTATAACGTGTTATATCCTATATCTCACTAGATTGTAAATTTTTAAAAATTTTTTTATTTTTTTTTTAGATATACATGACAGTAGAGTATATTTTGACATATTATACATACATTAAATATACCTTCCCATTCTTGTGGCTGTACATGATATGGAATTACACTGGTCATGTATTCATATACGAACATAGGAAAGTTATGTCTGATTTATTTTACTGTCTTTCCTAGTCCCATCCCCCTTCCGTTCCTTTTATTCCCCTTTGTCCAACCCAATGAACTTCTATTCTTCTCCCCCCACTCTTAGATTGTCAATTCCTTGAAATAAAGTACCATGTCTTCTTACTTTTTGCCTTTTAGCCCATGTCCAAAATCCTAAACAGAAGCAGCAAATAATATCTGCTGACTTATATTTAGTAAGAATGATTATTAAATAATGATAAGATGAATAATATGCCATGGATAATAATTCAAAAGGCTAGAAATATTTCAAACTTTAAATATTGAAAGTCATGGATATTAAAATTAAGAAATACTGGCATTTGTTAAAGAAGTCTAACATTCTTACTTGTTGCTCAGCCTTGATTTCAGGGTCATTTTCTTCAGGAACGTTTATTTCAGACGGCTTTAAGCTCAACACATCAAATGCTTCATTAGTATCTGTTACTGAACTTGATGTATCTTCACAAACGTCAACATCATCTTCATTATACAGGTGACGAATCACCACAGCTTTCTTCTGCATGAGAAAAATATGTAAGAAGTGCTTTAACGGTTGTACTCTTACAATTATTTCCAACAAACACATGGTGATTTTGCAAAAAAATACCCAGTTTTCCTTTAAGGATTTAGAAAAGCTTAAATCACCATATACAATGTATCAAAATACCACAAAAGATTATCATTACAATATTTTATGTGTGATCATGAAACTGTGGTTCATATTTTTAAAAACATTCTATTTTTAAACCATTTCTATTTTAGAAAAAAACATATTTATTTAATGATCTTTGGATTTGTATCAAAATGTCAGGAAGAGTGGTCGCAATAAAGGTGAAACTAAATTAGCAAAGAATTGATAAATTTTTGAAATTAGTTAACATTTAACTTTTATAAATGTTCAACATATTCCATAATATAAAATGTTATTGTAAAAGAGCTGTGATATTCAACACAGTAGCTGCTATCTTAAGCAAGCACCTGAAATGTGGCTAGTCAAAATTAGCATGTGCCAGAATACAAAACACATATTTCAGACTTACCACAAGCAAGGAAAAAATTGCTCAATTTTAAAACATTGATTACATGTTAAAATGATGTTTCCAATTAAATAAACTAAGTATACATTAAAACTAAAAACATATAAAATACAAGTTATTTTAAAAAAGAGGTTCACATAACAAAAAAATCAAGAACTAGCTCTGTAAGAGTCATAAGAACTTTTTTCTGTGAAACAAATCACAATATATTACACCTTCAGATAACAATCAAAACCTAATAATGACAAAGGGAAAGTCCTGACAAGAAGGACTAGGTCCAATTATGCATTTACACAGGGCTCTTTTGTCTATTTACTTTCCACAACTTGCATATGCATAATACAAACTTAATATATATAACAGAAAAGTCATGAATAGTATTCTGTATAGAGTGCTGGGAAGGAGATAATTTGCTTTAATACTGACTCATATTTTGCCTATAAACAAAGAAATGTACTTAAGATTCTAACTTTTCTAAATCTTAGAATGTTTAATATTTATTCAAATTTCTGATGATTATTAATTCTATCAGACTGAATATCTGATATAAATCATTAAATTTTGATGGATAACAAAGAAAACTAAGACAATAAAAAACAAGACTAGTGTCTTGAAATTTTTGCATTTTTCTTTAAGGCAACTTAGATGACCTTTCAACATTCATACTGAAATAGACTGAAAAGTACATTTAATTATATCAAATCATATTTAACATCAAAGTAATAAGTACTTATAAAATATGCCTAACACTGTGCTAAAGCACAGTGAAGGTAAAAAAGAAATGGTATAAGAAAATCTCTGTTTATCCATGTTATCTAGTTGGGGAAGGATACACAATATAAATCATTTAACAGTCAGAAAATCATAAAAAACTAACAAGAGTTAGAAGATTTAGAGATGAGTATCGATGAGAAATATGGGCACCTATTTAGAATCCACGTTTCTTAGAATTCCTTTACTGACATAGCATAAGAACCTATTCATCTAGCATACTATCTTTCAATCTCAGAAAGTTTTTGCCAGATGAAAGACAGCTGAAAGTACGTTTATAATTAAAAAATAATATTTTGGTTTAAATCTCTCTTGGAGATAGAAAAACTATACCTCTAAATTTACTGTTTTCACTTAGGCATAGGTGCTGAAAGTAGTCAAAAACTGATACCAAAAAAGAAAAAATATTAAAAACACCTACATTCAGCCAGGCGCAGTGGCACAAGCCTGTAATCCCAGCACTTTGGGAAGCTGAGACAGGAGAATCCCGAGTTCAAGGCCAGCCTTAGCAACGGCAAGGCACTAAGCAATTCAGTGAGACCCTGTCTACATAAAACACAAAATAGGGCTGGGGATGTGGCTCAGTGGTCGAGTGCCCCTGAATTCAATCTCCAGAACCAAAGGAAAAAAAAAAAACCTACATTCAAAACAACCAAAACCAATGCCAAATTAAGAGATTATCAACCATTAGATAATCAATACTTTTAATTATAGAAACATCAATGTATGTAAAACGTATCATTATAACCACCACTATGATTAATGGTAGGCTCTTCATATGTTCCTGTTTTAGGAAGAACAGATACATAACAATAAAAAGTAGGCATAGATAATTGCATAATGTAACTGCACAATTGCTACTATTCTATCTGGGAAATGAGGCAGAATTTTAAAATAGAAAGATAAAGCTTTATTGATTTTACATTTCTATTCTCTTCTTAAAACTTTAGGAATGTTCCCCAAACAATATTTGGTATATGAAGTAAACATCCCTACACTGTTGTATCTGACTCAAAAGTCTCACCAGTGCCAGAGAAGTGAATAATGTATATCACATACACCATACGGATACCTCTTATTAAATAACAGGACATGTTTTCTTCGTAGTTTCATACCTTTCCTGAAGTCAGAAACCTGCCAGTCGTGACATCAATGCCAACAGGCTCTGCAAGTGCTTTCTCATTGCTTGAACAAGGTTCTGACTTACCAGAAATTATTTTCTTTCTTTGTTGTGATGGAGTCTAATTAGAAACAAAAAAGTATTAGACATAATTACAGCTGGGCACGGTGACACATACCTTTAATCTCAGCCACTTGGGAGACTGAGAGCAGGAGGATTACAAGCTGAGGCCAGCCTCAGCAACTTAGCAAGGCTCTAAGCAACTTTGTGAAACCGGTCTTAAAATAAAAAAGACTGGGGATATATCTCAGTGGTAAAGGGCCCCTAGGATCAATGTTCAGTACCAAAAGAAAAAAAAAGTCATTAATTAGAAATTTTCTGTGAAAGAATATGTATAATTTTACTATCATTTAAATATTTATATATAAAATATATCTAAAAATAATGAGACTCTAATAAAACTACATGTCTTTTAAAAATTAAAAAGTGATGAAAATGTACTATCTTTGAACTGCTGGTCTAGGACTAGCAGTTCCAAATTATAGGTATATAAAAGTAAGTGACTAGTATTTAAAGTAAACATCAAGTTGAATAAGGTTACCCAAATCTGTGAACAATACAATAATAATAATTGTGTATTATGCAATAAATGGCTATAGAGGGGCTTAATTTTATACATTAAAATGCTGGGTCATTTAGCATAAGTTAGCATCCAAATCTATTCATAGAATTACCTTGTTAAGACTACTTAATTCCTTGTGCTTCTTCATCACACAATTTAAAATATCACAAATAATTTGGATTTTCCATTCTGCGAACCCACACTGAATAAATTGCTTTTTCGTCAAAATTGGTTTATAATTAAATTGATCACGAAGAAGCTGTAAAGAGGAAAAAGATTCTGCAACGGAGCTATTTTTTTCTTTAATCCAAAATGATAAATGGCTACTGGGTCAGGAGAATAATAGCTACCTTTGAGAGGACAAGAAAGATCAAGCCATTAACGAAAGGTATTACGAAAATTTACAGAGCTGGTGTGAGTCATAAGAGGTATCCATGTAGAAAACACATAGCTAGAGGGCTGGGGAATGTAGCCCAGTGGCAAAACCCTTGCCTAATTTGCCCTAGTACTGTCTAGAAGCCCTGGGTTCAATCCTCATTACAGCAAAACAAACAAACCAGGTAGCTAGGAATGTGCCAGACAGATACAAAAATAGTCAATCATCAAAAAGTTCAAAAATCTTCAAAGGCAGTAGAAAATCTCCTTAGTTCATTAAAATATCATGCTACCATACTAGATATCATAAAACCATAGTTCCATTTGTTTATAATTCTACACTTTGAGACAAGTCAGTAAGTTTTTTTATTTCAATTTCTCATTTGTAAACAGACTAGACCAGTGGTTCTAAGATTCTAAGGTTCTGCTGTGTGAAGCCCTAAATTTCTTACAAATTCTTCTTAGGCTTCTATGGAAGCTTTCTGGAGTTAGACTACATATAAAAGTTCCCGTTCCATTAAAAGCAACTCCATTTTTTTAAAGATTAGATTTAATAAATAGACTTTACCATTAAAAAGGTGTTTGTTTTTTTTTTAAAAAGCAGTACTTGAGCAAGAATCAATGATAAAAATAGTTTTAAAAATATCAAATATGAAGTCAGGTGTGGTGGCACACGCCTATAATACCAGCACTTTGGGAGGCTGAGACAGAACAGTGAGTTCAAAGCCAGCCTCAGCAAAAGCGAGGCGCTAAGTAACTCAGTGGGACCCTGTCTCTACATAAAACACAAAATAGGGATGGGGATGTGGTTCAGTGGTCGAGTATGCCCGAGTTCAAGCCCCAGTAGTCCCCCCAAAAAATCAAATATGAGATTAAATTCAATATACATGTACTAGAAATGTAGATACTAGTGTAGATACAATATAAGACAAGGTCTCAGATCTCAAGAACAAATCACCTCAAAGAACTAGTTTTAGTTCTTATGTGCAATTACATTAATTCATAATTTTATGAACTACAAATTTTTACTAAATATAATTACATTTATCTCCAAGTTCTGCCAGTATACCAAATTTTGCTAACATTTGACAGAAAAATGGCAAATGATAGTGACTAATGTTTCTAGTTGCTATAGTTATCATAGTAGGAAACATTTACATTCACAAAGCAAACTTGAATTGCATCTTGATTTCCATAGGGTGTGCATTTTAATGACATGAATGAATATGAAAATATTTTGTCAACTATATATGCTGCATACACAATCATAGGCTACATAACATTTTGGTCAATGATGAACCACATATATGACAGTGGTCCCAGAACATCATAATGGAGTTGAAGAATTCCTATTGCCCAATATTTTTACGGTGCCTTTTTTACATTTAGATATACAAATCTTTATTTCGCATTACAACTGCCTACAACATTCAGTATACGTTGTATAGGTTGTATTCAGTAATGGTTGTATAGGTTTACAGCCTAGGAACAATAGCCTAGACATATACCCTAGGTATGTAGTAAGTCGTAACATCTAGGTTTGCGTAAGTATACTCTATGATGTTTGCATAATGACAAAATCACCAAGCGACACACTTCTCAGAATATCCCCATTGTTAAGTGACATGTGACGTATTTAAGGAGTTATTATTAAAACGTTAATTTTTAAAAATCATTTAATAACTTCTAAAATATTATTGTTTCATAAACTCAAAATACCTTATAGACAGTATCTATAAAGCGCAAGTCATTCTTTGCTATCAGTTCTACGTTGGATTCCATCAGAAGTTCTGTTACGTAAGGTGAGTAAGAAGTAAGAGAATAGCTGATGATGGGCAAAGACGCTGCTGTGTCTCCCTTTATCAAACTGTAGAAAAAGAAAAAAGAAAACTGACTTTAATGAGCAGAATTCCAAAAGCTGAATAATCAAGGTAGTATTAAAAATCTTGCAAATAATTTGTAACTTAACACTAGAGCCATTATACAATTAGGAAGTAGATGACCCTTCAGATTCTATCTCCTATTCTAAATCACTCTAGCCAGACTAGTATAAAACACTACTGTTCGGAGCTGGGGATGTAGCTCAGTGGTAGAGCGCTTGCCTCGCATGTGTGAGTCACTGGGTTCAATCCTCAGCACCACATATAAATAAATAAAATAAAAATATTTAAAAAAAAAACAAAAAAAACCACCACTACTGTTCATCAGCTCATCTGCTCAAAAACTTACTACAGCTCTCTAGTACCAACCGTTTATTTACTATAATATTTATTGATTTTCCTGAGCTTACTCTAACCCTATTGACTTCATTTTCTCTTAAGAACACTTCACAGTGCTCAACAGCACTTGGTGGTTTTGCAAACACTTGTTACATTACTTTATTTGTTCTTTCCACAAACTTACAAAAGTAAATATTATGAATTATAGAAAAAAGGACTAGAAAAAGCATATATTATAATTAGGTAAGCAGTTTACTATATTCCACTTTCTGCTCAGTTGAAACTTATACCTTATTAGTTTCCCACAACAAAGCACAGGATTTTTCTCTTTTGTATTTCTTTATGGGTAAAGGAATATTTTACTCAAAGAGAAAATTGCTCTGGCAATCTTCTCTATCTGGAGTACAGTCCAAATACAGAAAATGAAGGAAATGCCTTTGAAGAGCAAAATCTGTTCATTTTATTCACTTTATGAACAGATGACAGCTAGGACTACATTGAATACATCTTATACTAATTTCAATGACCTTGGTTATTCAGCTTCTAAGAACTTAACAGATTAGAAATGATAAGAAAATAAAGGATATTACAAATCAGTAGTATATCAACACAAAACAGAGATTCATGGTACGAAAAAAAATTTCAAATTTTGCAGAAAAAGTAGAAAGAATCAAATTATGTAGAGGAATATTATATGTTTACTTGTATGTGTGTGGTGGTGAGAAGGAAACAATCTGAGTCTCTGTGTAAGAAGCAGCATTACCTCCCTTGACTGAACCTGCCAATATTACTATGTTTGGAAATAATCTAAAAAGTACTATTCTTGATGCTCATGGTTCGATAAAAAAAAATTAAATGTTTAAACACTGTTGATATGCATATGAGGTGTCCCTCAAAAGCTCCCCAGTTCATGTAGGAATGTTCGAAGTTGGAACAATTGGATTGAGAGAGCTATAACCTAATCAGTCCATCCTAGCTTAAATGATCTGGGTGTTAACTACAGGCAAGCAAGGCATGGCTGCAGGAGGTAGGTCACTGGGGGCATGGCCTGGAAGGGTGCATCTTCACTGTGGCCCCTTCCTCACTTCCTCTCTATCTGCTTCCTGACATCTCTACGAGCTGAGCAGCTTTCCTCCGTTAAACCCTCCTACCATTTGCCTTGCCTTGTGCCCAGAGTAGTGAACTCAGTCCACCACTGAGCTCTAATACCATGAGCCAAAATTAATTTTTCCTCCTTTAAGTTGTTCTTGCCATGTATTTTTGTCACAGCAATGAAAAGCTAACTAAAACAACTGTACAAAGAACACAAGTCAGTATTGGTATATTTTAGAATTATTCCTATCTAAAATGCCTTAAAATGATGCTCAAAAATGATAAGAAAAAAAACTTACATACCCAAATTGGTGAAGTCCTTACAAATTCTGGACTGTTGAGATTTTCTTATTTTCAGAAACCATGATAACTGCTACAAACTATGAATTCCATTTGTTTCTCACATATAATGCCTATAGTGACAGTAATTAAATTTCTCCTCATCCTCCTCACTATCCTTTCATTTATAGCCTTCTCTTGGGGTTAGTCCTCCATAGTGTACAATTAGAATATCCATTTTCCTATATAAAGCCCATTACTTGAGAATTCTACTTAGTAGTTAGTTTAATTCTACTACTTCAATATATACCTAACCTGGACTTGTCCTTTGATACTCTTCCATTCAATAAATGCCTATCAACCCCTAATACGTTCCAGGTACAATTCTAAATGTAGAGTTTCTGTAATGAACAAAACAAAGTCCCAGACTTCAGCTTACATTCTCCTGGGAGAAATATTTAATCAATGAATCAACCAACCAATACAATAGGTAAGAATATGTGCTATGAAGAAACAGATGTATTAAAGGATAAAGAATAACATGATTATCACATTAGATAGGCACTTGTAAAGACGAATGTATGTTGCTATATTCTACAAAAAAAGCAGCAAACTCTCTGCTCATTTTGAATCTATTAAAAAATAAATATGATTCAACTGAATGAGTGGTAGATTATAACTAATAAAATCTATTACATTTCTATGAATTTAAAAATTATAAATAGTGTATGACGTGCTTATAAACAGTATCTTAATTCTCTTCAGTTGGAATTTCTCATTAATCAATATTAATTAATCAATCTCAGATATTTTAAATATTTCAAAGGAAATTTAAATAGCACAAAATCTTTATTTTTCTTTAGGTATCCCCCCCAAATTATTAGTAAAATAATACAAGTAAGTTTGATATTACAACTTACCCTACACAATCCACTTCTTCAGGATAATTTAGCAAACGAAGCACTTGTTCTAGGTTCCGTAAGCTTCGTTTTAGGTCACCTGTTGCCATTATTCAACATTAGATTCAGCTCCAACTCTTGAAATAATCTAATTTATCACATAAATATAAAAATCCATGAAAGAGTGGTTAAGTCAGTTTATGTTTTGAAACTTCTCTACTCTTCCTTGTACATCTCTCTCATGGGCACTTACCTTGTTGAATTTATCCTACTCTATTTCTGCTATTATCTTTCCTACTTATCAAGTACTTACTGACTTGTATCTAGTACAAATTCTAGAATATACAGTGAGCTTCTTTCCTACTCCCCATTATTTTTTCCTTGCAAAAAACTTTGCTTTATGTTCATGTTCCTACAATGTGTTTCATATGACTCTCTCCCAAATACTCTGAACAATAAAGTAGCATTTGGAAAGATACAACAAGTTGAAATGGCGCCATCAGTGACTATTTTGGATACTTACATAAAGTTACATGATGCAATCAGTAAAAAACGGAGACACAGAAATTTGGCAGAGACATAGACATTATTCCCAAGGCTCTGACCTTACAGAGTCGCCAATCAGATACCTTTCCTTACAAATAAAAATAGATGAGTAAAAAAAATTAATTAAATAAATAAAAAAGTTCAAGATTTACCTAAGTACAACAGATTAAAAGCATACTGTTTCATTTCCATTTTCTGAACAACATTAAGACGAAAATAAATAATTAAAAATTATATATACCCTCGAGGACAAAGACAAATGGAAGAGATTCCTGGTTACAAAAGAAGAATCAACAAAATTTTGGAAACTAGAAAGTAGATGGATAAGTGACAGCCAACTTAGCAAAGCAGAAGGAGGTCAATTTAGGAAGAAAACAATAGAAACTAGATAGGTTCAGAAATATGGCCACCAGATACTTCTGAAAGGTATAAGGTAAGGCCAAGAGATTATTCTTATAATTATAGACTTGAAAGTCCATATAAGGTGTAGTTAAGCCCGAGATTTTTACTTTTCTTATCCATTCTGGTCTTCCACCACCAATAATTTGTTTAGCTAGGTAACTACTTCTCCATTTTTCTGGAAAAAGAAAACCATTTTACACTCTGAGGCAAATGAATCAAAGAGATACCAAATTTGGCAACATCAGGCAAGGCAAAGAATACAGAACAAATGCTAAAAGGAAGAAATATTAAAGAAAAAAATCAAATAGTATAATTTCTTCCTATACCTCAGCTTCAAGATGGCAACTGGCCAGATTAAAAAAGCATATTGCTTCATTTCCATTTTCTAAACAACATTAAGATGAAAGTAAATAATTAAAAATTATATATACCCTCAAGGACAAACACAACTGGAGGAGATTCCAGGTTACAAAAGAAGAATCAACAAAATTTTGGAAACTAAAAAGCAGAAGGATGAATGACAGCCAACTTAGCAAAGCAGACTGCCACCCTTGATGGCAGCAGACTGGCAAGTTCTACTGTACAGAAAGTAGATAAACCTAGAAAAAAATACCTTAACATTGTTGACATTTGAGGGAGACCTCCATTAAAATGGCCAGGATCATGACCAATAAGCCTGCAGCAAAGCTATCCCATTCATAGGCCCTAGCCAAGCACTTCTTGTAGAGATTCATGTTTAAAACTGAATATATACCCAAAGGTCAATAACTATTAGAGAAAAACCTTCAGTATATAGGGCAGAGACCAATATGAAACAATTTTTTAAAATATAGTAGATATAGAATTAATGCAGGAACTTAAAGAAAATTTTAAAATGAAAAATATGATACAGATTTATGATGTGGGGTTATATCCCAGCAAACTCAATTGTAAATTGAAAACATTATTAAGTCAAAAATGCAGGCTGGGGATATAGCTCAGTGACAGAGTACTTTCCTAGCATGTATAAGGTCCTAGGAATTTGATTTTCAGTGCAATTCCCAGCACTGAAAATGAAAGAACGAAAGGAAGAAAGGAAGGAAGGAAAGAAAGAAGGAAGGAAATGAGAAGAAAGAAAATGCATTTATTAAGCCCATTAAAAACACCATGAAGTTGAAAGATTTTAAGTTGAACCATTCATTGTAAGCTAGGGGCCATCTATATTCTCAATGAGATTAGAAAAAATATTAAAACTGAATAGGAAGCTTTAAAACAAGAATGAAAAAGCTTATCATTATTTAAAAATGAGTCAGAGATTGTCAGAGTAAATTTTAAAAAAACAAGATCCAACTATATGCTTTCTGTAAGAAGACCATTTTAGAAGAGGCATATATAGATTAAAAAGCAAATGGACAGAAAAATATAACATGGTGACACTCATCAAAAAAGGTGGGAATAACTATATTAAGTTCAGACACAGCAGATTTCACAATAAGGAAAGGTATCAGGGATAAAGAGGGACACTACATAATGATAAAGTCAAACTCCAAGAAAATGTAATAATTCTTAACATATATGCACTTGACAAAAGAACATCAAATTATGTGAGGCAAAAAATAATAGAACTGCAAGGAGAAACAGATAAATGTGCTATTTTAGTTGGAGACTTCAACACCCTTCTATAATACATGGCCAGATCCAGCAGACAGAAAATGAGTAAGGATGCATGATACCATCAATTAACTGGATATAATGAACATCTAAAGACTACTTCACCCAAAAATTGCAGAATACATATTCATAAGCCCACATGCAACATTCACTAAAGTAGACACATACTAGACCATAAAACACTATAGCAAATTTAAAAGAATAGAAACCATACAATGTCTGCTTTCATACTACAATGAAATTTAACTAGAAATCAAAAACAATTTAAAATGATAGCAAAAATAATTTCAATAAGAATCAGAAGAAAATAAGTTTGACAAAATAAACTTAAACAAAGAATTAAAAGATACAAACAGAAAAGTAAGTATAAGAAAACGAGAGGATCAAACCAAAGGTCTGACATCTAATGAACAGAAATTCCAAAAAGACATCAGGGACACTAAGGGAAGAAAGTGTGAAATAATACAAAAACACCTCTTGGACCTGAATGTCATTATTTTCTGGATTGAAAGAGTACACTGAGTGATCAACATGAGTGAAATAAAACTCATGCCATCATACATCTTATGTGATGTATCTCATAAGAAAAGCAGTAATCTAAAAACATCCAAAGAAAAACAAATACATCACATATGAAGAGAATTGTAAAAGAATCTACATACAGACCATATATATTTTACAAAATTTCGTTCAGATGGGTCATGGATCCTAATGTATAACATCAAGGTAGCAACAGGCTACTAATGTAAAAGTATAAAACTTAGAAATATAGTAGAAAATATAGTAGAAACTTGATTGTGACCTTGGGTTCACCAATGAGTTTCTAGATAATATCAATGTATGATCCATAAAACCACACACTAGTAAGCTGAATTTCATTAAAATTAATAATTCTGTTCTATGAAAGCTATTGTTAAGAGAATGAAAACCATCATGTACTAGTATTACAAAGCATATTGGGTAAAAGACCAGTTTCCAAAATATCCAAAGAACTCTTAAATTGAAGAGCATAAAACAAACAACTCAATTTAAAAATGGGCAAAAGATCTGAACAGACAACTCAACAAAGAAGATATACAGGTGGCAACATGCATATAAGAAAAGACACTCACACAAAAGTCAACTTAAAATAGTATAACACCAGAAGCTTTATAACTATTAGAAGAGAAAATAGGAGAAATACTTCAATAGGAAGTATGGGAAACAACTTCCTGAAGAAGACTCCTACAGCTCAGGAAATGAAAGCAAGAATCAATAAATGGGATGGCATCAAATTAGATAGCTTCTGTATAACAAAGGAAAAATCAGCATGAGGAGACAGCCTGCAATGGATGAAAATCTTTGCCAGTTACTCTACTGACAGATGATTAATATCCAGAAAACACAAATAACTCAAAAAAAAAAACCCATTAAATAAATGGACAAATGAACTGAACATATACTTCTCAAAAGAATAAATAAAAAACATTATATAACAATTATATAAAAATATGTTCGACATCTTTAGCCATCAGGAAATGCAAATCAAAATTATACTGAGGCACTCCCCGTCGCTGGAGCCAGAACTGAACACCACACTCCCCTGGCTGGAGTCCTAACGAGAACACCGCACCCCCTTCACCATGCGTCGAGAGGAACAACAGAACAACTCAGGAGGTCCACATTGTGGTTTCCTGTCTACCGAAATGTGGCTCCACCTAAACTGCCTCCATCTTAGGACACTGCAGCCACCTACACAGACAGTGGTAATCTACACTGTGGGACAACAGACAGGGACAGGAGGCAGCTGCCAGCTGCCCATTGCAGCACCACATGCCACCACTGTGTGGGCAGCCCAACACTATAGCATAGGCCATCCTTCTAACCTCATCTCTGAAAGGGATTGCCTCCATCTTGGGGCACCTCCACTGCCATCTGGGGTTACCTGTGCTGCCGCCTCCACCATCTTCAATTGGAGCAGCTCCCATCTAGTGACACAAACTGGGGCCAGATGCCCAACATCAAGGTAGCAACAGGCTACTGCCACCACCAACCGGGGACGTGGCTGCTTCCATCTAGGGACAACAAACAAGACCTGAAAAACTGTCACCATGGTCCATGTGGGCCTAGTTGAACCAGAGGTATGCCTACTAGGTGTGCTAACAGACACTATCCTGTTGCAGAGGCAACAGGGAACCTTGCATAGGGTTGCCTCTCTTTTTTCTCCTCCTAAAAGCCAACTTCTTTTGATTCCCTTTCACTTCTCCTATAATCTAATACCTTTATATTATCACACTGTACCTCAAAAATTTCACATCCTACCTGCCCCCTACATTCTCTGTCCATCATTAGAAATTTATACAAACTTACTGGCTATATGGTATAAGATAACTGAACTCATTGTTTCTCTTTATAGCAACAAAACTGTACATGTCTAAATAGGAGCTAATTGATTTATGGCTACATATTGGTTGCAATGGGTGCTGAAAACACTGATCTCCCCCTTAAAGGTGAGGTGTTCGTAACCTGCAGGGACACTACAAGATTATAGGGTAGAAACTGCAATACCACAGATGCTCACTGTAAAAGAGGAAGACACATAGACAACATAAAAAACAAGAGGAAAGTGCCACAAACAAACCAAGATACTACAACAAGAGAATCAATTGACAGCACAGTAGATGAAATGTCAGAGAAGTTCAGAATGTACATAATTAAAATGATCTGTGAATTAAAGAATTACCTAAGTGAGCAAATACAGGCAAAAACTGATCACCCCAACAGATATAAGAGAGCAAACAGGCAACCATTGATCACACCGACAAAGAGATAAAAGAGCAAATACAAGTAGCAAAAGACTATTTCAAGGAAGAAATAGACATTTGGAATCAAACAAACAAACAGAAATGCTTGAAATGAAGGAAACATTAAACCAAATAAAAAAACTCAATAGAACGCATCACAAACAGACTAGATCACTCGGAAGACAGAACCTCAGACAATGACGACAGAATATACAATCTTGAAAATAAAGTTGATCACACAGGGAAGATGGTAAGAAACCATGAACAGAACATTCAAGAATTATGGGATAGCATCAAAAGACCAAATCTAAAATTTATCAGGACAGAGGAAGGCACAGAGATTCAAACCAATGCACAATCTCTTCAATGCAATAATATCAGAAAATTTCCCAAACATGAAAAATGAATTGGAAAACCAAATATAAGAGACTTACAGGACACCAAATGTACAAAATTACAACAGATCTACACCAAGAGACATTATAATGAAAATGCCCAACATACACAAGGAGGATAGAATTTGAAAGGCTGGGAGAGAGTCAGATTACATATAGGGGGAGACCAGTTCGAATCTCAGCAGATTTTTCAACCCAGACTCTCAAAACCAGGAGATCATGGAACAACATATACCAAGCTCTGAAAGAAAATGGATGCCAACCAAGAATCTTATATCCAGCAAAATTAAGCTTCAGATTTGATGACAAAATAAAAGACTTCCATGATAAACAAAAGTTAAAAAAATTTACAGTGAGAAAGCCTGCACTACAGAACATTCTTGGCAAAATATTCCATGAGGAAGAAGTGAAAAACAACAATGAAAATCTGCAAGGGGAGGAACTACACTAAAAGAAAGGCCAATCAAAGGAGAAACCAAATCAAGGTAAAACCCCAAAATAAGCCAAAATAACTGGGATTACAAATCATATTTCAATAATAAACCTGAATGTGAATGGCCTAAACTCATCAATTAAAAGACATAGACTGACAGACTGAATTTAAAAAAGAACCAACAATATGCTGTCTTCAAGAGACTCATCTCTCAGGGAAAGACATCCATACACTGAAGGTGAAAGGATGGGAAAAAATGTATCACTCACATAGACCGCGCAAACAAGCAGAGGTTTCCATCCTCATATCAGACAAAGTGGACTTCAAACCAAAGTTAGAGAAAAGGGATAAAGAAGAACATTTCATACTACTCAAGGGAATCACATATCAACAAGACATAAAAATCGTAAATATCTATGCCCCAGACAATGGGGCATCTATGTATATCAAGTAAACCCTTCTCAACTTCAAAAATCAAATAGACCACAACACAATAATACTGGGTGACTTCAACACACCTCTCTCACCACTGGATACATCTTCCAAACAAAAACTAAACAAACATACTACAGAACTCAATAAAACACTCAATAATTTAGACTGAACAGACATATATAGAATACTCCATTCATTAACAAGCAAATACACTTTTTTCTCAGCAACACATGGATCCTTCTCCAAAACAGACCATTTGTTATGTCACAAAGCAAGCCTCAGCAAATACAAAAAATATACTACACTTCATTCCATGTGTCCATAATGGAAAACCCTTAGCCACTCTAACGAAAAGGAGAAAACTCAAATTACTAATATTCTTTCCCATTGGACTACATGTCTGTTTTGGTGCCAGTACCATGCCGTTTTTGTTACTATAGCTTTGTGGTATAGTTTAAGGCCTGGTCTTGTGATGTCTCCTGCTTCATTCTTCTTTTAAGGATTGCTTTGTCTATTCTGGGTCTCATATTTTTCCAAATGAGTTTCGTGATTGCTTTTTCTATTTTTATAAGGAATGACATTGGGATTTTAATTGGAATTGCATTGATTCTCTATAGCGCTTTGGGTACTATGGCCGTTTTGACAATATTAATTCTGCCTATCCAGGATCTTGGGAGTTCTTTCCATCTTCTAAGGTCTTCTTCAATTTCTTTCTTTAGTGTTCTGTAGTTTTCATTGTAGAGGTCTTTAACCTCTCTTGTTAGATTGATCCCCAAGTACTTTATTTTATTTAATTTTTTTGAGGGTATTGTGAATGGAGTAGATTTCCTCATTTCTCTTTCCGAGGATTCATCACTGATGTATAGAAATGCATTTGATTTATGGGTGTTGATGTTATATCCTGCTACTTTGCTGAATTCCTTTATTTATTCCAGAAGTTTTCTGGTGGAGTAGTTTGGATCCTGTAGGTATATAATCGTGTCATCAGCAACTGATGATAATTTGAGTTCTTCTTTTCCTCTTCATATCCTTTTAATTTCTTTTGTTTAATTGCTCTGGCTAGAGTTTCAAGGACTGTGTTGAATAGAAGCAGTGAAAGA
>CM053403.1:128563973-128697656 GCA_028644305.1 Xerus rutilus
CTGCTACTTTGCTGAATTCCTTTATTTATTCCAGAAGTTTTCTGGTGGAGTAGTTTGGATCCTGTAGGTATATAATCGTGTCATCAGCAACTGATGATAATTTGAGTTCTTCTTTTCCTCTTCATATCCTTTTAATTTCTTTTGTTTAATTGCTCTGGCTAGAGTTTCAAGGACTGTGTTGAATAGAAGCAGTGAAAGAGGGCATCCCTGTCTTGTTCTCTTTTTTCGAGGGAATGCTTTCAATTTTTCTCCATTTAGTAGGATGTTGGCCTTGGGTTTAGCATATGTAGATTTTACAATGTTGAGGTATGTTCCTACTATCCCGAGTTTTTCTAGTGTTTTGAACATGAAAGGGTGGTATATTTTGTCAAATGCTTTCTCTGCATCAATTGACAAAACCATGTGATTCTTTAAGTCTATTGATGTGATGGATTATGTGTATTGAACCTTGCATCCCTGGAATGAATGCTACTTGACCATGGTGCACTATTGTTTTAATGTATTAGTGTGCGATTTGTGAAAATTTTATTGAGAATTTTTGCATCTATGTTCCTTGGGGATATTGGTCTGAAATCTGCTTTTTCTCATGTATCTCTGTCTGGTTTTGGTATCAGGATGATACTAATGTCATAGAATGAGTTTGGAAGGGTTCCCTCCTTTTGTATTTCATGGAATAATTTGAGGAGTATTGGTATTAATTCTTTGAGGATCTTGTAGAACTCGACTGAGAGTCTGTCTGCTCCTGGGCTTTTCTTGGTTGGTAGGCTTTGGATGGTGTCTTCTATTTCCTTGCTTGAAATTGATCTGTTTAAATTCTGTATGTCCTCCTGTTTCAGTTTGGGTAGGTCATATGCCTCTAGAAATTTTTTGGTGTCTTCAGGGTTTTCTATTTTGCTGGAGTATAAATTTTCAAAATAGTTTCTAATATCTTCTGTATTTTAATAGTGTGTTTCATGATATTTCCTTTTTTGTCACGAATTGAAGACACAGAGACAAACCCACATAAACACAGTTATCTCATACTACACAAAGGCGCCAAAAACACGCATTGGAGAAAAGATAGCCTCTTCAACAAATGGTGCTGAGAAAACTGGAAATCCATGTGCAGCAAAATAAAACTAAACCCCTATCTTTCACCATTCACAAAACTCAACTCAAAGTGGATCAAAGACCTAGGAATTAGACCAGAGACCCTACGCCTAGTAGAAGAAAAAGTAGGCCCCAATCTTCATCATGTTGGATTAGGCCCTGAATTCCTTAACGAGACTCCTAAAGCACAAGAAATAAAATCAAGAATCAATAAATGGGATGGATTTAACCTAAAAAGCTTCTTCTCAGCAAAAGAAACAATCAATGAGGTGAAGAGACAGCCTACATTTTGGGAGCAAATTTCTGCCACATGCACGTCAGATAGAGCACCGATCTCTAGGATATATAAAGAACTCAAAAAACTTAATACCAAAAAAACCCCAAAGAACTAAATCAATAAATAGGCTAAGCAGCCGAGCAGACACTTCTCAGAAGATATACAACCAATCAACAAATATATGAAAAAATGTTCAACATCTCAAGTCATTAGAGAAATGCAAATCAAAACTACTCTAAGATTTCATCTCACTCTAGTCAGAATGGCAGTTATCAAGAATACAAGCAACAATAAGTGTTGACAATGATGTAGGGGAAAAGGCATGCTCATACATTGCTGATGAGACTGTAAATTTGGTGTAGCCAATCTGGAAAGCAGTACGGATATTTCTTAGAAAACTTGGAATGGAACCACCATTTGACCCAGCTATACCACTCCTTGGTCTATACCTAAAGGACTTAAAAACAGCGCACTACAATGACACAGCCACTTTCAATGTTTATAGCAGCACAATTAACAATAGCCAAAACTGTGGAACCAACCTAGATGCCCTTCAATAGATGAACAGATAAAGAAACTGTGGTATATATATATATACACACAATGGAATATTACTCAGCACTAAAAGAAAATAAAATTATGGCATTTGCAGGTAAGTGGATGGAGTCGAAGAATATCATGCTAAGCGAAACAAGCCAATCCCAAAATACCAAAAGCCGAATGTTTTCTCTAATAAGTGGATGCTAATCCATAATGGGGCGGGGCATGGGATGAGTAGAGGAACTTGATCTTGGTGTCCACAATAAAAGAAATCTGGGCTCCTTGAAGAAATGGTCAATTCTAGGACTGGGGTAGGAAATCCAGAAAATGAACCTGAAGCATTATGTAGTTTCCAGGAAACAAAAAAAGCACTCCACAAACAAAATTTGAAGGGTTATGTCAAAAGGACATAGGAGCCAACTGAAAGAGCTCCTAACGGTTACAACTGAAATCAAAACTAATAACCACTGAATTAAACCCAATACAAGACAAACACAATCAGTATAATCCAACACATGAAACAAAGAAAATCTTATAATGAAGAATAGGTATATGACACAATCTAACATTTATTCATAATTCTTAGAACATTAGTAATGGAGGAACTGCCTGCATTTGATTAAGGTTATCTACAAAAAAAATCTACTGCAGCTGGGTGCTGTGATTCATGCTTGTAATCCTAGTGACTTGGGAGGCTGAGGCAGGAAGATGGCAAGTTTGAAGCCTTGCCAAAGTGAGACCCTTTCCAACCTGGTGAGATCCTATCTCAAAAAATAGAAAAGGTCTGAGGATGTAGCTCAGTGACAGAGCACCCCTGAGTTCAATCTCCAGTACCAAAAAAGGGGGGAAAAAGATCACTACAAACACCATATTCAGTGATGAAATACTAAAAGTTTCCTCCTGAGACTGGGTAGAGGTAAGCATATTTACTGTCATCACTTTTTTTCAACATTAAACTGGAGATCCTAGATAGTACAAAATATAAGAAGGAATAAACATTAAAAAGGAAGAAATAAAAATGTCATTATTGTTTGACATCACACTGCATAATAGTATGTGAAAAAATCCAAAAGAAATAATAAGTAAATTCAGCAAGGTTGCTGAATACTGGGCCAATACACAAAAGTCAATTGTATGCCTCTGTATTCCCTAAATAATTAGAAGATATGTTTTTAAATGGTATCTATAAATAATTCACTACTGCATCAATAAGTATCATAAACATATGAATAAATCCATAAAATATGTATAAGATCTCAAAACAAAACTATAAAACCTTGAGATATATTAAAGAAGATCTAGAGAAGAGGCAACATTTTGATGAAAGATTGACTCAATGAACTGATACATAAAATTCAATGCATCCCTGTTAATGTTTAGATGTGGTATCTCCCAAAAGCTCACATGCAAGACAATACAAAGTTTGGAGCAGAAACTGGGCTATACCCTTAACCTAATCAGTGAATTAATTCCTGATGAGATTAACTGAGTGGTAGCTGGAGATAGATGGGGTGTGGCTAGAGGAAGTGGTTCCCTGGGGGCTTGGCTATGGATTATATATTTGTATCTGGCAAGTGGAGTACCTCTCTGCTTTCTGATCACCATGTAAGCTGCTTGCCTCTGCCACACTATTCTGTCATAATATTCAGCCTCACCTGGAGTCCAAAGGAATGGAGTCGGTCTTCTATGGACTAAGACCTCTGAAACTGTCAGCCCTCAAACTTTTCCTCCTAAAATTGTTCTGGTCAGATCCTTTAGTCACAGCAGCAAAAAAGCTGACTAAAGCAATCCCCTCCAACTACCACTAAACAAACAAACAAACAAAAAAGAGTTTTTTGATGGTAGAAATTGACAAGCTAACTAAAATTTATACAGAAATGCAAAAGTTAAAGGATAACTAACAAAATCTTGACGATCAAAATTGGAGGACTTAAACCATGCATTATCAAAATGTTTTATGAGATGAAATTTAGAATTCATGAAAAGATGTACAAATAGAACAATGGAACAAAACCAAGCCCAAAAACAGTACATATATTGATAACAGGTTTATATCAAAGGTGATAGTAGCAGTGAAAAAACTATAGTATTTTCCAATGGTAATACAACTAAATATCCACATAAATCTTGAAACCTTTATCACAACCTTCACAAAGTTCCAGGTTTATTGAAGATCTAACTGTGAAAGGGCAAATAATCAGGCTTTGTGGAGATCACAAAGGAGCATATCTTCAGGATCTCAGGCAGAGAAAGATATCTTATGATTGATAAAATGAACCACATTAAAATTAGTAACTTCTGTTCATCAAAATATGCTGAGGGTGAAAAGTCATTAAATGGAAGATGATGCTGGCCATACATATAAGCTGGCTAAAAATAATCTTATGGAGAGCATGTAAAAAACGTCTACAAAGTAATAAGGAAAAAAAAAAGATGCTCGATAGAAAAATGGGCAAGAGATCACAGCAAGAACTGTAAGACCTAACATGTAAAAACATACTCAATCTCATTAATGATTAGAAAATTATGAAGTAAATCCAAAATGTGAGTCTATAGTGCATATGAAACTCACAATAACGTGAAAAGATTAAATCAGTACAATTACTTTGTAAAACTTACTGGTGATATCTACTAAAGCTGATGTACATAGGGATCTATGAAACAAGTGACTCTGAAGAATGTACATAACAGAAACACCAAAGCAAACATAAAAACATGTACAATCTTTGAGATTTTTTTAAAAAGATCATTTTTTAAAAAAATCTCCTCCCCCAAAATAATACCATGGAACTTATTTGTAAATGACTCATTTTACTGCATGGACTACAGGATTCCAAAGGAGATTGTTTCCAAAGGAGGTTCATAAAATAAATGCATAGATAATTAGTTAAGAACTTTTGCTTGATGGAGATAAATGGGTTTTGAATTATAAATTTAGTCAATCAGTAAGGCAAAACTCAAAAACATACTTAAAAATATCTACAACTGTTCATTGACACTTCATAAAAGGAAAACAATATATAACAATACCTTGAGTAATGATTCCTCTGAGAATGAAGCTCCTTTAAAATGAAGTCATTGACATTAAAAACAAAACAGAATAATTCATAAATTGGGTGAAGTAGTTAATATGATCTCCGACCCCCAGTCTGTATTTCACTGGCTATCAGAATATAAATCATTCCCTCACATACCTTCTCTGAATCTATACATAACAAGAGGTATTAAAGCTAGCAATTTGCAAAATCCTACATTTAGTAAGTTTTCTATGTTAAGACTCTTGCCACTCATTTTTGTAGCCATTTCCCCAGGGAAAAGCAACTATTCCCTCTCTTGAGGAACACTACTGTCCTATTTCTAACCTGTTCTCCTTTATCAACATGGTGAAGAACAGGTTACTGAATTTATGCATTATTCCACGGTCACTTCAGTCACTATTTTTCAGCCAATCAATTATACCACCTAAACATTTACATTTGTAGGCAGAGGGAATTTTGGTTATAGTCAAATGGGAAATAACCAGAAAAAAAAAAAAAGGAAGCATTCTAGAAATCAGGTTATACAAAACACTGGCCAAGAAGGTAAACTTTATCTAACATCTTGTAGGAGGCCTGGGGGTAGATGGATACATGGAAGCAGTAAGAGTTTTTTCCAAGATCAGCCTTTAATTTGCTGGAAAATAATGAAGTGGAAACTAATTTGGGGGTAACTACTGAAAAAAAAAATATTTGCGTTCTACCACTGGATAATATCATATGTCTGAAACTGTTTCAGGTTCCAGACATATCTAACTTTGTAAAATTCCTCTCAGATACTTTCTTCCCAAAAGACATTCTATAACTTTAATGTAAAAGGTATCTCTTCCCACAGATTTCTTTCAGTTCCTCTAGATGTGTATTTTATCATCTCAGTACATGCAATTTTATGTTATCTTTCCTTTTTCTGAAGTCCCCTGAAACACATTTCAATGTCTTTTACATTGTTTCTACCTTTGGTAATGGAATTTCTGACAACAAAGTATGTCCCTGGAACACATCCTCTTCAGTACCAGTAGAACACATATTTTGAAGAAGAGTAAGATACAAGTACAGCTTGGATCTGTAGGTGAAGGAAATAAGTGATAAACAAGAATAGGAAAAATGAGGAGATAAGAAAAATTGAGTACTACAGAAAAAATTTACAGCTCCTGCTGTACATTTTTATGAAGGGCTTTGCTATAAAAATTAGGAGAAAAAAGAAAACATTAAAATCAAGATATTAAAAGAAGCTAATCTACTACTTATACATATTTTAACATAGTACTTTTGGAGATGGAAAATAATTTTTTTACTTTAAAAAACTGATTAACATTTTCATCTTATTAGCCTTGTCAAAAGAAATTAAAAGGAGATACTACTCAGCTTGTAGCACAGATTCAATCATTAAGGTCTCAATAGGCTGCCTAGCTTCCCCTAGAGTCTGCAAGTCAAATCTGTCCAAGTGAATTTATGAGAAAGGCATAAAAACAGTATAAATTGTTAAGTCAAAAAATCTTAGTTTAGGGCTGGGGATATAGTTCAGTTGGTGTATATGCACAAGGCCCTGGGTTCAATCCCCAGCATCACGAAAAAAAAAAAAAAAAAAAGAAAGAAAAGAAATTCTTAGTTTAAGATTTTTAATCTAGCTCAATCACATAGCTGTTAAAGGTCATTAAAATGATGCCTCCCAATGGGAAGTCACAAGACTCAAATTTTTATTAGAATAAAACAACGAAATTGTAGTAATTAATGGATGGTTAAGAGTTTATAGCATAGATCAAAACGATTGATATTATCTAAAAAGCATGCGTCAAAAACAATAGTAACGATGAGAAGAAAATAAATTTATGAAAATTTTCACAAAAGATATTAAGGAAATACTGTTCTAAATGATATGGAGAAAAGTTTGAGGAAGGGAAGGCATTGAGGAAACTCGGGGAAAAGGGAATAACTGCAAAGGCTTGCGAATAATTCTGGAAAAATATTACGACACTCCAATTACAGAATTTTAAGAAAGAATTAAAATTTCAAGACTGTTCTTTTCGTAGTGAGGGGGAAAGCTGTAATTCTCAAGATGGAGAAACATTTGAAACCAAAGGAAAACGCAAGCAAGGAAAAACAAATTACTTTCAACTCTTCCTTCCCGTCTGTATTTTGGAGGAACCCGATGCATCCTCACCTCAGAGGACCCACTAGGAATCAATCGTTTGCCCCGATGCCAAGACTGTAACTTCTCTACCCTAAGCCACAGCCTAAATCTGATTAAGCTGATACGATCTTTCCTACCTCGTTGCTATTAAAACGACATAACAGGCGGGCATACAGGCAAGGCACATCTGGTATTCTTCTTCCGTAATTTAAGTTAAAAAGATGAAAAGACAGACCTGTTCTTTCGCCCCAACCCGGGGCTTCGGTAAGGACAGCGGAGAGAGGCGACCTCTGTCCAACCTAGCGCGCAGCTTCGCGAGCTCCTTCAGGCTCACCGGCAGCCCCCGAGCAAAGACCTCTAGCGCAGCACGACGAGAAGAGGAGAAAGGGCATCTGTAACCAGAGACCGTCACCGGAACTAGTCTCTAGCAGGTAGTCCCTGAAGGCCAGAACCTTAGCCGAAGCGCGCTACCCGCGCCAACCGTTTGTGCTAGAACCGCGGATTCGAGCCCGCCGCGCACCGCGGCAAGATCTTCAAAGCGGCGGGCTCGTTGGCGCTCCAGGATTCCTCGCTGCAGATTCCACAGCCTGTTGGTCCAGACCCTGAGGTGACTTGACTCTGCAGAGGGCTTCCTTAAGGATCAGTACGATATTAAGTTGCAGGTTATAAATCAGTATAATTTAAATGGTCAGAATAGCTCGGAGACTGCGAAGCGAGAAACAAGGAATCTGTAGCGAATCGTAAACAACGGGAATTAAAATGGTTCTTCTTTAAGGGTCAGAACCCGAACGTCACTTCCGGCAACAATAGGAAACGTCAAAACTAGGACAGTCGGCACCTCTGCCTCCTGCAGCTTGAGGTGCTCCGAGTTCACACCGGTCTAGTGCTGTTTCTGGTACTCTCGCCACCGTCATCTTCACCGGCGTGAACAAGTAGTTTGGACAGACTTCTCCATGGCCTGGGCATCAGTTCCCGGCTGAGCCATTTTCTTTTTGGCTTAAAGCCCCCGCCCAGAGGCCGGTTCGTCGCGGCGGCGGTGGAGATCGCAGGTCGCTCAGGTACTAGCGCCATCCTAGATATTTCAGATCTCTTTATCTCTTTTGCCTGTTCACCTTCACCAGTTCACGGAAAAAAGGCAGCCAGTGCTTGCCCAGTTGGCAGAAATTGGCCGACCAGTAAGAGTTTACAACCAATGACAGTGTAACGTATCTTGAGTGACAGCGGTGATGGCTTATTAACGTGAAGAATCAGTGTCCTGAGGCGGGAATGGGCGTTCCTTCCAGGCCATTGGGGTATAGGTCAGCCAGGATCCCACGGTGACCCAACCTCATTCGTAAATAAAGCTGAGAAACAGCAAGGGTTACTTTCTTTTAAGACCAAGCGTTGCTTTTCGGGTGTTATTTGGATGCCTTGCCACATTTTTTTGGTTCTTTTGTGAATGCAAATACAGGGTTAAGATAAATTGTTTCTACAAGCAGTCAAATTTTGGTATAAAATTTGTTAAACTTTTTAATTCGTCTTTGTTGTTTCTTTGGGTTCTAATCTCTCACGTGGTGCTTAATAAATATTAATTGGACAGAATTACACAAAAGAATTCCAATTCTGTCACTTGACTTTTTTGGTTTTATTTTAGGTTCTGTATGTCTAATAATTCAGTCTGCTTGTTTTACAACTATAATTTTTATTTTAAGGATTCTAGATGTTTCTCCCTAGGTCAGTTAATCACGACCTTTTACTGCAAATGAAGCCTATTTGTTTTCCATTTCAGCATTTCTTCCTCTTTTAATGTTTGGAGTTTGGAAACCATATTTCTAAGACAAGAGATCACCCCTCCATAAAAAAGGTTTACAAATATATCAAGTTTCAGAATGAAGAATAAAAAAGTTTTGCTATATTTTTCAGGTTGATTCATAAAATTTCATTTTGTCTAGTTAACCTGACAATTTGTTTGATGAGGTAATTTATCATCTATTGCTGAGTAACAAACTATGACCCTATTCACCCGAGCTTAAAACAACAAACATCCATTATCTCATTTTCTGTGCTTCAGGAATTAGGGCACAGCTTTACCTCTGGCTCAGGTTCTTTTATGAGGTTCCATCAAGCTGTAGTTGGGGGTTATGATCTCATCTGAAAGCTCCACTGAGGTGAAGAAGACTCCACTTCCAAGTGCACTTACGTAGTTATTGGCAAATCTAAGTTCACCACTTCATGAATGTCTTCAAAAGGCTACCTTACATAATGTGGCAGCTGGCTTCCTCTAGGGTAAATATTCCAAGAGAGAGCACCCAAAACAGAAGGCTGTGGTCTTTCATGACCTAATCTCAGAAGTGATAGTCCATCACTATTGCCATTTTGTATTTTTAGGAGTGAGTCATTACCTTCAACCCAAAATAGAGAAGGAAGGGATTACACGAGTATTTGAGTCCTTGAAACAGGGATCACTGGGCGCCATTTAGAGACTGCCTAACATAGATACACTGGCTGATAACTTTTAGAAATTAATAGATAAGAATAACTGAGGACAAATATGTCCAAGAGAAATGCAGTCTGACAAGGAAAAATTCCAGATTGTAAAGAAATAAACGAACTTGTGCTAGTATTATCGCTCTTAGAAAAAATTTTTCTTTTTTCATACTAATTGTCTTATTTTTGTATTTTTGCTAGAATACTTTGAGAGATGATGTGTGTGAGAAGATCTTTGTGTTTTTAGGGTCTACATAAGCAGAGCATATCGCAGAAGGAGATTGTGTGTTTCTTACCCACTGCCCTTTTTATGTGTTTGAAACTGGCTCAAAATAAATATGAGCAAAGATGGTTAATTTTAAGGAAGTAAGGGATTAGGAACGTGCTAGGAATAAATATAGGATAGAATGTAGGTCACTGGCAGCCCTTGTGTTGAGAGAGGTTTGTCTTAGAAATTTATTTCAGCCAGATATAGTGGCTCATGCCTTTAATCCTAGGTAATTCAGGGACTGAGGCAGGAGGATTGCAAGTTCAAGGTTAGCCTGGGCAATTTCGGGAGTCTGCTTTTAAAAAAAAAAAAAAATGAAAAGAGCTGCGGATAGAGCTTAGTGGTAGAATTCTTTGCAAGCATGAATGAGGTCCAGTGTTGAATCCCCAGGACCCACAAAAAAAGAAAAGAAAAATAAATGCATTTTGGATGTTTTAAGATGGCAGGTAGCACCTTCTTCCTGCATTATGGGGCTGCACATCACATCCCAAGCACAGCTTTTGTTAATAAATCATATAAGCTTGTTGGAAATGAAAGATACAGGCTTCAGAGTTTGTTATGACAATCTTTTGGCTATGACCCAATGTCAAATTGATTATGCTTGCTCCAGGTTTGAAAGATATTGTAAATTCTTATCTGTTAGTAAAATACTATTTTGAGTTTATCTCTCAAGCCTCATGTGCTTACCACCAACTTGAATATGGCAATTCTCATATTGTAAATTTGGCTTTTAAATCAGGGCTCTCTATCAGGTCAACATAATTCATTTATAGTAGGTTAGTCACTTTACAAATACAACATTGGGTCCTTTAGATGCCTGCACAATTTTAAACAGATGTTTGAGAAAATAGTATAGTTTAAATGCTTCCGTCCATAAAATCTTTTACAGTAATAACTTTCAGGTAAGCCAAAACATCCACCATAATTTTTTTATATATGATCAGTTTAGTGAAGATCACTTTTGTGTTTACTATGCTTTTGCTAGATTAAAAATATTTTCTTCATTTCACAATATATATAAAACATTGAATTACCAAGAGATTTCTCTTTTCTTTACTCATAGTGTCCTTGAAATTATTCAAATATATGACTTTATAAGCAACTGCTCATGTAAAACTATATAATATTTTCTACATCTGGATGCATATTTAGAAACACAGGCTGTTCCACTGACTGGTCATGATAATGCATCAAAATCATTAGTACTGAAGTCTAAGAACTTCACACGTAACTCATGTTGCTTTTTCGTTGGAATATTTTACTTATGTAATGTTTTTAAAGCTTTTTAGTGAAATACATCTGTTTATGGAAATTTATGTTTCCTGTTTCGTTTTTTCTCATTGTTTTGTTTTTCTTAAAATTTCTTGACATACATTATATTATAAACTAAGACATCTTTTACTAACTTGAGTAAATTTATATCATAGTTGGGGCAAAGTACTTTAGTTGTATAGAAATACAAAAAGATGTGGTTTCAAGTTTAGGCAGCAGGTTTAGGGAGTTTAGATCTGTAATTAATAGTTTGTGTATTCTTCAAGAATAGAATAGAATATATAGGATTTCACAAACTATTTGAATGAAGAAGATAGGCATGATGGTACACACTTACAATCTTAGGGATTCAGAGGCTGAGACAGGATCACAAATTTGAGGCCAACCTCAGCAGCTTAGCAAGGCCCTGTCACAAAATCAAAACAAATTTTTTAAAAAAGAACTAGGAATGTAGATCCTACATTCAGTTCAATCCCCAGTTTAAATATATATATATGTATACATATATATATAAATGAAAGAACCAAGTTTTAGCAAGGAAACCAAGCTTGGAGAGCCCTTATCTGCTAATACTGAACAGTGATTTGTAGAAGTCAGGAAGACAGGGGAAAAAGAAGTAGGAAGGATGAATGCTAAATATACACACACACACCCATCTCCATTACTTCTTCATTTTATGTATTTTTAGGATTTTTTCCTCAACATTTTATTTTTATAGGATCATAGAATTATTTTTCCAGTTTTTCAATTATGGTTAAAATACATATAACATAAACTTTATCCTCAACCGTTTTAATTAAATACATTCATAATGTTGTGCCTACAATCACCATCCTCCATCTCCGTAATCCTTTTCATCTGGTAAAACTGAAAATCTATACCCATTTAACAGCCCATTTCCATCCCATCCCCAGACCCTGGCAATTACCATTCTACTTTCTATATATATAATTTTAACTACTCTGGATACCTTATATAAGCAAGATCATTACTTTTTTTTTAAGACTGGCTTATTTCACTCGTTTTAATGTAGTATTGACATCTTAACAATATTAAGTCTTCCAATCCATGAATATGAGTGTGTTTATGTTTACTTATGTCTTCTTTCATTGTACCTTTCATTGTAAAAGTCTTTCATCTGCTTGGTTAAGTTAATTCCTAAGGATTGTATTCCTTTTGTTGCTATTGTAAATGGAATTGTTTTCTTAATTTCCTTTTCAAATTGTTCATTGGTAGTGCATAGAGATTCAACTGATTTTTGTGTGTTGATTTTATTTTCTGGTACTTCGCTGAATTCATGTATTAGTTCTAAGGTTTTTTTTCCAGAATCTTTTTTTTTTTTTTTGGTACCAGGGATTGAACTCAGGGCTACTCAACCACTGAGCCACATCCTCAGCCATATTGTGTGTTTTATTTAGAGACAAGGTCTCACCGAGTTGCTTAGCACCTCGCCATTGCTGAGGCTGGCTTTGAACTCACTGTTCTCCTGTCTCAGCCTCCCAAAGTACTGGGATTATAGGCGTGCGCCACCGCGCCCAGCTTTCCAGAATCTTTATAGTTTTCTGTGTACAGTAAAGGTGGTGGACTATGATGATCATCATAGCCCTAGCTTTATGTATGACAGCTTTGCGTTGTGATTCTGTATCACTTACAACCAGAGAAATGAAATGTTATCCTCCATCTGTGTACAATAAATCAAATTGCACTCTGATATCATGTAAACCTAAATAGAACAAATAAATTTTTAAAAAAAGATCAAATCATCTGTAAACAAAGATAAGTTTACTTCTTTCTTTCCAGCTTAGATGTCTCTTTTATTTCTTTTTCTGACCTAATTGCTCTTGGAACCATAGAATTTTATTGCTAAGAGAGACTTTGGAGATGATCAAGTTCAAATCCTTTGTTGAGACAGGGTCTTCAAAATTTAAATATTTTCCCCAGTTCTCACATCTAACTAAAGAGTAGTCTGAATAAAATCCATGTTTTCTATTTGTCTCTCTTTACTATTAAATGTTTCTCATCACATTTCTGACTTTCCTGCTATTACAGGTTCCCCTAAATATTTAATGCCTTTTTTTTCTGTAACAAATTCTATGAGAATTATGATTTTTGTTTTATTTTGTTTTTTAATACCACATTGCTCATAGAATAGCGATTATAGTTAGTGGACATAAGAGTTTGATGTACACTGAGGAGGTAAGTTGGATAGTTGGGATATATTGTCATGGCTGCTGCTGATTACAATTTTTCTAAGTGAACGATAGTGCAGTAAGAACCAATATAATTAAAGGTAATGCTGCTAAGAAGTATGATAAATTTATTTTATCTACAATTTAACACAGATGATAGAACATTTTTTCAAAACAAGTTAATGAAATTAAATAAGCCTAAAATTCTCAGATTTCTGTTTAGGTTTTAAATAATACATCTTAATTTTTATGTTTATGTAGATACCATTTTGGTAACACTCATTATAGAATGGAATTAAAGAGCAGGAAAAAAACCCTCAGAAAACGAATTTATATTGTAAATCTTTTTGAATTAAAAAAATCCTACAAATGGTATGCCTTTTAGTAAGAAAAACTGCTCTTGCAGGACCAGATCTTTAAATTTAATGAGTGGGGGCCTTTTTTTTATGTGTTTAATGTACCTTGTGACCTCTTAGTACTTAGCTATTTCCCTTTTCTCCTTAGAAAGACCTCCTTGTGGATTTACCCTTCTTTCATTCCTCTACAATTGTGGCCCTTAAATTTTAGGAGTGTGATTGGTTATCAGGATTTTTCTTTTCTTTTTAAAATTTCTCTACCCACTATTCTAAACTACTTTGGTGGTCTGTTCTTTTGAAAGTAGAGAAATAAATGGGCTGCCAATTTGATTCTAAATGTCTCAGAATATTTTCTCACAGACTCTCTCAACATTTGTAGGCCACTGAATAATATCACATGATACCACTTAAATATTTTTAAAACCTAAAGTAACCAAAAATCAAATGTTCCTTCTTGAAAAATTCTGAGGACATATAAATGAATTTCCTTATCTTTAAAACTGAATAGAATGTGTGTTTTAGAGATTACTGTTTTTACAAATTTTAGACCTTTATCTGAGGTAGAACATTTATGTACAAATTCCACTATTTGGATGCCTAAGAAATGTCAAAGAAAACTATTTATAATGAGTATTTAAATGAGGCTATTCATATGTCTGTCAATCATTACCTAAATGGTATAACGCTGTTTTTCAGAAGGTGCTTGATGGAACTGGTTTGCCTCAAACAAAAGTATTTAATGAGAGTGCTTGTTTGAGACCTTCAGCCTCTTTTCTCATTTTCCCCTATGTAGGTTTTATATCCTATGTGGTATTCTATGTGGTATTCATTCTTCATTACATACAGTTGTCTCCATAGCATATACCATTTGAATGCTCAGTGCATCAAATTACTACAAGCATTAGTACCACTACCCTTTTTTAATATGAATAATACTTTTCTGTTTAGCATGTTACATGTAAATTTTTGATTAAAGCTACTAATATTTTATAGATAGCTTTATATTAGATATACAAGTATTAATGAAATTATTTCCATCTTATTCTTTTGTGGAAAGACTCAACTCTTTTGAAAACACTTCTTTAAAATCAAATATACTACCTCTTTTAGAAATATAGCCATCTACTAGAAGTAAATAGTACAGAAAACTATCATTGTTCTTATAAATTAGTTACTGGTATAGTTAGTGACAGTTAATCTTTAATTTGTACTACTTTCTAGGTAGAAGCTCCTTTATGCTATGTTACAACATACTTGTGTAGACTAAGACCATAATTCTTTTTTTAATGAGAAAACTACATCCAAAATCAACAGTTCTCAGATTTTTGCATCAAAGAAATTAATCTAGGAGGGGCTGGGATTGTGGCTCAGTGGTAGAGCACTTGCCTCACATGCGTGAGTTGCTGGGTTCCATCCTCAGCACCACATAAAGATAAATAAATAAAATGAAGATATTGAAAAAAAGAAATTAAACTAGGAACTACATACTGCTTTACCAATTAAAAAGTGCTTTTATATACATTATCTTAGTGTAGGGTCATAGCAACGTGTAAAATAGATAGGAGTGATTTCCCCTATTTTATAGCAGGCAGAAGCTCGTAACCTTGTTTAAAATACCTTAGGTCAAGTTATGGCATACTTGTAACTTTAAATTTACCCTCTGCAATAGCAATACCAGAAAAATATCTACAGTTTTCTCTACAGCAGCTGTTAAGAGTCTATTCTCTAATTTCAGCATAATAAAACTAGAAATGAATTTAAAAACCAAAAAGACCTAAGTACTTCCAATTAGATTTTTTTAAATTGATTCTTCCATTAAGAATTTGGTCAATGTGTAATAAAAGTATTACTATTACTATTGCTGTTGTTATTTTAATAGAAACAAAGATGTACAAGAATATAAAAGATTTAAATAAAGTTTATTTTAAAATATTAATAAATAAAATAATTATTTTCACATATACTAGAGAGTTGATATTTGAAGCAGTCTAAATTAACACACTATGTACTTTTTAAAAAAAATCATTCTTTTTAATATTTTGTAGTTATACATGGACACAGTGTCTTTATTTTGTTTTGTTTATTTTTTTTATGTGGTGCTGAGGATCGAACCCATTACCTCACACATGTGAGGCAAGCGCTCTACCACTGAGCCACAACCCCAGCCCCCACACTATGTACTTTTAAATAAGAAGTTATACAAATTTTCTAATGTATTTTGCATTTACATTGTCTTGTTTTTGTTTTGTGTGTGTGTGTTGTTGGAGATTGAACCCAAGGCTTC
This sequence comes from Xerus rutilus, assembly GCA_028644305.1. Classification (NCBI taxonomy): domain Eukaryota; kingdom Metazoa; phylum Chordata; class Mammalia; order Rodentia; family Sciuridae; genus Xerus; species Xerus rutilus. The sequence continues at coordinate 128,579,881 of CM053403.1, forward strand.
GTGCATGCTAGATAACTGCTATGCCATTGAGTTATATTTCTACCTCTACATTTTCTCTTATGGACCAAGTAAGAGACATAAAAGTAATCTTTTTTATTGATATCTCAACACAATTATTGTTACATTTATAATAGTCAAACATTGTTTTATGATTTGTATTGTTAAGTCTTTATACTCCTTGATCATCTCTTCTTTTGATCTATATAGTAAATTCCACAAAGTCAGAGATGATTCATAGGTCAAGGGTTTTAAAAATTAGCTTAATTTCCTAAAGTCTAAAATAGTTACTGTTTGTCAGATCATACCAAATTTGCTGTGTCCTTGGTTCACTCCTTTCAGAGCATTCATTAAGGTTTCTAATTTCTTTTGAAAAACAATTTTGTTGAGTTATCATTTACGTACCATAAAATTCAGACATTTTAAATGTACAGTTCAGTCCTCCCACCTTGTCTCTCTGAAGATGATTTTGGATACATACGCAGTTTCAAGAAATATACATATTCCTTTTACATTTTACCTTGTTTCCTCAGTAACATTTTGCAAAACTATAATATACTATCAATGAGGATATTGACATCGATAAAGTCCATCTGTCTTATTCAGATTCAAAATGGATCTGTGTGTATGAAGTTCTGTGCAGGTTCATGTAGACTAACTCCACAGGATACTCAACAGTTGTGACACCACAGAAATCCTTCATGCTGCCCTTTTTAAAACTGTACCCACCTCTTTCTTGGCTATTGATTTGAGTATCTTACATGCTTATTCACTGTTTGTATATGTTCTTGGTTAAATAGTTGTCTATATTTTGGCCATTTTTAAATAGGATTGTTTATTTTGTTATTGTTGAATTTTGAGAATTGTTTTAATTTTCCCAATACTCGTCTTTTGTCAGATAAATGGTTTGTGAATATTTTTCTCAATCCATAGGTTGTGCTTTTATCTTCTAAATAAGAGCTTTCAAAGAACAAAGGTTTGTAATTTTAATGTTGTACACTTTATTAGTTTTTCTTTTACATATCATGCTTTGATGTCAAGTCTAAGAATTCTTTGCATAGCCTTAGATCTTAAAGATTTTCTTCTGTTTTTTTTTTAATTTATAGTTTTTATGTCTTACATATCTACGGTTTAATTTTTGTAAAAGATGTGAGGTTGTGTTTGGGTTTTTTTTTTTTTTTTTGGTACTGGGGATTGAACTCAGGGGCACTCAACCACTGAGCCTCTCCCCAGCCGTATGTGGTATTTTGTGTAGAGACAGGGTCTCACTGAGTTGCTTAGCACCTCACCATTGCTGAAGCTGGTTTTGAACTCATGATTCTGTCTCAGCGTCCCAAAGAGCTGGGATTACAGGCATGCACCACCATGCCCTGCTAAAGGCGTGAGCTTTAGGTCACAATTCATCTAATTTTGTTTTTTAATCAGTGTTTATCATTTAGTCAGTCAACAAATATTTGTCGAGCAGTTTATATGTTCAAGGAACTGGATTTTGTACTGCATTTATCCACTTTTGTGTGGCATCATCAGCTCCTCATCTTAGAACTTACAGGCAGCCCTCATTTCCATTGTGCCATGTTAACAAACTAGTGCATGTTGGCACTGTGGTCTGTCTTTGTGTAGTCCCATGATAATTACTAATGAGTAGTTGCCATGAATGTACAAAGCAAGGATTGTGTATATACATATAAGTGTATTTGTTGTATTTCATACTTATATTTTTATATATTATGTATTTAGATTTTCTTGTAACAACAAACTATAATAAAATGAGTAAAATCACAGTATAATAGATGAGTTCCAAATTTATCTAAATAGACAAATGTTTGAGTAAATATTATACAATAATGAAGAAATGTGCCTGAAAATACTGATCTCAACAATTGATACATTGATTTGGAAGATCTAAAAAGTTAACCTGCTATCCACAAAACATTTCATAATTTAAATTACTGGAGATGTAAAGGTGTTACTAAGATCTATATTAGAAACAACTTCTATTAGTTGGAAGATATATTTTGTGGTACTTCCAAAAGGACTTTTTGGCTCATTGAATCTTTCAACGAACTCTTAGAGTTCCTTCTGTATATTGATGGTGATTAAAAATGATGAAAGCACCTAATTTCCAAAGTGACACCTGTTATCACTGACTGATGACTCAATAATTTACCTTATTTGCCAGACTCTGTTTTTATATATAATGTCTTAATGTAAGCAAAGTTAATTCCAACTTACTTTTTATATTTACTAGCTGTTATTTTTTTTCTTAGCAAAAGTCAATGGTATTCCAAGTTTTCTAAGGAATCTCCATACTGCTTTTCAGATTGGTTGTACCAATTTGCATTCCCACCAGCAATGTATGAGTGTGCCTTTCCCCCCACAACCTCACTAACACTTATTGTTGTTTGTATTCTTGATAATTGCCATTCTGATTGGTGTGAGATAATATCTTAGGGTAGTTTTGATTTGCATTTCTCTAATTGCTAGAGATGTTGAACATTTTTTCATGTCTGTTGATCGATTGTATATCTCCTTCTGTGAAGTTTCTGTTCAGCTCCTTATCCCATTTATTGATTGGGTTTTTTTTTTAATGTTAAGTTTTTTCTTTATATATCCTGGAGATTAGTGCTCTATCAGATGTGCGTGTGGCAAAGATTTGTTCCTTAGAAAACTTGAAATGGAACCACCATTTGACCCAGCTATCCCACTACTTGGTCAATACCCAGAAGACTTAAAAACAGCATACTACAGTGACGCAGCCACTTCAATGTTTATAGCAGCTCAGTTCACAATAGCTAAACTGTGGAACCAACCTAGATGCCCTTCGATAGATGAATGGATAAAGAAACTGTGGTATGTATACAAAATGGAATATTACTCAGCAATAAAAGAGAATAAAATTATGACATTTGCAGATAAATGGATGGAGTTGGAGAATATCATGCTAAGTGAAGTAAGCCAGTCTCAAAAAACCAAATGTGGAATGTTCTCTCTGATAAGTGGATGCTGATCCATAACGTGGGGGAGGACACGGGAAGAATGGAGGAACTTTGGTCACAGGGGTGGGAGGGGGAGGGGGCAGGGGGACAGTAAAGATGGTGGAATATGATGGACATCATAGCCCTAGCTTTATGTATGACTGCATGTATGTTGTGATTCTACATCACATACAACCAGAGAAATGAAAAGTTGTGCTCCATCTGTGTACAATGAATCAAAATGCATGCTGCTATCATGTATACCTAAGTAGAATAAATAAATAAATAAATAAATAAATAAAAATTTTTTAAAAAGTCAGTGGCATCTCTCCAAATTTCATAGATCCTAAATTAATGAAATTTACAGACAGGATTCTGACTAATTAGGTAATTCAATCCAAAATAATGAGATGTACTCTGAAATGGAATAAAAAGTTATCTTTTAAAGAGGCTGGAAGGAATGTATATAAAACTACTTTTATTATAAACTACCTACTATGGCCTAAGTTCTCTAAACATTACCCTAAGTTCCATGGGATAAGAATTATCCATTGTTTTACTAATGAAAAAATTGAGGAGAGATTATAGCTAATCAGATTCTGTGTTGGAGTTTGATTCAGATCTTTTTTCATATTGAAGCTTGTGTGCTTTCTCCAAATACAATAGCTTGAAAGAGCAGATACAGCTGGGAGCAACAATAGAGGTAACAAGCAGTGACAGAGGTAAATGAGATGAGCATCAATGATGAAGAGACAATGCCTTTGGTACAATGCCTTTGACATTAGTGGGCTCTAATAGCTAATACATAACAATTATAAGAGTAATAGAAATAATTCTTGCATACTTTTTACCCAGATTAACCAATTTTTAACATTTTGCTACTTCATTTTATTATTTTCTCTTTATAGATATAGACATCACTTTTTCTGAACTATTTTAGAAAAGGTTGCATAAATCATGCCTTTATGCTTCAGTTTATGTTTCCTAAGAACAAGAATATATTCATATATACATTATATAGTTAACAGATTCAGGAAATTTAACATTGGTATAATACTTTCTGCAATCTTCAGTCCATATGTCCAGTTTCTCAATTATCCCAGTAATAATAACAACTGTATAGCAATTGTTTCCTAATAAAGGATCTTTTCCATATACTGCACTTACATATTTTCTTTAATCTGAAACTATTACCCAGTCTTTCTTGGCATTCTTCATGATATTGGAATTTCTTAAGAAAAAATTATATTGTTTATGGACTCCATTTGTGTTTCTCTGATGTTTCTCAGTTGGATTATGGATTTTGGCTAGAATGCGATGTTAATGATTTTGTGTCTGTCTCGGTATCACATCCAGAAGCACGTGATGTCTGTTTGCCTTTTATTGGTAAATGCTAATTTTTACCATTTGTTTAAGCTACTATAGAATTTCTTAATTTCTTTTTGCAAGCAATGAGCAATATGTAGGGCGATACTATGAGATTATAAAAATTGCATTTTTTATCAGACTCCATTCAGTGTCCATTGGTAATTCTTCTCTGAAAGTTGTAAAGTGGTGATTTTTCTAACTTCATTATTCTCTGTTAGTCATCACTGTACTCCTAAAAATGATCGACCTCTTCTTCTTTATTAATGTCTTTATTGATCATCCACGTAGACTGGGGGATTTTTTTTATGTGATGGATTATATTACCTTCATTTTTATTTTGATGCCCAAATTGACCCAAATTTGACCAACAGGAGCTGCCTTCAGATCAGCTCCAAATGTTCATTTTTACATTATCTCATTGCTTTTGTTTTGTTTTCATTTGCTTTTAGGTCAATGGACATTGATAAGCCATATTAAGAAACATTGCATTGTGAGTTTTTCTTGATGGCCCATAAAGGGGGTCCCAAGTGGACTGAAAAGGTGAAAGTTGGGGAAGATGCATCTTTTTCCTGTATTCTTGCATCACACAGCTTCAGTGGGTACCTACTAGGAGCAGACCCCCAAAATATGTAACATGTAGAGTTTAAATTTTTATGTCTATTAAAATTATCATTAAAGTTAACCTATTAACTTTTACTGAAATGTCACTAGATAAAATAAGGAAAAAAATAATTGTTCAGATGTTTCAGCTACACTTTAATGATTGAACATTGGATCTTTGAGGCAATAAATGTTCATTTATAGATGTGTGGACCCTCATAGAACTGATGGTTCTTGATTTAGGGGAATTGGTTTGATAGCCATTATACTGGGCCAGTTATAAATGTTAAGAGGGTCATGGAGAGGAATATTTTCTCTGTGGTTGTTCAGTTTTTTTTAGAGAAAATGCTAAAATTTTCCTGTTAATGGATAGAGGTTGAAGTGAAAACCTAAATATAATAGACATGTGGTGTATGTGTATTGACAGGAGAGACTGTGGTCTAGTGTTCCATATACACGTACTATTTCATTTAATTTTCACAAAAATTATAAAAGTAGGAAAATTTTATCTTTATTATATAGGTAAGGAAACAGCAGCTCACAGATGTTAACCCACAGATGTTTTATTACTCATTTTACTCTTTATTTTTCCCTTTCTTACCCAATGTTTTGGAGTCCGAAACGTTTTGAGGATTTTGCAAAGTATAAAAGCTTCTGCTATCCTTCTGCACTTTTCCAGACTATCCTCCTTTTTTTCTACTTGGCTTCATTGGAAACCACCACTCCTTCCACTTTTCTTGTTATAGAAATATGTTGAAATCTTTTTTTCATGGTAGTTACTGTTTACTCCATGAAGGGAGCATTAGCTAATTAAGAAGCTCTGTGCAGTCTTGTAGGTAAATATTTTTCAAAAGCTTTGCTTATTTTTGAATAATTTTGAATCTTATTACTATCATTTATACCATCTTACTACTTTGGCTTCTATGCCACGACAGCATAGGACTTTAGGAACAGAAAGTTGAGTTTGAAATGTAAAATATGATAATAAATCAACCAAAAATGGAATTCTTGTGCATGAGATGAAATTAATAAAATAGCTATTGTACAGTTCATGTGATGCATTCCAACTGAGTATTCAATATTACTCAATTTGGTTACCAGTTCCCACTCAATAGTTATTAATACAAGGCTTCAGAGTCTCCTGTCCACTACTGTGCTGTGTGAATGTATTTGTGGGCACTGTGGAATTGAACATGAATATTTTGCTCTTAAAATGAAATGGTACATAATGACTCTGAGACATAAGGAGCATTACTTGACTACTGTTGTGATCAGGATTAGTTGATAGGTATGTTTGTATAACTCTAGGAAAGTAGAAGTTCTTGAATCTTGATATTCATTTAGCTGTTTGGCGATTGTTTGGCCATTGTAAATATCTCTGTATTATCTGTAGGAACAGTGGTTCAGTATTTAGTAATTCAGTGTTTTCAGCAATTTTATAAAACACAGCTATAATGAATAATAATAAGTTTTATTTCTCTTATCTATACATGAAATACACTAATTATTCTCTTCTAAGAGTGAATTTTTTTCCAAGAAAGCATTATCCCTTTTCCTTAACCTATTTGTAGTGAAAAAATAAGTTACCAGCAGTACCTTCACCACAGAAATCTATATTACAACAGAACTGGTGATTTCAAATACAAAAACTTCTTCTGTGTTCATTTGTTTTTCAATTTGGAATTCTTTTTTGTATTCAGTGATTCCACTATTCAGCTGACTTATTTTTGACCAAATAATTGCTATGAGTGACAGCAATATTCTTTTATAAATATTATGTATACTAAAGTGTTAAAAATCCTTATACCAGGATTTTATTAAAATTTTGACAATTCTAAAAATGTCATACCTTGAAATCAAGTTTTGTTTCCTTCAGTAATGCAAGAACCCAGCATGAACTGCATATTTTAGATCTCTTCATGTTTCATATCATATTTTGAATCTCAATTTTAAAGCCAGATGATGACAGATTACTAATGATAACACAAGAACCTGTTTCGAGATATTGCTGTTGGTCATTGTGAGGCATTTTGACTTTTGAAATTTTTTGTGGAATTTAGCAGCCTTTTTTTTAAGGGCTTTTTTTCTGTGGGCGAGTATTGGTCATTGAAAAATGAGTTGCATTTACCAAATAAAACAAAACAAAACAAAAAAATATTTGGCCAAAATATAAGAATAATTAAAAGAGATGAAGAATTGTAGTGTATAAGCCCTACAAATCTAGGCAAGTATAAACATAAATAACTTTATTCAGCAGGCAAAACCTCAGAATAGCTAAAGTATTTCAATACATTTTATGAAAGTGTTCATCATAAGCCAAAATGATTTTGACAAAACAAAGTTATACCTAGCATGTATTGATTATTAGGCAAGAAATGAATTTTGTAGACTTCATGTCTAATATAACAGCCTTTTGAGCTTTAGGTATTATTATTTTTCCACATCACATATGTAAAAGCTACAGTTTAGAGTCAAGTAACCTCCTCAAGGTCCCTTGCTGTTTTCTTTGAGCCTCAATTCTCCACCCTGCCCATTGATTTTTCTTTTTTTAATTTTAAGAATCAGCAACTGGTTCTTCACCTCTTTCTACCTGCTGGATGCTTTCTGAATCACATTATCCAGTGCTCAATTTAAATGATCCTCATTAAAGTCCAGAGCTGAGGGAAATCACCCTGTTTTTTTGTTCCCTAGCAACAGCCCTAACAACAGCTGCTTAACCATATGCCACTAGAAAGATGCTATAGAGGAAGTACATGAAAGTTATTATTAAATGTCTTAAATCTTAAGACTTCAGACACTATAGTTAGCATGTTTGATTACTAAGCTTTAGTGGTGCAAAAGCAAAAGAGAAAATAAATTTAGTTATTTAAAATAACAGACACACTAAATGAGATTAGCAACACGTGATTTCTAGGGATTTTCTTATTATGTTAAACAAACCAAAAAAATGAAAATAAAATACCTTTCTCTATGATTGGGAGTCTTAAAATGTTACATTTGTGTCAAAAATTAAGTGTGCTTATTTGTAATGTGGTATGGCCTATTTAAATATTAAGAAGATTGAAAACTCCTTATGAATTTTTGTTGGCATTCTGTATTTTTTTTTAAATATTTTTTTTAGTTGTTGATAGATCTTTATTTTGTTCATGTATTATTTATATATGGTGCTGAGGATCGAACCCAGTGCCTCATGCATGCTAGGCAAGCACTCTACTACTGAGCTACAGCCCCAGCCTGACATTCTGTATTTTTTGCTTAGTGTTTTTTTAACAACTCCATAGTTTTGCCTTTTACAGAATGTGATAAAATTGGGGTTGTGTCTTCATATGGGCTTCTTTTATTTAGTAATATGCATTTAAGTTTCCTCCATGACTTTTCATGGCTTGATAGCTCACTTCTTTTTAGTACTGAGTAATATTCCATTGTATATGTACCATAGTTTATGCACTCACCTACTTAAGCACATCTTTGTGGCTTTCAAGTTTTGGCAATGTTGAATAAAGCTGCTATAAACATGCATGTGCAGATTTTTGTGTAGACCTAGTTTTCAACTAATTTGGGTAAGTAGAAAAAAGTACAAATGATGGATCATATGATAAAAGGATGTTTAATTTTGTAACAATCAGTTGTCTTCCAAAGTGGCTGTCTTTTTACATTCCTATACATCCTTACCAGAATTTGCTATTGTCAGTGTTTTGAATACATCATTATAATAGTTGTGTAATAGTATCTCATTGTTTCAATTTGCAATCCCCTAATGACATAGAATGTTGCGTGTCTTCTTGTCATTTGTATGTCTTCTTTGGTGAGGTGTCTTGAGGTTTTTTTCCTAAACAGGAAAAAGAACACAAAATTTACTAGACTCGTACGGAGATCTTTTGCCCATTTTTTAAGTGATAATGTTATTTCTTGTTGTTGGTGTGCGCCATCTGTGTACAGTGAATCAAAATGCATTCTGCTATCATGTATACCTAAGTAGAATAAATAAATAAATAAAATTTAAAAAAAATTTTAAAAATAAAAAAATAAAGTCAATCTAATAAATATTATTGAATATTATAATAATGATAGCTTATACTTAATTGAATGCTTACTATGTGGTCAGCGCTGTGATAAATACTTTAATACACTATCTCATTTCGTCCTCACAAAATCTTATATAACCCATCAATTCCACTCCTGTGTGTATACCCATAAGAATTGAGAACATAGGCCCACATAAAAATTTGTGCACAAATGTTAACAGTGACTTTATTCATAAAGGCCAAAAAGTGAAAACAACTCAAATTTCTACCAACTAATAAATAAAATGTGATATAGCCATACAATAAAATAATATAAAAAAGAGTTTTTTGTATATTTTGGATTATTGTCCTTGATTATATATGGGTTTTTACAAAGATTGACTCCCAGTCTGTAGTTTGTCTTTCCATTTTCTTAATATTTTTTAAGCATTAAATTTTTGAATTTGAACTGCCAATTTAGAAACTGATACCATTAAAGTGACTTGCATGGTAGAGAGGGAAATGTTACTTTTTTGTGCCTTCTGTGCAACAAATTGTCCCACATTTTAAAATCATTAGTATATTCCTTTTTTTTAACCTCCAACTTCAACGTGCATACATATATGCCACCATTTGTAGCTTAAGCTGCCAGACTTTCAAGCAGTTCAATGTAAGAAGGAGTAGTTAAAAATTATTATTTTTCTTGTTTGGATCAACAAGTAACCTAATGTGATAGTCATTACCCAGATAATATTCCATAGTGTTTGTACCTGTGGATTATTCCTTTTTAAATATTAATAAAATAATATCCTTGACATTTGTTTAAGTTCTACTCAGTCTTCAAGTTATTCCTAAGAATTTTCAAAATTTCTTGCCAACAATGTTGGAGTTTTTATGTTGTTGTTTATTCATTTGTTTGTTGTTTGGACTTGTTTCATCTTTCTGGTTTTTTTCTTTTTCTTTTTTTTTTCTTTCTTTGTACTTGTTTCATCTTTCTGGTTTTTTTCTTTTTCTTCTTTTTTTTCTTCTTTTTTTTCTTTTCTTTTTGCTATAGTTTTGCTATAAACAAAACTATATTTTAAGTTCAGATAATAATACTATGAAAGGTGTTTGACAATGTTAATGGTTTTTTTGTGAAAATCAATATTTTTCCCCCAAATTTTTGAAACACAAACAGGTATTAGTAGTCAACTTGGATTAACAAACAAGAATATTTTGTTTGAGTTATCATGAAAATATCTGTATTAAAAGCTATTCCTTATTTAGTTTTATTTTCCCAATGAATTTTTTTTAAACTCAGGAGAAACTACTTATTTTAAAGTTAAGACCAAAGAAGAAATCTAGGCCACCTGTTTTCTAAATATTTGTGTATGGGCAAGTCCAATATCTATAACTGAAAAATTTAGAGCTGCTCTGTGGCAGGTCAAATGGAGGTGAAGGAGACTAGAACACACCTTCTTCTTTTGCTTTTCCCCAGGTACCTCAGGGGAATCCATGGAGCTATGTGGAGAGGTATTGGAAAATTAGTCTAAATTATGATTTTTATTTTAAAGCAACAACAAAATCAAATAGTCCACTATTACTAAGCTATTTATCATAGAGTTCTAGGTGTCTAATTTATAAGGTTTCTGAATTAGACTTCAGGGCCTATGTTACATTTTATTACAGTCTACAACATAAGTGTAGACTGGCAAGAATTAAACTAAAAGCCTGTTTCACAGCTGTTATGCATCTGGGAATTTGGTTAAAAGGGGCTAGTTGAGCTTAGCCTGAATTGTGATAAAAAGCAGGGTCTGGAGGCCTTTTAACTAAAGTCCTGTGCTCTGATCAGAGCTGTATTTAATACTGGCCCATAAGTCCACATAATTATAATTTGTAAGAGTCTTTAGGACATCAGTAACTTTTAAATCTTACCATGTGAAAAATGATTATGTCACCTGTGGACTTTAAAAGTAGTTAGCAAGTTGGGATAAAGGTGATGATCAGACTAAATATTTCTGAAACTTTCTCCATCCAACTTTTGTACTTAAAATGTTCCAACTATTCTTTGTAATATACTACTGGTTTTACTAGTCTTTAATGAGGAATTTTAATTCTGATAAGTGAATGCTTCATGTCAAATTTGTTATACTACTGGGAAAGATGTTTTACTTTTTTTGTTACCCTTATTACATTCTGGCTTTCTCTCAGTCTTGCAGATGGGTCAAGGGCTGTGGAGAGTGGCCAGAAACCAGCAGCTACAACAGGAAGGCTATAGTGAGCAAGGCTACCTCACCAGAGAGCAAAACAGGAGAATGGCTGCAAGCAACATTTCTAACACCAATCATCGTAAACAAGTGCAAGGAGGCATTGATATATATCATCTTTTAAAGGCAAGAAAATCTAAAGAGCAAGAAGGATTCATTAACTTAGAAATGTTGCCTCCTGAGCTAAGCTTTACCATCTTGTCCTATCTAAATGCAACTGACCTCTGTTTGGCTTCATGTGTTTGGCAGGACCTTGCTAATGATGAACTTCTCTGGCAGGGGTAAGTTAAAGCCACCAGTATTTGATTCAGATCTCTCTAAACATAATCAGGCTTAATGTTGTTCTTGTAATATATATGTATTATAAAATAAATTTTTCACTTGGGCTTGTACTTTGAACAGTACTTTATTAAACCTGAAAAAATATAGTTATAACAGTCAAATTTGATATTGAGAAAAGAAAGACAGTAGAAAGTATAATGGAGCAATGACTTTACAATGAAAAGAGAGGTTGCAAATTTTGATATATCAGCTTATTATAAATCAGAAATTTCCAGCTTATTCTAAAAGTACAACTAAGTTCTGAACTGAGAATTTATAATTCAGAACCTGGAGTCTTCATATCCTTGTTGTTGTTTGTGCTTCCCACAGGTATCCCATCTGAAGAACAGGCATACCTAAACATCAATAAATAGTCCTCAGATGTTAATGGTTTCCAAGGGAGTATATGTGTGTGTGGTTTTAGTTACATATTTCTTTTTTATTGAAGGTGCTTGCTAGCATAAACTTTAGCAGGTGAAAATTTCATCTACTTTTTGTTTTTTCTAACCACCATTTTATCAATACAGTAGGTAAAAAAAAATAGAAAGCAAAGGAATAAACAATCTATTTGCTTAAACTTAAAGTGGATAATAGAAATTTTAGTGAATATGATACCAGTTTAAATTAAATCACAAATTTAAGAACATTTGGTAGTATAGAGGATGTAATTGAACCTGTTACTTCTTAAATAGTACTACATACTTAAAAAAAATCATAGATCCTTGTGCTATGTTTCTTTCTTTAGGGTCCTAAAAATGTTACCAAACAGGAGAATTTTTGGATCTCAGATTTTCTAGCATTTTTACCAAAGTTTATTTAAGTCTCATTGTTTTAAAATGAGATTTCATAATAATAAAAACATATCTAGAAATAAAAATGTTTTTAAAACTAAATAATTTCTAACTGGAAATCTAATTGAAGGAATTAACAAGTTAATCTAAATTGTCAAACTTCAGTAAAATGGTATTTCCAATCGTGAAATTTCTTAGACTTCCTAATGTTACATAATTATAGTATAAAACTATACATGTCATTTCTCAGCTTCTACATAGATAAAATTATTAGTATGTTATTGTTATTCTTTCAATGCCTTGTCATAATGAAGGTATTATGTGAGAGAAAATTCTATTAGAAGTGTTTGAAATAAGTTAGAAGTTTTAATCACCTATGAATATATGAGGGAATTAAAATAGTTTAAAACTAGCTCATTCTTTATAATCTTTTTCTACATTTTAGCATTCCCCTCAAACTTAATTTGTGTTCCTACATTTGAACTTGAAAAAAAGTTCATTTCTAAACTTATCTGAACTCAAGCAGAATTTTTCATTTCAAGTTTAAAACTGGATGGTTCATCTCAGAAAGAAATGCTTTCTTTATTGTTTGTCATGTAATTATGCCAGTATCTATGACACTTGGATTTTTTTCTTATTAATAAATTGTTTGTATTTGAAATTAAAGGCTGGCTAAATGTGTTGATGTTGGGAGATTGTATTGCTTTCACATAGATTAATAAAACACAGAAGCTATGATAATGAAGAGTGCTAAAATACTGGTAATTTTCTAAACAATTTATTGTACTTATGATTTTAAAATCAGTGATTTCATTTGGTTGGTAAAAGTAATGCCAGGGTATAACTTAACTATTAAGAGGACAGTCTCAAATCAAATATTTTACCCACTTGTCCTCACAATTTTTGATGATATAGATTAAGACAATAACTTTTTTCACGTTTTCCTATGCTGTGTGTATGTGTTTGTGTGTGTGTGTGTGAGAGAGAGAGAGAGAGAAGGAAAAGAAGGAAATTTGAGGCAGAAATCAATAATGAATATTAGAGGGTGAAACTGTTGTCAGGTATTTTGAACATACACACAAGAATTCACATAATTTTGAGGCAAAGACTCCAGAATTTCCATGCATTCATAATAAGATAAAACTTGAGCTTTCAGATAACGACCTGTAGTTATTCTCTATACAGAGTTGGAAACCACTATACTAGTCTGCAGAAAACAGTGTATTTTTAGATGCAAACAGTATTTTGGGTTCTACAGGTTCTTTTTAAACAATCATATATCATTGTAATAGTAAAGAATCAATGTGTTAGAAAAACTCTATTAACAATTGTACTTAACATTACATTTTTGATGTATTTAAGTTGTAACATTACAATTGCTATGCTTAGTTTGTCTGTTAAAATATGCATTTTAAGAAAGCAAAAGATTGGTCCCCTACCCAACAATCTTCCCACCCCAACTTCCATTTATTTTTAGTTCACAGTAGGGCATAGGTTACCTAATAGATTCCATTTAGCATCTTGATTAAGATTTCAAGCCGTGGAATAAGACTCATTGTATTCAAATCCTCCCTGTACACATTATTAGCTGTGTGACTTTGGACAACTTTTTGTCTTTTTGTTTCTTATCTTTTGCAACAACATCAGGATTGTTCAGAAGGTTAAGTAAATTAATACAGTTGAAATACTTAAAATAGTGCCTAGCATCTAGTAAGCACTATCAGCTATTATTACTATTACTGATACGTATTTTAAATTTCAGATAGTACTCATGAATATTATTAATCTTTGTTAACTCAAATTTTTAAGTTCTATCAAAATTGTCAAATTGAAGGCATTTATCATGTTTGGTAAATAAAATAAAGTATAAAATTAAAAATTTTAAACTTTAGAGCTATAAGATCCAATTTTATATCATTTAATATTACTATTTTATCATGTTTATGCACATTTATCTTAGGAAATTAAATGCAATAACTTTTTTGGGGGGAGTACTGGAGATTGGACTCAGGAACACTCAACCATTGAGCCACATCATCAGCCCTATTTTTTGTTTTATGTAGAGACAGAGTCTCACTGAGTTGCTTAGCTCTTCACCATTGCTGAGGCTGGCTTTGAACTCGTGATTCTCCTGTCTCAGCCTCCCTAAGTGCTGGGATTACAGGCTTGTGCCACCGCGCCCAGCTCTAAATGCAATAACTTTTTGTCTCATTTTCTTTTATTTTTACAGGTTGTGCAAATCCACTTGGGGTCACTGTTCCATTTATAATAAGAACCCACCTCTAGGATTTTCTTTTAGAAAACTCTATATGCAGTTGGATGAAGGTAGCCTTACCTTTAATGCCAACCCAGATGAGGTAAGTAAAAAATGTGAATATTTGTCTCATGTGAACTTTATTATTGCTGCAGCTTTCTAGTATAACAAATTTGTAGATAAAATAACAAGTCATTGAACATACCTTTTCAATCACTGAGAAGCCTTGTATTTTAAGTTATTGCTATATGACATAGTCATTTTCCTTTTCTATGTCATGTTCGATTCTTTCTACCTGCTCACTTTGTATAACAGCATCTGTGACATATGCAGTCCTCTGCTGATCTCACAGAAGTTCTTATTAGCGGAGAATATGGCATTTTGATAATTAGAGCATAGAATGTGTTCATCAAATGTTGTCTACTACATTTTCTGTTTATTGTTTCTATTTACTAGTGATATACTTTTATCATAAGTAATCACAGATAACATTGTTCTAGTTTCCAACATCAAAATATTGTCTTTAATTGATGCCTACAATATAATTCTCTGTTGACATAAAAAGCACTTATAGATTGTTATAAAATTGAAAAATTTTGCATTAATTATTTCTTAAAATGTAATAATGATCAAAATGTGAAGCTGATTATTCTACTTTTTTTCCTATTCTCATTTTAATGTATTCTGAAAAAGTTCTGATTTTCAGAATTGTTTAAATATCTACTACACTAATAAATAACTACTACACTTAGATTTCTTTGAAATCTAAGTAGAAATTATTCAATACTCAGAATTAATACTTCTGGGTTTGTTATTTTTTGTGGAAAAAATTACCTAGCCAAATCTTTTAAATATTTCAAAAACCACCTTTTTTTTTTTTAATCAGCTTATAGAAGTCTTAAGGACTATTTAGGGCTGAGAATGTAGCATAATAGTAGGGTACTTACTTAGCACATATGAGGCCCTGGGTTCAATTCCCAGTACCACAAGGAAAAAACAAAGGACTCATTAAATCATGCAGACAAATATTTTCTAAAATTAGAGAATTAGCTTTTGTTGTAATTAAGGAAATGTTTCTCCCATGTAAAATATTTTTATCTTAAACAGAAATACTAATTTTATAAATATACATATAATAATACCAGTGACAGCATATTTTTATTTGATTTTCACTTATTACATAATAGCTTCTTTCTTTGTTAAATTTTTCTTGTACATATAAAACATCAAAGTTTTGTTGCAAATATTTACTGTTATATATCATTTGAGTTTTATCCTCACAAATATATGAAATTTACATATTTTAAAACCTGGTATAATATGAAATTTAGATATCTGTTCTCTTTCTTCTCTCCACTGTTCTAAGAGGTGAGTAGAAAATTGATACTTTTAATGAAAATAGAATGATTCATTAGAAATTAAAGTTCAAATTATGCATTTAAAACCAACATAATATTTTTTAAGAACCTAATGATCATTCTTTAGAAAGACAAATGAATGAATAAATTATTTATCGTAAGTTAGGTTATTATTTATTATTTTATTGTAAATTTTTCTGATGCCCTGATGTTTTGCATCAGTCTGTTGAAGAACTGAGGCAGAATAATACAGTGTTTTACTCTAGAATCAGGAGAGGCAGCTGTTGTAAGCCCCAGTCTTTATTGTACCAAATTTATCAAGTCATACTGGATCTTACCACAAATTATACTGATGTTGAGTAAAACTGTCATATTTGATATGACTTGAAAATGTTACATTCTAAGAAAAATGTAACTTGGTAAGTACCAAGTTGTAGATTTATAAAGTTGAGAAAACTTGGATGTAACTGCTGATATTGATTATGGTAAGTAGTCATTCCTTTCTAAGAGTATCTGTTTTTAA
This sequence comes from Xerus rutilus, assembly GCA_028644305.1. Taxonomy (NCBI): domain Eukaryota; kingdom Metazoa; phylum Chordata; class Mammalia; order Rodentia; family Sciuridae; genus Xerus; species Xerus rutilus. The sequence goes on from CM053403.1 coordinate 128,596,318, forward strand.
AACAAATCACAAAAGCCATCTTTTTATTCAAAGATTAAATATATATATTTATGTATATTTATACATATGTATCCTCATACACTAAAATATGAGATTGTTTTAAGTATTCACATTGAAAAAGCTAGATGTAAAGATATGATTCCATCTTTGCAGCTGCATGTATTAGCCTATAGCATTCTTGCTAATACCTCCTCTAGAGCATTTGGAGGGGAGGCAGAGAAAAGAGGTAAAATTCAAATCCTTTTTCTTTTTTAATTTGACAGTTTAAAAGAAATTTAAGTCAATATCTTTGCTAAGAGAGTCGATTGAAATTATTAATTTAAATAAGATTTTTTTTTTGATCATCAGATTTTACTTATCCATCCTACCTTCCGTTGATATTGAGAGTTGGCTATATTTCTTTTTCTTTACTCCTTGGCCTGACTTTAAGATATCCTTGAGCATTCCAGAAGTACTGAATTCACCATTTTTAAGGTGGCATATATTGCTGCCCAAAAGCATAGACCTGAACCACTCAAAGTTTGTTGTGGTTCCAGAATTCTGATGCTATGCTATTATAAATATCAGTAATTTAGCAGGTGTTGTCTCATAGCAAAATAGAATTTTGTCTTTACCAGAATGCACTTAGGATACAAACAGGCAAAACAAGATATTGAAATATATTTAATATGTTCAGAGGAATGAAAGGAAGTGTTTTGATGACTATATTGTATATTTTTGTTACTAACATAAATAAATAATACCCATTTGGTTAATTGTTTACCAAGTCTTCAAATTGAAAAGTGAAAGAGTTATCCAAAATGATGTTCTTATGTTGAACTTACCTGTATGAGTCATGTTAGCCAGGTCATTAGAATGATGTTTGTCAAGGTTTTTGAGTGCTAGAAATTAAAGATTATTTTTTGGAGATTGATTTTTCCCCCCACTCACTGGAGCACTGTCATCAGAAATATTATTTTTAGTTCATTTAACTCTGAGCAGTAAATTACTTGGATAATATGTTTAAGTGTAAATGGTGTTTATTGCAGGTACCTGAGATAAGATGTATATAATTGTTCAGTATTATAAAAAGTCTACTTTTCCATAATTTCTAGTTTTGTACTTAACATTTTAATAGCAAGCATCATTAAAATATTATAAAAATAAGAATACTTACAGCCACAGGGAACAAGAATCTCCAAAGGACACCGTTCATGTCATGGATATGGGTAACCAAACTTCACAGCAACTGCTGGCAGTGGCTCATGGGGTGGGGGAGAACATCTGCACAATTTGTGGTATGATTATCTAGCACGCTGTTGTTATATGCATGACATTGTGATCTCAGCTGTATGTAATGTCTTGATCTTATGCATGAGCTTGTGTACTTAGTGGCAGATGACCACATTCTAGTAAAGGAATGTGCTGAGACCTGTTTCCATTAAATTGTATTTCCCCTGCATGTACAAGTTATGTGTGTTGATTTTATTCTACTAGCAGTATTACTTAATAAAGTAATTTTACTTACCAACCAGTAAGATATACTTCTTGAGCTGCATTTTATATTAAAACATCTTCTTGACATATTTATTTAAATTTAGAATCTAAAAACTGACAGCAAGTATGGTTTAATTTTATTATAGGCTTTTTTTTATTCCTGTAAACGTATTTTTAACAATTTTTTTAATATCCTCTTTGGGGTCAGGTTTTTAAAAAAAATCTTTTTTCCTCTGTATTCATACAGAAAGACCCACATGCATACAATTTTTTGCAATTTACTAGGTTGATCATTGATAAGATCTGTTATAAAAATATTTTAAGTTTGACCTACATACATATTTTAGATAGAAATAAACATGCAATTTATTTAAGATAGCATTTTTTTATTATTGGACCAGTTTAATTATAAACAGGAAATTTATAAGAGTTCTCCATTATAGAAAGGATCTTAGAAGTTTATACTCAATTCTTACTGATGGAATCTTCCTGACTTTTTGCTCCATTATATAGGAACAAAATGGTCATTACTTTACTTCATAGTGGTAAAAAGTAACTTCTATTTTTATTCCTAGGGGTAGAAAACCCTGACTGATATTAATAGACTATACAGACAAGCATTTCTCAAATGTATTCTTTAGTAATACCTACCTTAAAAGAAGTTCCCAAGTCTAATAAAATCGAATATGGTATGGTATGATTAATTGGCTTATTTACAGCATAAGTTTTCAAAGCCTTTAATACATTGATTCACATTGTGACTCATTAAAAAGGAGATGTCATATGTAGAATTATCCAAGTTTATTTGATTATATATATATTTTTTGTAAAATAATATTCCAGGAAACACATATTGAGATACACCAGTATAGATTATCTGTAATCCTGTGTATAAATGTTAGTATGGTTGAAATGCCCTATTGTTAATTTATAGCTATCTGATACAACTTCTTATTGAAAGTCTATGGATCCATAGCTGCTTGTTTTTTAGTTATACCTGTAATCTTCTTTTTTATGAAAGTCTGTAGGTCTATAATTTGTTTTCTTTTCCAGTCTGATAGTACTTATTATCAAGGGCAAAAAAACCTGAGAGTTGTGTTTGAGTCCTGACAGACAAGTATTTTTTCATGTTCTCAGTTTTGATTGTTATCCAAGTTATTAAGGAAAATCTTAATTTGGAAAATAAGTGTAAGAAAGTAAACCTGAAAGCAATATTAAATTTAAGCAACAACCTGTAGACTTTTATATAAATGCCCATGTCAAATAATTTGGAACTAAAAAACCATTCATTATTAAATCCTCAATATCTCATTCTCTTTCTCTATTAAATCTAAGTAGCTCCAGTTTTACAAGGGTATTGATAATGAAGACTAGCAGGCCACTAAGATGCTTTTTATGTTGAAAAATGTACTGCCTTTTGAGATTTTATTCTTAGTTCTATATATCTAGAAATTTTACTTTAGCATTCTACCAAAAGTATGTTAGTCTTTCAGGAATAAACTTATAATTAGTAGAATGTGAACCAGATTTACAGTGAGATGTGTATTCCTTTAATAACAACTGAGAGCATAAATAAAGAGAAATACAAATTCCTAATTCTTGGTTATTTAGAGTCTATTTCGGAATAATTTAGTTCTCAGTGTCCTACAGTATGCTGCTTCATTCAGCCAGCTCCATGGTCTGCTGCTTGCCCTACCCACTTCTCCCCATAAGTATCAGCTAGGATATTTTTGACTTAAGCAACAGAACCTAAACTAATAGTGACTTAGACTATATATATTTATTTATTTCAAAAGGGTTCTGGAATTGGATATCCCAGAGTGATCTCATTGTGGACCCACAAACTATTGACTTTTACCCTTTTAATAGCAAGATGGTTGCCACAGTTCAAAATATCACATTCTCACATGATACTGTTCACAGCACAAAGAAGGAGGAGAAAAAGAAGCTCTCTCCTTACCTTCCTTGAATGTATTAGGTTAAAAGATTTTTCCAGAAGCCTTCAAAATACTTCTGCCTATTTCCTCCTGTACCAATGGGGAGCAGAATAGAAAGGATTACATGATTGACTTAGACTTATGATTCAGTAATTGCTACTAAGATGCTAGAAAAGAGGGAAATGGCATTTGAGAAGGCATACAAGCATCTGTAACACCAATTTAATTAGTGACCCAATTGCAAAATTTGTAATTCTGTCTCCCTTATTTCTGGTTTCTATTGGGTCAGAGGCCTTAGGGCAAATAGTGACACCAGAAGCACAACCATTTGAATTGGCAGCTGACTATACCTTTTTGCCATTTTAAGCTCTCTGCCACTGAGCAAACAGACAAAAAGAAAGGGAGATAGTTATGTTGTGCTTGAAGTAGTTAAACCTCATTAGCAGAAGGAAGTAGCTACTACTGCGGTGAAGAAAAAGAACAGTTGGAATTCAACAAATGCCCTAGTGTTCCTTCTAATATGACTATGTTCTATGACAAAAAATAATTTTAAAAAAAGTCACAATAGGCCTACATTATTCCCTTACTTCTCCTCACTAGAGAAAGAACTTCAACTAGCTGAGATGCAGTAGCATTCCTAGTCTCAAGAGTTAAATATAGCCTCTTCTAAGCTAATCACGTTATTTCTGTTCCCCCTGGCTTCCATGACATTCACATAATATAGTTCTGACTCATGAGATTAGAAATGTGTGCCAAGAAAGATTTTCCAGGTTTTAAAAAGAAACAGAGGGAAGTAGTACTGTGTGTTTGTGTGTGTGTGTGTGTGTGTGTGTGTGTGTGTGTGTGTATAGGCATGCACAAGTGCCATGCGCAACTCTGGACATTATTACTCTAAAGGTAGGACCACCTGCAGCCACTTTGTAGTCATAAGGGGTATTAGAAACACAGAATAATAGAAGATTGGAAAGAAAAAAATTGGGTCTGAGTTGCCATTCTTGAACCTAACAATCCTGGATCCCTATTAGTTTGGAACTTAAAATTTTATTTTTAAAGTAAATCTGTCCCTTTATTGATTTTGAATTAGGGTCCCTATTGTTTATAACACAAATCAGCCTGATGTATTATTATTATCATTATTACCCACACTTATAGGAGTTTGATATGTAATCCTGAATGCAGTTTATTTTTTAAACATGTATAATTGTAAAATCAATTAATTGATCCCCAGATTTGCTGATGAGAATTTAATCAGAGAAAAAAGAGCTAATTGACAATGAGAAGAGTCCCTCACCAAAAACAGTTTAACTAGCTTCTAACAGTTCCTTATCCAAAGGATCTAAAATGTTCATGTTCATTGGCCAGGCCTCTTCTGCTTCATCAGCATTAGTCAAAGTACAAAATTATACCCCTTGAACACTAAATATCATCCTCTGTCTAAACAAGTTAATATTTTCAATCAAAAAGTAACAGCTACTCAAATCTTGCTAATCTGGAGAGCTTTTACTTCTTTGAGGGTAAGGTGGTATAGATGAATATGTATAATGAATGCATGGACATGTGTATTTATCCACCCACTACCTCTTTTTAATCTGATCCATGAGATGATTTTATGGTTAAGAAAGCAACTTTATCCTGTGTCTATTAGGTCAATTTTATTTTACACTTTGCCCTAACCATACTCTGTTCCTCCCATGTCTCCAGTAGTCATTGCAACGTGTGATTTAGAATTAGTCCATAGAAAGATTTGTGGATCGCAAGTAAACCTTTAAGAAGCTTAAAAGAGACAAATTTCCCATAGTTTATTCATTGATCAAATCACATGATGGATTTTGCTCTTGTTTTCCCAAAATGCTATGAGAGATACCAATTTACTATCTTATTAGGTATGAATTTTTAGAAGTAAAAGTTAACTGAAATTAGTAGTATATTAATGAACGATGTGTTGATTGCGGAACTGAGAAAGATTTTTTTATTCATTTAAATTGTGTTGCCAGTTTAGATGGAGACATTGTAATATTGGCTTAAGTATTTTAAGTACATTTCAAAGAAAAATCTGTTTTCCTTTTATTTCTTTACGGTACATGACCAGACCACTTTGATAGTTCCAAAATGATTTCTTCTATCTGATGTAGCCACAGCTTCAGTGCAGCTTGATATTATTGTCTAGATTTAATGTCTAAGGTAAGAGTCTTTCCTACATGTCTTTCCTGAATTTAGCAGTTGCTGCTACCACTGTCAGAGTACATGTCACTGCAAAGTATGAGTATGACAGTATTTTTTCAATTATTGAATACCATCAAGTCCATGAACCTAACTACTGTTTTTAAAATATGGTAGTATGAAAGAAACACTACATTAAAGGCATTTTAATCAAAATGTAACATACATTTATCTGTAAAATTGTCATTTTTTCTTCTTTCATATCATAAAATTTTTAGAACTGCCTTTTTTGTAATCAAAGTTTTAATTATGAATCACTTTTGGCCACCAACAGTTAAATATGGCATCAGAGTAATATGCTGCTTTTGATTATTTAGACTAATGACACTGACCTTTTAGAATTTATCATTTGAGGCATTTTAAGGTATATTGGGTTTTATCTACCCTTCATATTTAATCTAATTCATAGAGTTGGGGAGTTGTATTATTTTCTTTTTTTCTCCTAGATGAGTTAACTAATGGTTAAAAGTTTATAGCTTCTCTTGAATGTCAAGTGGATTGCACACTAAGTTCAAATATTTTTTCAATAAATATTTATTAGTTATCTATACCTCTTCCTAGTTATATGACTTTGATTTGGAGAAGATTATTTAAACTCTCTGTGCTTCTGTTTCTTCTTCTGTAAAATGGGTACAATAACAGTACCTATAATATGATGTCAGAATGATTTAGTGAAACAGATATGTTAAATTCTTAGTGCTTCTAACTGCTCACCAAAATGGGTCTAGATATTTATACTATAAGTACAACCACAACAACTTAAAATTAAAGAACCAGGCCTTTGAGTGCTAGAACTTTTAGATTCTATTAGCTAACTATGTTGACACCTGAGTAATAGTCCTTCATGAAGGGTATATTGGTCCAACAAATATTTTGAAGCTTTGGTGATACCCTTAATTATATTTCTTGACATATGAATAATCTTTTGCATGTGCAATAAACATTTTGTTTCAATGATGATGCCTAGTTTAATCTTTTCAAAGACATTTTAAACAATAATTAGGGGTCCAAAAATTATGCCCAAATTAAAACATGTCTTGGCTCAAATGGTCGTAGCATGAACAGACACTTTCATTACATGAATGAATGTATGTATTCATTGGCAGTGAAAGTACCATTTAAGTCCCAACTTGTTTCTCTTTGCTTGCCTGCTATTAAGACTTTAAAAAAAAAGTTGTTTAAAATGTTGTATGTTTTCTTTCATATATGGAATCTAGAGGGAAAAAAAGGATTTCATGAAAATAGAGGGGAGAGCATTAGAGTACAGGAAGGGGATCAAGAAAAGGGATGAAGGGAAAGCAATGAGAAGTTCTAAGGAGTGAAACTGATCAATTGTGTACATGCACAAGGTATGCCACAATGAAACCCACTATTTTGTAGAATTGACATGCACCAATAAAATTTTTTAAATGGTTGTTTATTTCACAATTGTTTTAGAGCTGTTAAAATATATTTATGAATGTACATATTATAATTAAGATAATATAAAACTATACCTTATTTATCAGTGAGTTACATAGTTATATATATGCACATTGTAAATGGTAATGCTTGTGATTTTTATAAAGCAGAAATTCTAAATTAGCTAACGAGTATTTAAATACATCACTTTATCGTTACTTTCAATTGTTACTAATTGTACCTTAACCTAATATAATTTTATCTCCATATTTTAATTCTAATGCTTTCTTTCTTCCACTTTAGAGGCAGGTTAGAGATAGAAGGCTTTTTCCAAGAATCTTGCTTTAGCTAATAGCAATGTCCTCAGTAATAATTGCAATAATTATTGTTACATTTAATTCTTAGTGGTAATTATCATTTGTGAAGTGATTTCTTATCTATCATCTTATTGATGCATCCCAGTGACTAGTGTTCCTTTTTTGGGGGTTGTTATTTTTCCCATATGTGGCTCATTTTCTGTTTGAAACTATTAGAACTAATTAATATTACTTTTAATTATTTATTTATTAAGTCTCACAAAGTTGCTGGGGCTGGATTTAAAAAAAATTTTTTTGTTCTTTTTAGTTATACATGACAGTAGAATTTATTCTGACATATCATATATACATGGAGTATAACTTCCCATTTTTGTTGTTGTACATAATGTGGAGTTACACTGGTCGTATATTCATATATGAACATAGGAAAGTTATGTCCGATTCATTCTACTGTCTTTCCCATTCCCATCTCCCCCAATCCCTACCATGCCACTCTGTCCAATGCAGTGAACTTCTACTCCTCCCTCCCTGCTGCCTGTTGTGAGTCAGCATCCGCATATCAGAGAGAACATTTGGCATTTGGTTTTTTGGGATTGGCTTATTTCACTTAGCATGGTAGTCTCCAGTTTCATTCTCATTCTCCTCTCTTGTAAAGCTTCCTGATCTGCTGGGATAACAGGCATGTGCCACCATGCCCTGTCTACTTAGGACAACTTTAAAAACTTAGGCCTGTTACCAACCCAGTCCATCTGCTCACTATTTAAAAACCAATACTCAGGAGATGAAAGTTGGTGGGAAGGAAGTAATTAAAATTATTTGAAGATTGACACCCTGAAAAGATAGGGGAAAGCTATCATGCCCAACCAAAAAACCGTCTTGGGAAATTCAGGCTTATAAGGACTTTTATAGGGAGGGAAAAGAGGTGCAGTGATATACTGTGCAGGAAGGCTAGGTGCTGAGTGGAGTCTTCCTCATCCAGGGCATGTAGCTTTTTTCTTAGACTGGAACATTGCAAGGGACCTTGATCTCCTGGGGCTAATTTCTAAAATGCTTTAGACAAATAGATTACTTTTCTCCTCATCCCTCCCCCTTCTCTTTTCTTGGTGCTGAGGATCAAATCCAGGACCTCAGGCATACTAGTCAAACACTCTATCACTGTGTTACCCACCCAGCCGCAACACATTATTTTTCTACAAGTTAAGCATCATCTTATGCATTGTGATATAACATGAAGGTTGCCAGATGTTCTGAGTTCTATAAATCTAAAGGAAGATTATTCAGCAGTTAACATCTTGATCATTTAGGTCCAGCTTTTCTTTGGAATTTAGAATGCAGGGCAAAAGACGGGGATGTAACTGCAAAAGACATCTCACAAAGGAGTAGCCATTGTTACAGGCATACTTTTTAGTCTTTGAATCTAGCAGCTAGATTAGGAATAACAATTATCATTATGAGCATCTTAAATTATAATTAATAAAGTATGGGGAATTTTTAAATTTTCTCTTTCTTTTTGAAGCTTTGATAATTTTAGTCTGTGAAATAAACTGGAAATAGATTAACAGGGGAAAAAAAGCATACAAATTCATTAATGTGCAGAAACATCTGAGCCAAATGCTCAGGAAAGGACCAAATGATTGAAGCTTAAATATTTTGAGCTATAGAGAGAATACCATTATGAGGCTGGGGAAGGTGATGACCTAAATTATGGAATAGTGACAAAGAAAATGCACCCAACTGAGGTTGTCTTATTATGCAGGTAAAGTCTCTCAGATAATATTCAACTGAAGACCACCTGTGGTAATCTTTACCAGGTGTCAGACCCTCAATTGCTTCTTCCAGTGAAAAGATCCTCTTTATTTTACTGCACGTAAAAAACAAGATGTTGATTTTTTATTTGCGAATAAATCCCCAGATAAATTATTCTCAGCCACATCATCAGCACTTTTTTGTATTTTATTTAGCGACAGGGTCTCACTAAGTTGCTTAGTGTCTCACTTTTGCTGAGGCTGGCTTTGAACTTGAGATCCTCCTGCCTCAGCCTCCTGAGCTGCTGACATTACAGGTGTGTGCCACTGTGCCTGGCCAAATTTTGTGGTTTTTCTTTTATTTTAATTCCTTAACTATAAAGTACATATTCTCTGAATAAATAAGAATAGTGAGAGCTTCTGAACTGAACAAAATTAATAGATTTTGTATTTAGTGATTCTGAAATCTTATAGAAGAAGAAATCTTATCAAGTCAATCATCTTAACCATTGTTGCTTCTGTATTCAAAGGAGACCATGGGAATACTCCCATTTGACCTGCAGCAGGCTGTTTTCTGATGTGCTATTTATTTGTTACTATCTAGAAAGTGAAATTTTCATAACATGTTGTATCTCTTAATTTTCCCATTACTGTTACTGTGAAAACACTACATTTCATCTACATCTTATTTGTTCATTTCACTGTGGTTAAAATATATATGTAAAAATTAATATATCAGTTCTTATGTTGAAAGGAAGGTTAGAAATCTAGATTGAACTATTTTGTTTTATAAATATTTATTGATAAAATTTAAGAATTGTTATTTTTAAAATATCCTTTTAAAAATAAAATGTAGTGTCCAGTTTCTATTATATAATGTTCTAACAGTAGGTTTATTATGGTACTAGGTTTTGATTGTATAAAAGCACAAATTTGAACAAAATAAACTAAATCAATTTTTTTCATAAATTTCTTTACTAAGCTGTTCTCTGAGAACACAATTTAAGATATTTCCCTCATATGTGGTAGTTTTGTTATATTAGTAATCTCCTTAATTGACATGAACTGTTAAACAATGTTCCTGCCAGGCATCTGTGCGTATAGTCAATAGAATGTACTTTTCCATTTGGCTTTACATGCCTAATATTTTAGAATGCACTCTATTCCCAAATATATATTTACAGTTCTAAACATATATGATCGATTTTGCTGAATTTTAACATGACAGGGGACTGATTCACATTGACTTCCCTTGGATTCTTATTGCTGCTCAGTACCAATATAGTTTATTATTAGTGGATTCCGTTACACCCCCCACCATTGCTAATAGAAATCTTCACTGCTTTGCACAAGGATCCAGATCAGCTCTCTTTTCCATTCCTTCCCAAATGGATATTCTCCCTAAGAAGGAAACTATCATGATTTTTGCTTTTTACTTTCTTAATATATCTGTTGTTAGAAATACCAAGGTGCTGCAAAAAATCAAACACATGCTCTGGGTGGACAATGCAAACTTTACTTCTTCCAGAAGGGCGTGCTACTGAACCTAGCCAGCAAGTGCACTTGGGCAGGCAGACAGCAGCACTCCCCCTTGCCCTAATGGGAGGAGTTTGGGGTTACAATGTACATGATTAGCTAATTTTAAAAGTGGGGAGGCAAAGGGAAGGGCTGTAGTTATAAATGACTACAATTGAATTTTTACATCCCAATTAAGGCTATAAATACCATATTCTGAAAATGAACTATGAAACTTTTTCTCATACTGCCTCTGAACCAGTGCTACTTTCCTGTCTTCCTGGCTTAGAAAGCATTATATATATTCATTTTCTCTTTTTGCCTGTTAAGTTTACCACTTCTTTTCCCCTTTTACTAATAACATTTTCAAGCAAGTAGACTTTACTCAGTTTCTTTATCTTAAGTTCATTCTTTAGCTTTCTACTTAGCTAAAAGTAGACTTGAGCCTCCACTACTAGGTGGAAAGAGATTTCTTGAAAGTCACTACTTTCTTTTCTCCCAGTCACCAAACCCAGTGACCTCTTTTCCCATAGTCTCCTTGAGCTGTCCAAAAAGAAAGGGTAAGTTGTTTCTTTCGCTAGGCACTTCAGTATCTTCACAATAGCTATCCAAGATTTTTACTGATTATGAAAGTGAGACTCAGAAAGGTTGAGTAAATTATTTATGTCACATCATCATTTACTGGCAGAGCCATGTTTGATACCTCTTCTGAAAGTTATGCTCTTTCAATTCTACTATGTAGCTATATTTACTCCTTTTTTTAAATCTCAAAGACTCTTGGCCTCTAGGACATTATTCTACGCTTTTTCTGTTTTTCACCATCTCCCCTGCTGGTCCTTCTTAATCAAGACCCTTAATCTATATCTCTAATCTTTCCTTGATTCTCTACATCCTATTACATTGCCAACTGCCTATTATACCTTTCTGGTTATATCTGTCATCACCTGCAATTCAACCTAAGACCAAACTTATCAGTGTTTTCTTCAAATCAACCCTTCTGTAATTTCTTTTATTTTTTCTCCTTCTATCAGTCATTTTTTTCTGTCAAGTCAATTCTTTCTTCATCAAGCCGGAAACATCAGTTATCATTTGCTTTTCTATCGTCTGGCCAGCATATTTTGCAAGTACACTCACCTCTTTCCATTTATGGAACATATGAAGTTTTAAATATATGTTATTCTTTCTTTCCTATTTCTACTGATTTTCCATGCTCTCAAGCAAGAGCATGGAAATAAATAAATTAGATAGTAGCCCACTATCTAATTTATCTTCCATTATTTCTTTTTATATTAGAGTAGACCTTACTTATCCACAGAGGATACAAGACTCAAAGTGGATGCCTGAAACTATGGATAGTCCTGTTTTTTTCCTAGGCATACATGCTTATGATAGTTTAAACTATAAATTAGGCACTGTGAGACATTAAGAAAAATAATAGAACAATTATAGCAATAAATTGCAAAAAAAAAAAGAGTATGTGACTGTTCTCTCTGACCCAACATATTTTATTGTACTTTTCTCCTTTGCACTTGAAGGAAGCACTTTTTGGTTTTTCTTTGGCTTATACAAGTTGTTAGCATTATTTCTCTTGGTCTTTGTAGCCATTTTTAAAGTAAAACACAGATTATTAGAACACAAGTACTATGATACCATGATAGAAGATCTGATAGCCAAGATAGCTACTAAGTGACATACACAGTGATGATATGAATCTGGTGGGATAGAGCAGGACAGCAGGAAATTTCATCATGATACTCAGAATGGCACATAATTTAAAACTTATGAATTGTTTATCTCCATAGTTTCTCATGTAATATTTTCAGACCACATATGACCAGGTAACTGAATGAACAGAAAGTAAAACCACAAATAAGGAAGGACTACTGTACTGTCAAATTTATATTGTAGGCCATTGCTTCATCAAGTTAAAAATCCTTCAGAGACCTTTAGTTACATATTGATATGGAATAAAAATCTTAGGCTAAAATTCAGCACTATTTACATTACAGTCTGGTTCCAGATCTATTCTCAAATTCAAGATATTTCCCCTTGTTCTGAAAATAGACTTAAGTTTTTATATTATATTGCTTTTTCTCACATATCAAGGGAAATGTTCTTCTCCAGTATTCTCCTCATTTAGAGCTATCTGAACTCATTTCTTTAAACCTATCCAAATGTCCCATCCTGTAGTCATTTTCCCCTTCATTGAACTATTGAAATTCTTATTTTTTATTTGAGGCATGCCTTTTATCATTTATTTGTCAGATTGTGTAGTCAGGTTATTTCTGTACTTGTCTTATCACCACAAATAAACTTTAAATTTTCCTAGGGCAAAACTCTGTCTTATACTACTCAGTGTCTGTCACTGAATACCTCAAATAGTACCTATGTTTAACATAATTTTAAGTGGAGATATGGACAATTTTAATATATGAATTTTGATTTGTTTTAGAAAAACTTTTAATACTGCTACACATGTGTGCACACATACACATGTATGTAAATATGCATGCTCATGTAAATATACATTTATCTATTATATAGTCTTTGAGTATTCATATTTATATCTAAATATAAAGTAAATGGATACTTTTTTTGAAGATAAAATAATTAAGAAATTTAAGATTTATAGCATGAATATTATTTATCAGCTTGTCATTTTCCAAAGAAACATGAGGTCTAATATCTACTTTCTTAATAGGAATTCTGTTTATCCAACTTTAACTTTCCTTCAGAACTGTTTTTTAAGTAATATCTATTTGGGTCAATAGTTTCATTTCAACTGATGTGAGCTTATCTTTTATGCTAAGGAGCCAGCCAAATATAAGACTGACACCATTAAGGTTTATCTCTCACGGTTATCTTATGGAAATGTCTTATAACTCTCCCCACATGGAATAAAAGAACTACACTGTGACTTCAACAATTAAAATAATTCTAAAAGTTGAACAGAATAGAATTTGCACAATGGAATTAAAATGTATAAACAATGAAATTAAATTGTAATAAGTTTGAAGCTTAAGTTTATTTTGGAAATACAAAAGAAAAAAATAGACTCAAGCAAATAACAAACTATTGGCCTTTGAACAACTTAGCTGTAGTTGGCAAGCATGTCCTTTCTGAAGAGGTGCTAACCAGCCTGCCTCTAACTGACACTCTATACTCATTTGGAATAGGGATTCCCAACCTACAGTCCTTAGATGGACTTCAGATGTTTAATTTCTATTTTAAAAGTACATAGGAAAGCTGTGGGAATAACCCAGTGTTAGATTGCTTGCCTAGCATGTGAGAGGTCCTGGGTTTGATCCCCAGCACTGGAAAAAAATTTTTTTCTTCCTTATATAACATGAATTTTATACCCTTCAACAATCTAAGTCCTGATTTTCTCTATCCAGATAAGTTCTACTTTGTCAGTATGCCTCATAAAATGTAACTTTCAAAATTGGACACTTTTTAAATGAATCAGGATATACCAAGCTGCAACCTTCCTTTTACTGGAAACTGTATTTGTATTAATATAGATTAATATGAGAGCTCATGATTTCTTTTGACTATAAGAGACCACATAGACAAATCAGTGTGTTCACATGCATGTGCATGCACACATACATAGCCGAAAGTTCTAGTTGCTAGTGTGCTTTGTGTCCTAGAGATCTTTCTGTACCATTCTTCTAAAATTTTATTAAAAACTAAAAAACTACTTATTAAATATAATATCCTTCAACAAATCTCATGTTCTGGTGTATTTTTTGTATTTCACTGTTACATAAAAAGGAGATCAGATGGTTGTCAGCTTGCTTATTCAAGACAATTATAATCTAGTCCCATGCCTTTTTTTGTTTGTCTTAATGTTCACCTTGATGTCCTTCCTCTCCAGGGAAATCTCAGGCTTGAAACTGGTGCCTCCTTTCCTCATAAAACCAATAGAGTTGGCTTATTTCAGTCTGTATGTTTCTATTTTTCAGGATTTGGTTTAAAACTCTTTGTGTATATGCTTATTCCTATGTATTTGATTGATTTTGTAGAACTCTGGTTGGATATTTAATTCTCAAAACATATGTTCCATAAAAAAGGAAATAGCCAACAGTATATTTGTATGATGATTACATGAGGCAAATACTAAGGTTACTGTATAACTAAATAGCATCAAATGATTTTAAAATGACATATGTAATTACAGAATTATATCCCACTTAATGGATTATATTAGTGTATTTTTGAAAAATAGATGAAAATTAATTTTACATCTCTTAAATACTGATTTGGATATGAATAAAGACTTAAGTAATAATTGACATTCCTTCATCTTTAAATCACTTTAATTAAAATTAAACTCAGAAATGATTTGAAAGTTTTGTAAACCCGACGCAACTTTTGCTAAGTGATTGATTAAACATACAGTCAACTCTCAATTATTCAAATTAATGGAGGAAAGGATGGAACAAGCATTAATAGTTCTCTCATCCCTGCCCCCCAGACAATTGCTGAGAGCCTCATTCCAGACAAAATTTGACTTTCTGTCTTGATCATATGACATTTTCTAGCCCTGTATCTAGGATTAAGTGAAATATAACTCAAAATTGAATTAACAGGAAAGTTTCTTTTGTTATTCCACTATGCTCTTCTTTTATGTAGATTCTTAAAATCAGGACCTTAGCATTGCCTTTGTACTATTAAAATTCACATGAAAAGTTGCTATTAAGGTATTATTCTGAAGGATCATAAAATTAGTTTTATATAAAAAGTCATCCTGGAATTACAGTTTATAGATAATTATAACCTTTCAAAGCATTACCTCATGGTACCAAATTGCTTTAAAATTTTTTTAATATAGAAATTTTATGAGAAAGCTTTTGTCTTTGATTCTTTTATAGAAATTATTCCAACTTCTCTAATTCTAATGTGTGCAGTATTTCTAAGTACTGTGTGTTTGTAATATGAAGAAATGCTGAAGGAATTTATGTGTGAAAATAGTACGTTGCGTGTATGTAATACGTCATCTTCTCTACCAATTAACTGCACACATTGTGCTAGTATCCAGATATAAGCATTCATAGAAATGCATGGCTCTGGATAACTGCAAGTTGAAATAAACACACCTGCATTTTATTTCAATACTGCACATTCAAATCCACCTAATACATTTATTTGAATGTGACTTCTATATATGTGAGAGAACAGTGGTTTCAGCATTTGATTTTTTGTTGATGTTTTGTTGGTGGTGATTTAAATCTAAAGTAGATGCAAAGTTACGGATAATGCTTCTATAGAAAACTTTGCATGCAGAGAAAAGGAAATTCAAAGATAAATCCTATGAAAACTTTGAAATTCTTTTGCCTCAATGTGCATTGTAGCTAGATTATTCTAAAATGTAGTGATACTTAAAGCCAAACTAGTAAAACCCATTAACCACCCTGAAACATTGCCTACTTTACTTGAAGTTCAATAGTTTAATTATTTTTCTTTTCAGACTAAAATTGTTAGTCCTTCATTTTGAGAATATTATTTTTTCTTAAGAAGCTGTTTCTTTGAAAGTGGACTGAGTTTTAAGAAATCATGTTTTCTATTAGGCAGAGGAAGTATTAGTTACAAGTCTTATAGTCTATATGGTGGTTTCTTTCACATGCTGTCCCAAATTAGGCTGTATTTCTGTATAGTTAGTTTTACCTGACATGAACCAGAAAATTAGATTAATATTTCTTTAGGAATCTTAACTTTGAATTTCCTACTTTTCATTGCATGTAAACTATCAGTCACAAATAATAGTTTCAGTTCAGGTTCTAGCTTGTTTTTTGCATGATAAAGCTATAAAAAGCCTAGTAATGCTGGAAAAATTTATTGCTATGGTTCTGCTATTGCCTAATTGTCAAAAATTATAAATAAAGGCTGATTTTATTTATGTAGACTTGTCTTTCTGCCTTAGGGAGTGAACTACTTTATGTCCAAGGGTATCCTAGATGATTCACCAAAGGAAATAGCAAAGTTTATCTTCTGTACAAGAACACTGAACTGGAAAAAGCTGAGGATCTATCTTGATGAAAGGTAAAAAAAAAAAAAAGGTTTTAGTTTTCATCAGAAATGAGTTAAGTGATGTTCTTGATTAAGTTTTACTTTAAAAATCATACTAGATAGCAATCAACTAGTTATACATTGAGTAAAGATGGGACAAGATTACTGTATCTTATATATCCTTTGTTTTGTGAGTTTTAACTTGCTAATGAAGAAGTTGCCATTATAAAAGTAAAATAAGACCATGTACACAAACAAAATGATAGCCCAACATTTTTCTAATAACAAACAAAAAGTAAATATTTTTGTGGAAGCTGCAGCCCTGAATTTTTCTTAATAACTAGCTATAATCTTAAGTGTTAAAATAACTGAAAGTTCTGAATTCTGAAATTGTTCATATAAAAATCTATTACAAAAACAAACCTAGAGATATAAGGATATGTATATGCATAGCAATACTACACAAAAGTACCATGTGCATCTTTCAAAATTCTGAAAATGAGACATTTAATAGTATAATTTTTACACAAATTGAGATCATGGCTAATATAATGTTCTGATTTAATAGTCATTCATTAATGCTGTATTATTCTGGTTATTGATGGACATTAAAAATTGGAGTCAGATATGGTGGTGCACACCTGTAATCCCAGTGGCTCAGGAGGCTGAGGCAGGAAAATCATGGGTTTGAAGCCAGCTTTAGCAATTTAGTGAGGCTATAAACAACTTGGTGAGATCCTGTCTCAAAATAAAAAATAAAAAGGACTGGAGATGTGGTTCAGTGGCTAAGTGCCCCTGGATTCAGTACCTGGTACCAAAAAAAAAAAAAAAAAAAAATAGGACAACATTTTGATGCCATAAAAACTCTCATTTTAAAAATTTTAGATCTGATACTAAACAAATATATGGCACAAAAAATGCCTGCCTTTTCTTGTAATTTTTAATCATTTTTATTTCTCAGGATTTTTCAATACCAATTTGTAAATGTTTACTTTGCTCTGGAAATTTTGCTAAAGAATAGGGTATATAGTCATTGCAAGATGTCATTTATGTGAAAATATTCTCATTGACTCTTCTTGCCTTTAAATGCCGGGCTCTTGGAATTGGCAGTTTTCAGTAAAGAAACAGATCTTTCCATAAATATGTTATGCTTTGCTGATCTTAGAATCTCTGTCATAGCTACTTAAAACTCTGCAATTGTGTTGTGAAAACAGGCATACACAATCTGTAAACAAAGTACTGTGGTTGTGTTTTAATAAAGCTGTTTACAAAAAACAGGCAGTGGGCCAGATTTTGCTCAGTATCTATAGTTTGCATGTCCCTGCTATAAGCAATTGGTATAAGTTGAAGGTAATGATGATATAATCATTGTTAAGTTCAGTAATAATTGAAGGATATTATAACAAAGTAAGACTAGATATTAGAGTGCTATTGATTAAATATATGTAATATACACATTCAAATATTTATATAATTGTAAATAACCTGAATGTTTATATCAATCAGATATACACAACAGGATTGTAAGATGCATATATCAATAGGATTGTAATGGCTACTATGGTGCCATGAAAAACAGTGAAGTGAATCTATTTGTGAAATTCAAGAAAGCTGTTAACAATATACTATGTAAAAAAAGCAAAAGCAAATTCTAAAGCAATATATAGTATATGTAGGCATTTTAAAATCTCTACATAGTTGTTGCCTTTGAAGGTGTAGCTTCGTTTGGTAGGTGAAGATCGTTCTTACTTTCATAATTTAAAAAATAAAGACAGCCAAGAAACACTTGAAAAGAAGCAGCCTTTTTTAATTCTATATTTTATGAGCAGAATTATTCCTGGTACTTTCTTTTGTTTTGTTGTAACCTGTTTGTGAAAGAGTTCCAAATTGTTTAACTTCTTAGACAATCATACTTACTTAATTTTTTTAAAGTTTAAGAATAATATATACTTTTGGGCCAGGTATGGTGGCACACGCCTGTGATCCCAGCGGCTCGGGCAGCTGAGGAAGGAGGATTAAGTTCAAAGCCAGCTTCAGCAATTTAGTGAGATCCTAAGCAATTTAGTGAAACCCTGTCTCAAAATAAAAAATGAAAAAAAAGGACTGGGATGGATCAGTGGTTAAGCACCCCTGGGTTCAAAAAAAGGGGAAGAATATACACTTTTGTAGGATTAACTGATTGAATAATAATCTATTATTTTTATCCAAAAAATTACAAATTTTTATTATTATCATTTTTTAATAAAGTTAACGAAAGTTGTACCTTTTTTTCTTTCTATAGGAGAGATGTCTTGGATGACCTTGTAACATTGCATAATTTTCGAAATCAGTTCTTGCCAAATGCACTGAGAGAATTCTTTCGTCATATCCATGCCCCTGAAGAGCGTGGGGAATATCTAGAAACTCTTATAACAAAGTTCTCACATAGGTTCTGTGCTTGTAATCCTGATTTGATGAGAGAACTTGGCCTTAGTCCTGGTAAGAATATATATAGTACATTACTTCCTCCCTTCTTCCCTACCACCTCCAGGTAAAAACAGTCCAATATGAGACATTTTTCTCACTGTGGGGAAAAAATGCCTCCATTAATTAAAAATATTTGTTTTACTATTTTAGCAGTGACTGCATCTATAGAATATATCATTTATGTGAACATAGAGGACTACTTTAGTTAGTCATAGCTATCATTTATATATAGTAAATTTACCAATTTAGAACAAAAGTTAGATTTGGCTACATATATTCTTTAAAATTATTCTTGTTTGAGTGTTGGATATTTCTACTAGTGTAATTGAATACTTGAGAAATTATTTTAAAGCTTTTAATAACCCACATATTGCATCGGTGACATTTTTCTACTAAAATTTGTTTTTAATACAACTAGTTTTCATTGTTTTTGTGTGTACTGTATATATATATGTGTATGTGTGCATGTGACCCAGCCTTAGTCTCCTTTGTGCTTTTCATTTGATATAGCTTTATCTTTTCATATCAAAAAATCTATTGTGATTATGTTATTAAGCAGAGATTATAGAACATTTACCTATCATATGAAATTTACTGAACATGCTTCACAAAACATAATGTTCCAGTTAGCTGTTGAAATATAAACACCACGATAGTACCAAGCATTATTTGTTACTATTGTAATGTTAAACATCAAGTATTGACCTGAGTTTATATAAAAAAGAAAATTATTTTGTCGCATGGTGCTGTGGTATAGGAATGTTTTCCCTAAAAGATTTACTTTTGAAATTAATAGGTAAATTCCATAGAATTTTGAAATACATCTTTTCAAATGAGAATATTAATTTAATAATCCTGTACATTGTTAACTTTTTTATTTTTAATGCCAAGTAGTACATTTTCTTGTCATGAAAATGTTTTCATATTGAACTAGGTTTTTGTAAAGCACTCTGTAAATAAATATGTTCCTTTTATTAATGAGCAGGAAAATATACTGATAGTGCAAATTTTTAATAGGTAGTTGGTTATAAATATCACATATGAAAGCAAAAATGAAAATAAAGCTAATTCTGAAATTCTCAAATCTAGAATGAGCTTTTTACTAGAAACTCCTAAGCCATTCTAAAGTTTTTCTGAATTGAAGAAAATACTCAATGAGGGCTAAGATTGTAGCTCAGTAGTACAGCACTTGCCTAGCATGTATGAGGCCCTGGGTTTAATCAGTTGCGGGGCAGGGAGGAAGTAAGGAAATGTTTACTGAATTCGCATTCAGACTAGAGGATGTCTGTCCCAGTTTGCCCAGTCATGAACAGTTTCCCAGGACTTTTAATGCTGAACTGGAGAAAAGGCAAAACTAGGCAAACTGGGAGGAGTTGGTCATCCTGTTTAGTTGTGTGCTAATCTTGAGCTCTTGAAATTATGAACATTGTCCTTATGTAAAACTTTTAGGATAATATTTTTAAGCTATCAAATAATTCAAAGTATTTCTTTTTCCTTTATAGATGCTGTCTATGTACTGTGCTACTCTTTGATTCTACTTTCCATTGACCTCACTAGCCCTCATGTGAAGAATAAGATGTCAAAAAGAGAATTTATTAGAAATACCCGTCGTGCTGCTCAAAACATTAGTGAAGATTTTGTAGGGCACCTTTATGACAACATCTACCTTATTGGCCATGTGGCTGCATAAAAGCACAATTACTAGGACTTCAACTTTCTACTTCAGACTAAAAGCTACCCAAGGACTTATTTAGCAGATATGGGGGTTTCATCAGTGCTGGCCCTTCTAACCTCTGTATACAATCAAGCTTGAGTATACAACCTCTTTTTCTTTCACTATTTTCTTTTTTAGTAATTTCTTTGGAAAACTAAGTAATTTTGCAGAATTTTTCTTAATTTTGCTTATCATGTTTTGCACAAAGCACAGCCATTGTCCGACACAACTGTTAAAAGAATGTTAAACTGACGTACATTATACTTTATAAGATGGTGTATTTGTGCATTAGATTTGCCTGAAAAACTTTATCCATTTACATTCTTTTTTAAGATTCCATGTAATGTGTACATATTTAACTAAAGAGATTTATAATCATAATTATTTTATTGTAAAGATTTTAACTAAAGTTTTTTTCCTTTTCTCTCAAACTGGGTTTTGAAATTTATTTGGTTCTGATCTGAGAATACTGTTGTCTTTGTAAAAGTAGGTTCTGACTTCAAATGGAAACCAGTACCAGCTTTCCTTTTCTTTGAACTTTCAAGAGTATTGATTTGTTACTATATTACTATGCAACACTGGCACTTATTTGTATAATATAAATTTATCATTTGAGTCTTCATTTTTAAAACTTCTGAGTTGGTTCTCAGTAAGTCTTTTAAACCACTTAGGATTTAAAAATTTATCTGAACTTAACATCTACATTTATCAGAACAGAATAAAATGTTATTAGAACTCTGATAAATCTTTGCTCACTTATAGCTGAACTAGTCAAACTTTAGTCTTTTCCTAATCTTGATAATCTCTGTTCAGAATTCATTGAGAGAGCGTTATTGTGAATGATAGCATACAGTCTTTGTTCATTCATTTAGTAAATATTCATCAAGGGACTTCCAAGTGCTAAGCACTGTGCTAGGTATTAGTGATACCTAGACATGAGCTCTGCATTCACAGGTGTTGCATGATTGGGTAAACTCTACTAAATGGAGAGCAAATGTATTCAGTACATCTTAATAATTATTTAGTGGTTAAAATACACAGCATTAGATTGATAGAGAACATTGTATTTATATAGTAAATTAAACAAAAGGTTTGAAGTGACAGAATATGATGGTAGGGCTGCTAGCTTGAGATAAGGGAGTTGGAGTACAAACTTCTTACTAGAGGTGTAGAATCCTGGCTTCCTTTCAGATCTGAACCTAAATCCATAGAGATTTTAAATATTACAGCTGCAGTGGTGTACTATAGATTTTTAAAGGACAATATAAGGTAATCAAATCATTTTTAATGTCAGAGGAACTTTTAAACTGATAGGAAACAATTTGTAGATTCTGAATCAAATATCTAAGTAATGTTCACATATGCATAATTCGAATTCCATGACAGAAATAATTTTAAATTCAAACTAATTTATTAAGCTTCAAAAGATAAAGGACAGTGATAACACATTTTTTTGTTTATATATTCCAGTGAATGGCACATAGACCTCGCTGTCTACTCCTTTTTCTCCCCTATCCCTCTCAATTGCCATCTTTTTAAATTTCA
Source organism: Xerus rutilus (assembly GCA_028644305.1). Classification (NCBI taxonomy): domain Eukaryota; kingdom Metazoa; phylum Chordata; class Mammalia; order Rodentia; family Sciuridae; genus Xerus; species Xerus rutilus. Next base: position 128,618,663 of record CM053403.1, read on the forward strand.
CTATCTCTTTTCTTTTTAATAGCCCCCATTTCCCCATTTTTCCTCTTTCATCAGTCTTACATTTTTACTATGATCTGATTATAAATGTGGATTAGCAATATCTTTTTTCCAACATTTTCTTATGGAAATTTTCAAACATATAGAAACATTGACATATTTTAGAGAGAATGCCTATATTCATACCACCTGGATTCTACAGTTACAATTTTACTGCATTTATTTTGCATATTTATCCATTCCTGTTTCCATCAATGAATCCATTTGATTAGTTTGGTACAGTTTAAAATAAGTTTCAAACACCAATACACTTTATTCCTAAAGACTTTAACTTGTATATCTTTAATTAAAAGTCTATTTTTTTAGATTTTTTTCCTTTGAGGTATAACATTCAATGAAATGCAGAAATCTTATGCTTACTAATAAATGAAATCTCACATAGACATGTACCTGTGCAAACCAAACCAATGTGACCATAGAGACCCGTTTATGCCATCCTCCCATCCACTGCTTCATTCTTATCAGATATATTACATACAGTATGTTATATGTTATAATTTGCCTTGAATAAGCATATACACTTATTTCTGATAAGAAGGCAGTAGTGTTCAAATTGTTCTCATCCACATATGATGTTATTTTCCTCTGAGTGTTTTATTTCATGCAATATTTTTTTAGCCTCATATAGTCTCAGGTTTTTGAGGCTCTGTTGATTTTTTTCCAATTTTGTTTCCTCATTTGGGTTTTTTTCTCTTGATCTATATTCCAGTTTACTAACTTTTATATAATAATTCTCTTTTTAAGCCTCCAATAAATATTTTTCTTTAAATTGCTACTTTTTTTTAGTTTTAGAAATTCCCTTTAGCTTTTATAACTTATAATTCACTTTAGCTTTTATAATTTATATCTCAGTGCCAAGATTTCTTATTTTTTTCATTCATTACAAGCACATTTTCCCTTACATCCTTGAGCATAGTTAGAAAAGCTGCTTGAAAATACTTGTCTGCTTATTCCAATATCCTGGATCATATCAGTGTTGATTTTCTTTGGTTTTCTTTTTCTTTTTCTTTCTTTCTTTCTTTTTTTTTTTTTTTTTTGAGAATGGGTTACATTTTTCTGTTTTTCATATGCTGAATAACTTAGAATGTGTCCTGGACATGGTAAATAAGATGCAGTAGAAGCCCTAGATTCTGGTATGTTTCTCCAGACACCACCACCTCCACCAAACAAGCCCTTAACGTGACTAAACTTCGAACTGTAAACTCTGGTTTCCCTATAGTTGATAGCAGCTCAGATTTCAGTTCAGTTCTTTAATTAGGCAGCTCTACTTAGAGTCTGTTCTGTGTGTGCATGTTTCAAGTATCAGCCAGAATGGGGGCAAAGTCCATTTACAGGATTTGAGACTCTCATTGGTTATTTCCTTCTGCTTTTTCCAGCAGCAGCCATTACCCCAAACCCTAACCTGTGGTTCTTCACATCAGTAAAACTATAGGTTCCACATGATGCAGAGTGGGGACTGCCTTTGAGCTAATTGTCAAATGGGGAGGCTCATCCAGTGCTATGTTCTCTCTCTTTTTTTGAGAGGGTTGTACTGGGGATTGAACTCAGGGTCACTCAGCCTCTGAGCCACATCCCCAGCCCTATTCTGTATTTTATTTAGAGACAAGGTCTCACTGAGTTGCTTAGTGTCTTGCTTTTGCTGAAGCTGGCTTTGAACTCATGATCCTCCTGTCTAGGCCTCCCAAACCGCTGGGATTACAGGCATGCTCCACCGTGCCTGGCTTGCTATGTTCTCTTCTACCAAAAAATGTTCTCTGTAGGATCAGCTTGCTTTGGGTTGCTTTCTACTACTTTCAAGTCATTGATTTTTATTTTGCCCTGAGTTTGCAATTTTATGTTGGAAGATTGAAAGAGCTACTTTGGCTATCTGTCACTTAAAGCGAAACTCTCTCTAATTGAGTAGAATTCTTTTTATGATTATTAATTAGGGATTTAATCCTCATTCTTTTTAAAAATAGATGATTAGAAAATTTTAACATATTCCATCTATGAAGACCCTTAATAATAAACACTAAAACATTTAGTGTTTATTATTTTTGAAGGAAGGTTATTCTTCATCATGGGAAGAATTTTTGTATTATATATAATGTCACATACAGTACAGGGCATAACCATGCTTGAAGCTTGCCTACTAGATGCCACTAGCCTCCCCCAGTCATTATGATATACAATTAATGGTCCCATATATTCAGGTGTCTGCTGGGGAACAAATTACCTACAATTGAGAACTGCATCTTCTTTCAGATTTAACAATTATATCTTTCTAAAACACAAGTTTTCTCGATGACACTTCAAAGTCCCCTTTTGCCCTAAAAAAACTAAGTGTAACCTTCTTAACATGGCATTTAAGACCTTTCACAATCTGGCCTCAGCTTATCTTTAAAGCTTCATCTCTAATAACATTCCTCAACTATGATCTGATCTTTCTTTGCCTTTTATAAGCTCTCTTCCTCTGACAACTCTTTCTTACCTCTGTATCTAATGTTCCTCTCCTAATCATCTGAGAGTCACCTCAAATGTAATTTCTTTATCAAAGCTCTCAAACTGTTACACACACCACTAGTATTAATTGCTTCTCCCTCTGTAAACTGGCACTTCGTACATATTTTATTATAGTAATTATACTGTTATTTTCTACATGTCCAACTTTTTCATCAAATGTGATCTTAAGGTTAGACTGCTCCCAACCAGTCAGGTTCTTTTTCAAGATCTGAATTAGGGAAGTGGCAGAGGATGTAGAGAGAAGTAATAAATTTGGAAATTGATAGGAGTGATTTTGGAAAAAGATTTCTAATCTGAGTGCTTGGTTGTTCTGGTATGAGAGGTAGCTACTTGGAGAAGCAACAGATGGAGTAAAATGGAAAAGCAATTTTTGCATATTTTGAATAAGAATGAACAGAACTTTAATTGCAGTCAGAAATAGGACTAGAGTTAAAAGCAAATGGAGCTGGATATGTAAGTTGGAGTCCACACTACTATTTTAAGCATATTAAGTGATACATGGAAAAGATAATCTCTCTCGGAAGTATGGAGAAGAAAAAGAAATAATTGGGAAGTATGTTGTTTTAGGTTTTGGTAGAGAAAAGAAGGAGTCAGAAAAGAGAGTTCATCAGAGCTTTAGAAGCACTTGAGAAGAACAGTATCCCAGTGACTAAAGAAGGAAATTGTCAAGAAGGGTACTGAATTTTACTTTTACTGCAGCCCAACAAAGTTTTTTCCCATCTATACTTAGCCTTCTTGAGTCTACCTTTCCACCTGGGACTGAGTTCTTTGAGGCTAGAAAATCACCATGCTGCTAATGGCTTTTATATAGTTGTTAGGCAAATATTCCCTTACCCGATGTGTAATCTGAGCTCTGCTGAAACCCACAAGAGTGCTTAGGCCTGTCTACACCTTCCTTCCCCAATAAAGGTTGTGTTGTTTCAAGCCCAGAGTGCACCATGCCAATTGGGTACGTCTAGTGAATCCTTCCCACACAGTCACTGATTATGTTTTCTAAGTTACAGATCATATTTTGAAAGATAAAGGGAAAGGAAGGAAGGAGAAAGAGGGAGGAAAGGATGAAAAATGGAAAGAAAAGAAAAAGGAAGGAAAAGAAGAAGGGAAAGGAGGAGAGGGCAGAGAGAAAAAAAAAATACTTAAATCTTTTAGAGCCTCCTCCAAATTTGTCATCAGCAGGATTTTTCCTGAGTCTACTCTGGTGAAACTAACACTTTGATCATAATGAATGCTGTATTTTCACCTTTTCACTCCATCTGGGAAACTTAAATTCTCCTTCATATTTACCTGTGGAAATACTCTTTGTCCTTCAACGTTCTTAGATTCTGTTCCTTCCAGGACAACTTTCTCAGTACTTGCAGATGGAAATTTAATTCTTCTTATGTCTCATTCAGTTCATAACATAGACATTTCCCCCAGAGCAGTTTCTTAAGTTATTTTAGCTCTGGTTCAGTTCCTATATAAGTATCTAGAAAGATGGCTTTACTAGTTCCATTTCAGATTTTTCAGGTGTACACAATTTACAATTAGTTAACTTTAAAAAATTTTTAAGACAGGTTCAACCTGTGTATTATTCTAAACATAAATTCATCTCTCTAGGACTTCTAATTTTAAATATCTGGATAAATCACTGTTGCTTTAAGATTGTCTCCCCTTTTTAACTTCAAAAATTTAACTCTTTGATCTTGTTAATTCTCTTTATTATTCTTTCCAATTTTGGCAATATTATGCATATCAATGAAAGTCGACTTATTCAGTTGTAATATTGAAAATAACAACCTATTTATTCTAATTGGAGCCTGCTTTCCAGTGTTCAAGTGATTTTTTTCTTAAATATTCTCGTTAATACAACTACCTATAGTTTCTTTTCAAGTGTTCATGAATAAGTGGAACCTCTTTTAGAAAGCCATCCTAAGGAAATAATAAAAATAGGGAAATGAGAGTGTGTATGCCCTTGATCACATCCTTATTTTTAAAGAAAAAAAAAAGATGGAAACACCTGGAATGCCCCAAACTTGGGGCAGTTGTAAGAAATAACCAACAAATATTGGTTGAGTATGGACTATGTACCTGACACTATGCTGGGGACTGTTCAGGCAGACCAAAATGCATTCTCATGATGTATTACTGTGAAGCCATGATGTTCCTGAATAATATGGGAAACCACTTACAAATACTAAAAGATATGAAATCATATGTGTATATACATATGTACATACACATTTTAATAACCATATAAAATAAAGCAAAACCATGAATGGAAAGAGACTGGAATAAAGTATACCAAAATATTATAATGGAGTTTTTCTTATTTCCTCTTTTCTTATTTCCTTTTTTTCTTATTTCGTACATATTACCCTACTAAGGGTAATATGCATATGTATATGAGAGAGAGGGAGGAAGAGAAAGCACAGAGCAAGAACATATACACGTGTATGTGTGTGTGTGTGTGTGTGTGTGTGTGTGTGTGTGTGTGGAACCCAGGGGCATGTTACCACTGAGCTCTATCTCCAGCCCTTTTCATATTTTTTATTTTGAGATAGGGTCTAGTTAAAGTTGCCAAGGCTAGCCTTGAACTTATAATCCTCCAGGCTTACTCTCCTAAATCACTATGAATTACAAGCGTGAGCCACCATGCCTGGCAGAGTTATTAGACAGAACAAAATAAATTCATTGAACTATGAAGAAAATAAAGATAAATGATCTTTCTCATTTGCATGGTATAGTTTCCTCTCAGAATGTTTCCATGAGTTTTTATTCAAAATATGTTTTATCTTTAAAAGACACTTGGTTGATCTGTTAAATCATATCTGGACAAATGTTTTGTTTTCAAGCTTAGAAAAGTGGATTGTTTTGTTTTATTTTTGTCTAACTAAATTAAAGACCAAGATGAGAAACACACCGAATTTTTTCTGAGGAAATTTTCATTTGTTGAAAAAAGAAAAAGAAGGAAAGAAAAGGCTTTCTTCTTGGCATGGTTGGACAGGAAGGTTGGATTTAATTTAAAATGATTAATGAGATTTTGTCAGGCTCCTTGACTTTACCACCACTGCAGTTTGTCAGTGCAACAACCTGGGAAGCCCGGACGCCACTCTGTCGCCCAAAACCACTCTCCAGGGAAAAAATTAACTGGAAGGACTAGTGCCAGGTACACGTCAATGGCATTGTCTTTCTGGTATTGACAGTTTAAAAGTCTAAATCAGAAATATGTATGTTTAGGGACACACATACCTACGATATTGTTTTTAGTTTCTTTGCAAGTAGTTAATCACTTTTTAAATTTTTAAGTTGTTGACATTTTCCAATGCAAAGTACTTGAGACAAAATCGTTAGGAATGTCCTCCCTCCTCCCTAATTTGTTTTGAAAATTAAAATAAACAAACAAGGAATTTCAGAATCTCAGATTACTTTGTTGTTTCATTTTTCACTTAAAGAAATGAAGCATTTGAAAAGTAAAATAATTTTGCACTTTTGAAAACACTTTTTAAAAATATACCTAATTTTATAGTCGAGTTTTAAAATTAAGCTTAAAAGTTGCAATATGACTTAATATACCTTTTCTTCTTCAAGTATTATGTTTAAAAATAATGACATTATTACTTAAAACAAAATTGCTAAATATGACTAGTTATTAGGTAATAAATCTAATATAAATTTTTGCCTCAGTTATTGGTATTATTTTCAATATTGGACAATCATTATATTTGATATTTGCATTAACCAAGTATTTTAATTAACCAACAATAAACAAATGAAACACCAATTACAATACCAAATGCAATATCAATACTGAATACAATAACATTGTGCAAATTGTTACTTGCATTTGTACCAATTATCAATAGCAATACAATTTCAATATTTATTATTTTATTCAAATAGCTATCCAAAAGAGTTCAGGCCAATAAAATTTCTTCCAAAAAAGTCATCATAGAAAATATCTTGAGGGTATGATAGACATTTGAAGACTAATTTTACAGAAAATTAGCTAATGTATATTTGTCAGTTTTTACCAAAATGAAAAATTAACAGTGCTTTCATGTTGAACAATTTCAAAGTAGTTTTCTGAGTCTTGGGTGTATGTCCCCCAAGGAGAGAGACCTTCAGTCAGAACCAGACTTCCAGTGAATATCCAGTGGAATGGCCTAGAAAAGTTTATCGAGGCTGCTGGTTTTATTGAAAGGACACTAACAAGAGCAAAATAAAAGTTGTGTGTGTAGACCACCATATCTGTCATCTATCATATTGCCCACAGTCAGTTTCTTACAAAGCAAATATCATTTTCAATCCTGAAGACATCAAATAGTTTATTGCATTTCTAGAATTCTGAAAAGTCATATAATCTATTTTTAATGTATGTGAATTTTAGTTGTAGTGATTGCAATTTAGTTGCTGCATTACATATTTAATACCTAAACATGGACTTCAAAATTTGTGTGTATGTGTATGTGTGAATGTTTATGTGCATGTGTGTGGTACTGCGCATTGAACCTAAGAGCAGTCTCTGAGCTACATCCCCAACCCTTTTAAAATTTTATTTTGGTATAGAGTCTCACTAAGTTACCAAACCTGGCCTCAAACTTGCCATACTTTTGCCTCTGTCTCCTGAGTAGCTAGAATCACCGGTGTTGATCACCATACCTGGCTTCGACTGTGAAATCTAATGTAGGTAATAGTGTTTACAAAGGGACTCATAGTTATTTATTTCATTTCTCTTTGGAGATTTTTATTGTTACTGCAGAAATTGAAAAGTAAATATGTATTTTTCCCCTTCTCTTAGTTGATTGTGGAATTAGGAAAATGTATAGAATTTTCCAGAATGCCTTATCCCAAAAAGACTATGGCCGTAGTCAATAATAAACCAGAGAAATAAAAATATCCTTAAATGGGACTAAGCTCATATTGGATTAGGTGAAATCCAATGCCTTGTAACAGCTGTCCCCTGGGGGCATTTATTACCATGATGAATTTGTGTTGATGCTGGGTCTGGTTCTTGGTTTCAGAAATCTGGTTTTGTCAACACATCTTATGCAAATGCATTTCTCATGACATTGATTTTAAATCCAGAACAGAAGGAAATGTTACAGTGATAACCTACTGATCAGTACTTTCTCTATATACCAGCCTACTGTAGAAAATTGATTGGCAATCATGGAATTAGAGCTAGGGGAGTTACTTGAATCATATGCTTTGTGCTTTGTGTCAGACTGCAGTAGCCAAATGCATTTCTCAGTAGAGGTGATTTTGCACATTTAAAATTGGATAGCCAAAATCACTTTTTACTAGGTACTGCCCACATTTACTTCCATAATTTTATTTTATTTTATTTTACTTTATTTTATTCAGTACTAGGGATCAAACCCAGGGCCTCAGGCATGCTAGGCAAGCACTCTACTACTGAGTTATATCTGCAGCCCACAATCCATATTTCTTTTCCTTTTATACCAGTAAGTGGAACAGTATCTTGCCCTTCCCCTCACCAGTTTCCCTTTTCTTTGACTCAGAATATTTCTACTGCTACCACTAATCACATCAATTTAATACAACCTTAATATAGCCAATCACATCAAGGCCTAAAGTCATTCTGATGTGTTTTGTGCTTTTTTCAGTGTTGAAGAAAAATCTCATTTCTCACATGCCAAGTCCTACTGCACATAATCAAGGTCACTGTAGCATCCAAGTGCCTATAACATGGCAATAAATTTGGGACATTATTTACATAAGTGAAGTTGTAATTTAAACATTCACATAGTATTTAAAGATGGCCCATTCTGGGCAAGGGAAGAATTTACTGGGTACAGTGAAAGAGACAAAAAAGAAGAGAACCGTCCCCTGTTGTGAAGGGCTTTCCTGAGAGGAAGGCAACCATAGCCACATTTAGTCTTAAAAATCTTTGTGTATGTCAATATAATTTTGCAGAGGTCTGTAGGAATTAGGTGATTTTTGGAGGATCATATGACCATTTATAGGGATTAAGAAAGACACTGACTCCTAAGTACTTTGTGTATGTTACTAAAGTAATAACAGAAGAAAATCTGTTATTTCAATAGGTGTGTTACTGAGAGAAGAGATGACCAAAGGCACAGATAAAACATGGATGGGAGTCATGGAGTCGTGAATTACCTGTGGAAGCTGAAGGGTAAGGTGTGAGCAGCAGTTTAGTGAAAGACTGGAAAATACAAGTTGGAGAAATAGTAAGGTGTAATAGAAAGTTGGCACTTTAATTTTATAGACAGTTGGGGATTTTTAAGATGTGTCGTGTCTGATCTGTTATAAGATCTTTCTAATGCCCATTAAAAATGTGAAGTAAACAGCTGGGGTTGTGGCTCAGTGGTAGAGCACTTGCCTTGCGTGTGTGAGGTGCTGGGTTCCATCCTCAATACCACAAAATAAATAAATAAATAAAATAAAGGTATTGTGTTCATCTACAACTAAAAAATAAAATGTTAAAAAAATGTAAAGTATAAATGTGATCTGAGGAAATCAATGAAGATTGGTGATAATACACTTGTAATTATAATTATGCAAGTGAAATTTGAAGGAAATCGGAACTTCCGCACTGTTGTTGGAGTGGAAGGGATAGACGAAAGATTTGAGAGACACTTTCAAAAGTAAACCATCTTGGTGCCCTAGTGACTGTTTTTCATAAAGAAGAAGGTGCTAAGATTACTCCAGAGCTGCTGAGGATATAGCTCAGTGGTAGAGTGCTTACCTAGCGTGTGCAAGACCCTGGGTTCAATCCCTAGCACCAAAAACAAAAACAAAAACAAAAACGAAAAATTACTCCAAATAGTCTAGAAGTGCTGCCATCTTAGAGGAAACACAGGTGAAGGCTAAGTTTGCTTGCCTTGGGAGAAAGGTGTTCATGAGAGGGTGTAGGTAAAGAAATGGTCAGTTAATGTACATCCAAGTGAAGGAATTCAGCAATCAGTTTGCAAATGTAATTAGTACTCAGGTGAGGGATAATTGCTGGTATAATATTTTGAGAGAGTCCTCAGCATATAAATGGTAGAATAAATCACAGAAATAGATGCATACTGACATCATCATAAACACTCAGCACAGTGCATAGCTAACAGTAGGGTCTAATGAAGTATTTGTTGAATTGACAAATTGATTTTGACAAGTGTTCTCAAACCAAACATTCCAAAATATCCAAGTACTTTAATAACCTTGAATACAAACAAACTCCACTCTGTCTCAAGTTTAAAATTTTTTCACAATTAAAATTCAAAACTAAACAACCAACTTGTTCAAAAAAGTCTCCTCTATCCAGTCCATGTCCTTGCTAGGGCATGAGGTGTTCTACTTACCAAATAACTCTTATACTATAGAACACTGGGTAACTATAGATAATGATAATGATCTATATATTTCAAAAGACTAGATGAAAGGATTTTGAATGTTTTCACCATACAGAAATGATAAATGTTTGAGGAGCTATGTTTACCTTGACTTAAACATTGCAAAATGTATACATGTATACAAATAGCACATGGGGCCCCATTAATATGTACAACTTCTAGTTTTTATGCATAGAAATGGGGATGTAGCTCAGTGATAGAGTGTGTGCTTGGTTTAATTCCTATCACCAAAATAAAAAAATTTTAATTTCATAAGTTAGAAAATATTCTTCTTTAGCTAATAGACTATAACTGACCCTACAATTGGAGTACTCAAAACTGAAACTATACTAAACAAAATTAAATCTTATACTGATGACTAAGACACACACAAATCCAATCTTCAATCCCACCTTACCCCCAGGGCCCTGAGTATTTCTTAGAAACCTGAGAAATTTTGGGTGAGTTGATTTCACACCTCACTAAGGTTCAGGGTTGCAAAGCATCTTCCGGGATGTGTTTCATTACCCTTGATTTCTTCACCAGGCTGCTGTCTCCTAATACAATCTCAAACCTAGAAGAACAAAATGATGCTGTTCTCTGGGGTCCACACTATCTTAGAATATGCTGTGTTCCTAACAGAAATGGGAAGAGGAGTCATTCCTCTGCAAAGCCTCATCATAGTCTTTGAGGGCTTCCTAACTCTCCTCTGTTGATTCTTCCTGCCTTTGGAGCCGAAGTTTCTCCTTAAAGCTTTCTTCTGCAGGCAAAGCCGCCAGACATCTCTGGGTCACCAGCACCACCAATGTGTCAAACAGGCCCACATTCTGTTTAGGACCACCCCAGTGCTCCTCGGCCTCTCCGGCCAGGCACCTGCTTCATAATTGGGGGACTATGGAATTTATTGTCTAAACCAGGACACTTTCTGAGAGTGCTAAAATACTAAACCAGATGGTACTTCAGGACAACACGCATAAACTAAGCATGTATGTTCACCCTACTCAAGACTGTAATACAATGTGATAAATGCAATAATAAAAGTTTAAGCACTTTGGAGTAGGGACATTTTGAAGGTAATGCATGCACCAAAAGGTAAAATTTGTTTCCAGTCCAAAAAAAAAAATCTCTAAATTATTTTCCATTTGGCATCCATGATAAAAATCACCCTGCTAAGCTGGGAATGTTTGTGTCATGCCACACAGCAGAGTCCTGACTTTGGGAGGAAATTCAGTTTCAGCATCTTGGAATTGTAGTTTGTAACTCAGGTTTCCTGTAGGGGAGCTAACGTTGTAGTTTGATCAATACCATGAGAAACTGAGTCTCCAAAATCTCTGAAAAAAATTGTGGAAAGATTTAAATGAAAATAATGATAATGAAATCAAAATTTTAAGTAAAATGCATCACTCTTTTATTATACTTACTCTGCAAAGAGCTTTTATTGCTTAGTTAATTTGCCCTTCACAAATATATTCTAAGGAGACAAAGGTGACTTCACTTCTATGAAACACTTGGTGATCAATTGAAAGCCCTGTTTAAGACCAAGTATGCACCACTTTGCCATTCTGTGAGCTAATGAAAAGTGACTTATTTTCTTATAAGTAGATGTCCTCGTGGTGATGTCTCCATGAAAATTATGATGTAATATTAGTCACAGTGGCAGTATTGAGAAGAATAAATTAGAGTCCAACAGAAAAAAAATTAAGCACAAAAATTCAAAGATTTTATGTCTCAACAGGTAGTATAATATCAACATTTTTGGTCACAAAGCTATCTAAATGGACTATTTTTCAACCATGTGTCATGTTTTGTATGATTATTACAATTGTTATTTGCAATGCTGGGAATTAAACCCAGGGCCTTGCACATACTCAGCAAATGCTCTACAAATGAGTTACATCCTCAGCCCTTGTATGATTTTTATTGTTTGTCCTTTATGTATTCTTTCCTACAATATGACACGTTGACACCATGTTTTTATGATATGATACTTTGCTATTGAATTTTGGGCTCTTAATATTTTGCAAAAAGTTAATTGAAATACTCATGAAAATAATTGCAAAAATAATAAAATCTCTTTTAACATATTCCTTAAATTATATGTTCATTCTTGTGGATAAGGAAAATACTAAACCTTGAAATGTTTCCTATTTAAAAATTGTGGATGAATGGCTAAGGACGTAGTTCAGTGGTAGAGTACTTGCCTAGCATGCAAGATGCCTTGGGTTTGATTCCCAGCAATGCCAAAAATAAACAAACAAATAAATAAACGTATTCCCATTTCCTTGTCCAAATTTTTTTTTTTAAGTTCTGTGATGGATTTACTAAGAGCCACTGTCATCTTGGGTCTGTGGTAACTGATTTGCAACACAGTCGATGCTTTCACAGTGTTCTCTTCCTGGGTTGTTTTCCTTTGAGTAATATTCATACCTTATGATGAAGTTGTACCGACAGCAGCCAACACCAGCAACATTATCATGGCCCTGTAGCCCTGAACTATCTAGTAAACATAACTCAAAGGTTGTGCTCTAGGTTGAACCATGCTAAAAGTTCATGCTTCAATAAAAATCATGTCAAAAAGCAAAAACAAAAAAATCTCAAGAGAAGGAAAGTCTGAGTTCACGTTATAATCTATTCCATTATTTATAATCTTAGTTTCTTTAAAAGTTCCCCCCTCCTTCTTTTAAATATAAAGTCCATAAGCCTCTTTAGGATTATATTTCAGAATAATATGCTATCAGTGGGAATGGATAATAGCTGGTTTCAATTTCTTCAATTTAATAGCACTTTATTACTTAAAACCCTTGAATTGTACTTTCTTTTGTTTAGAATAACTATAAGTAAAATCCCCTTCTTCTCCCCACATCCCTGCCCCATTACTGAGAATAGAACCCATGGGCCTGTGCCTACTGGGCAACTGCTCTACTACTGAGCTCCATCCCAGGCCTCAAATCATTTTATAATTAAAACCATATTAAGAATGGATTTTTCACTAGTAATATCATACCATCCCATTTGCTTGACATCAAGATCTACAAATAATTTCTCTATAAAATACATTATAATTACTAATAAAATGATTAATTCAATGAGGGCTGTAATTGGTACCTACTTATTGAGAATAATTGAGCTTTACATAAATTTTTTCACTTTCTTTCAAACAATAGTTATCCTAGAAATCTGATAACTCTACATCTATCAGAAAACTTAACCTGCATTTATTTCCAGTTGTTATATAAACTTTTCTTATTCACAACCTTTATCAAACCTCATGACCAAACATATGATCTTTGTTACAATTCACACATTCCAAATGTATTGAGAATCACTACAGCTGAGGTGAACAGATAAGGAGAAAAATTTCAACTGTATGTACTAAAATGTTAATATTCTACTAACTGTGCCCTGCAAGGTGGGGGGAGGAGGGAGACACATATGCTGAGAGGAATTGGAGATAGAATCTTCACATACACCAATATTCATATTTAACATCTCATTCTGAGATCTAAAGAACAACTGTCTAGAAACAAAGATCTTGATTTCATGTGGTAAATAAACACAGGAAAATGTCAAACTCTGCATTTAAATTTTTCTTCAACTATTTCTGCATCCTCTATAAACACTTTGTTAAAGAAGGGAAGATTTAAAAAAATCTTTTGGGGAGATTAAACATAAATAAGGATCTAATTTTATTTGGGAAAAAAATCTCACAATTGTTCTGAAGAAGAGGTCTGATTAATTTTAATTCCTCAGTGTAAGGGTGAAGTGGCACTTAAGAGACTTCTGAAAACAAAATATATGCATATATTTTGTGTCTATTGGTGTGTTTGGCTACTTGTTCCCATGGGTGATTCTCAGGTGTTTGTATTTTGGACACTAACCCCATCAAATCAATAAACCAAAGTGTGAAACCTAAGTTTATTTAGGTAAATTTGAATAAAATTAACCCAAGGCTCCCTAGGCCCTGTACAAATCCAGATGTTCAGATCCTTAGGAAGATTGCTATAATATACACATCTCGGGGCACAGAGAAATAAACGGAGGAAATGAAGAAAAATTTTTAAGATAAGCTTGGGGATCTTGTAGATAGGCCTCTGAGGAATACAGCTGGCTCTCTTTCCTAGGAGATGAGTCTCTAGCAAGGAATGCTTTGTTAAAATTAAGTACAAGATGTATTCTGACCATTTAGCTATTAACTGTGACACTCAGAGATATTTGTAACGAGACATGCTGGAAAATTTCACTCAAGCTATGTCCAAAAGCCACTATTTGCATATTACTCTGTCAGTTTTGCACACTCTGCCACCTAGTGGATAAACTGAAAATACAGGATTTTCTACCTCTACTGATTAATTTCCACTCTCCAGAAAAAATCCTAACTCCACCTAGAGCAGGTATTTTGTTTTGCTTTTGGGGGATCCTAGAATATTGCCTGGACCTTAACAGGCAGTCAATAAATAGCTGTTATATAAATTTTGAACACTCACTAGAGGTGTGCTACACTTAAAGAATATTGCTATAAGGATATGTAATTGAAAATTAAGTCTCAAAATGGTGCTGCCAAAATGTGTTTCCAAACTAAGGCTCTGAATTATTTAAAAAGTAAATGGTGGGGTCTACATTCTCATGTTATGGATGTATCAACATAACTCATTCAGATATGTCTCTATTGCTCCATGTAGACAGATAATCCAGATAATTTAATTTAGATAGTGAAAGCCTACCTCTCTTTCATCCCAACTGCCCTAAATAAAACTAAATTACCCTGGAATATGTCCTTTTTTCTTTGTCTAAAAACCACTCCTAGGTTTATTCTTGCTTTGGACTGCAGTGTTTGGTATTCCCCAGTGTTTGTTATTTTCTGCTCAAAATTATTAAACCCTTTTAACCTTCTTTTTAAAGAAAATAACATATGTCTATAGATATATGAATATACGTACACATTTTTCCTGTTTTCCTTTTACAGAATAAAATTTCATGTTTCCCTTTCAGTGAATTAAAGGTGTAAATAACTCTTAAACATATTTCTGCTGGCATGAAGATTGATAAAAAGGCAAAATGATCATTATAATTTTAAGTAGAGTTTTCCTCTAATAAGTGTTTGATTTTTGAGACTTTTATTAAAAAACTAACTTTAAAAATCAAAATGTTAGATTATATTTTAGCACCTTAAAATTTAGACTGGAAAAATTTACTAGAAAATTCACCTTAAATTTCTTTCACAGGATTATTTTTCATTCTAAACTCAGTCAATAAACAAACAAATAAAACCCCATATACATGACATAATGGTATATCAATAGTTCGTTAAAAACTTATCCTTGTTTTCAAATCAATATGAACTTAGATTGGCAATATAAAAATACATTGTATACTAAATTACGGAGATACAGATTTTATTTTTATTAGCTGAAACAGTAGCTATTCATTACATAAACCTCACTTATATTTCATAGTATTAAAATTCCAGAGTTCATAGTTTTAAACAAATATACATACACTTTCAAATAAATATATTCCCAAATAACAATTACTTTATTTTGATAGAGTCAATAGAAAATACAACCTTAAATACAGAGTCTACAAAACAACAGAAAAACTTTAAACGCCATTTGTAAAGAAGCCAAACATTTTTAAGAAAGAGAAAAATGTGGACTGGGGAATTGCTGGGTGGTACAGTGCTTATCCAGAGTGCTCAAGGCCCTGGGTTCGATGCCCAGCACTGCCAGAGAGGATAGGGGAGAGAGGTATTAATTGAAATATTCAATCACTGAAGACTTTGAAAGTAGAAGTCACAATGCAGTTACTTTCTAAGGCAATTTTTGCCTGTCTGCCATAAAACAAAGTTTGAGTAACACTTACCTAAGTACTATAATTTCTTTTTTAAAATATATTTTCTTATTTTTTTAGTTATAGATGGACACAATATTTTTACTTCATTTATTTATTTATTTTTATGTGGTGCTGAGGATGGACCCCAGTGCCCCACACGTGCAAGGCAAGCACTCTGCCACTGAGCCACAACCCAGCCCCAGTACTATAATTTCTTAACATATATTTGTGATTGCATATAACATTAATATGCACATACAAAATAACATACACGCAAGCACTATAGTTAAGAATAACATTTTAATTATATTTTAGTGTATGTGAAATAATTTGTTTTTCTCAACTATATCCTCAGGTTGAGATCTACAGCATGCATTTGAACCAGCTACATATCTCATTTTCATAAGGGTCCCGGGAGGCCATAGTCATACATTATTACTTAAGCCTTCACAAAGCAACGCTGTACAGAACCCTGTACTGTAATAGGCAGCACAGAGCAGTCACAATTTCAGTTCCTGTTACATTGACAAGACTCCTTCAGGTAAGAGATTAGAACATTCCTTTCTTTTTATAAGGTTAGTGAACATTTTAATGGAATAAGAGGATTATTCCTGCTTCACTGGGGATAGGAAGTTTGCGTTTGGTAGATGTCTTTACTCTCTTATGCTGGGTTTCCAGAAGTCCTCTTTAGTTTAGAATAAAGCTAGCTCTATAGTCCCAATGTTAATATTTATTTGAAAGCATTATTACATAGATATGCTGACCAAAGCATTCAATATACATTTTTTAATAAATCAACCAGCTCATAGGTCTTGCCTTTCAATGTCAACAGTAGAGTAGGACTCACATTTGCTCCATTATTGCGGCTACAATGCTTTTAGCTTACTCACGTCACCCTAACCATAACATCTATCACCTTAAAAAAATAGAATTTCAAAATCAAACTCTCTTACCTAATATGTGTGGCTTGTGTGGGGAAAATGATGATGGTCACCCAATTATTCACCATGTAAAGTACAGAAATAAGAGAAAGTGACAACCCCACAAATACAAGCTCTAAAGTTGCAGAAACACTTTCAAGTAGCTAATTCCTTCAAATTTTAAATTTCAATATTTGCTATTTAGGCAAAAATTCTCTCATTGGGGGGAGCTTTGAATTAAGGTAAGTGATATGAATTTTTCCTATTTTGCTACAAAATAGAAATATCATAAGTAATATTTCATAGAAGTGCAACAGTAATAAATGACAATTTAATAGGGTTATGTATAAAATGTATGATAAATTATGTCTCACTAGGAAAGTTTACAGGTATTTTAAAATCATGCTTCATGCTGTTTAATTGTTTTCTTGCAAATATTCATTGATTATTTTCCAACCATGCCTGAGTATTAAAAAGAAAAAGTTGTTTAATCTACATTTACCTGTTCTTTCTTGGGGTAAAGTTTTATATTTAGAGGGGACTGATTATAATTTCTAAAATATAACCTTATTTTTACTGTTGTGTATATGCTTCCAGTTAGTTGAAAACATTTTGTTTCAAAATAACTGTGTTTAAAAACTGGACGTACTATTTGCTACTAGGATGCTATAATTTGATAAAGGTGCAATACTTTTTCTGCAAAGTAAAATTCTATCACCAAATGACATCAGTTTAGAAAAACTGTAAAATGACTAAGAGAGCTAAATTTTATTTACTTTGAAATGCAATTTCTTAATTGTAACTTCTCTAATAATAACTAATAATAACTTCCCTAATAATCATGGGAGCCTTTTGGATAAGGGTAAGTGGCATATATGTTCTTTTGGAAACTCTTCTTTTAGTCTCCCTCCCCACGGTGTTCTGGCACATAACTAGTATAAATCATACCCGATCTCAATATCTAAAGTACAGCGTTAGAGATTCCAAACGTTAACGATCATTTAGTCTTTAATACATTTGGAATACTGTTTATGATAAGGGAGGGTTGAAATTTCGGAGTTTCGTTGCACCTGACGGTTGATGTATTTTCACACTAGCATCTTTTGTAACTTTCACCAGAACTAGGCAAATCTCGTAGCCTGAATGGAGGGTCTTCCCCAGCCACCTCTGGGGTCCACTTCTTCTCCCCCCAGGTGAGTGGAGCGGCAGGTGACATAAACAAGAAGCAACTTGGTGACGTAAGGGAAGAAATTCCTCCAAGATTCAAGGACCTTATCTCTGAAAAATACTTAAAGCCTCACTACAGCATCCTTCATCTCACAGTCTATTGCACGGCTTAACATCCAGTCCGCGGACTTTTTCTGCACTGCTTCAGTGCCAGGGGAAGGGGTGGGGTTCCCGATTTAACACTGGAGGGATAGCAACTCGTTCCGCCCCTTCCCTTCCAAGACCGCAGGCAGCACTCTTCTACGAAGACTGCCTAGAATAGGTACTAGGGGAGGAGTATTCGACCGCGAAGTCCAAGCCTTATCTAAAAGTGTGCACCCTCCTCGGTCTCCAGGGAAATCCTTTCCAGGATATGGGTGCCAGACCAGTTTAATTCTTTGCCACTTTCCTTAGTCTTGTGTTTTGTTTGGTAATAGTTGTAAAAATTGATTTTTGAACTGATAGATTTAAATCTGAGGGACCGGGAAGGAACCTAGAAGAGTCAAGTCGGCATCCACACACCCTACGTATTAGAGGTCCGTCGGGCGGCAGGAATCTACGTGGCTGGCAGAGCCCCTTCCAGAGGTCTTCCGGGAGGAGGCGTTTGCCTGTCAGATCTGGTGCTGCGGAAGAAAATGACAGAGGCAGCTTGCTAAGAATTGTGAGTGGAGAGACAAGCGCTTCAGGATCTGCTTTAAAAAAAAAAAATTAACCGGTGAGAACCAGTCTCACTTCTTCAGAGTCCTCGCAATTTGGCTGCTTGCCTGATTTCGGGAGCTATGTATGGCCACAGCCGCTGCAGCGTTCTAGAGTTCACAATCTTGAAATAAATGATTAGGAATAATTCTATCCTGAAGCAAACGTCCCGTCCCTCCCTCAACCCACAATGTCAAGGCAACTCCAGCGCAGATCGTTCCTACCGTTTCTACCGTCTGCTCCTGGGGGTTAGGCGCAGCGAGGACTTTGTAGCCTTCTGCACCCGGAGCTCTGCTGGGCACTAGCAACCAGCACTTGCATCAGACTCATCCAACCGTCCCTTGGGAGTCTGCGGGTGAGATGGAAGTGGACATGCTTACAGACAACCGAAGGGTTTGAAATGGAATCCAATGAAGCAGGAAAGGCTGAAATCCCTGAGCCCTGAAGCTGTAAAGCACCAGATGGGGAGACTGGGAAACGACGTGCGCGTTGATCAGTCCTCTGGTCCTATCTTTAACTCCCGTGCTGTTCCCAGCACAATCTAGCCTTGGAGATTTACGGTCCGCTGGTGTCACAAGCTCATGAATCACCGTCAGCCTGGATTGTAGGTGCAGGGCTCTCTGGCTCGCCCTGGCCACCACATCACAGGCAGTTAACTGCAGGAGGTCCAGGAGGAAATTTCCCAGGCCGGAATCTATGCCGGAATCTTTGTATTTGAAAGTCCTAGACAGCGCCACATACATGCTTGAGCTTTTAACAGACAGGCAAAGGGCACGGTGGGGAAAATGCTCTAGCAACCTACCGAGGCTACTCGGATGACTTAATGATTGCCCTACAATCAGAGAATGAAATGGTTCATCATCTGATCCATTTTGTGCATGGGAAACCTGAGCCTCTCAAGGTTAAAGTGACATGTTCAAGGTTACACAAAGCTCTGGTAAAACTGATTCTAAACCTCTCACTTTTTAGCCCCCTCTATCAAGTCCTCTTGGAAAGTTTTAGAGATATCAAGATCTGAGCATGTCCAAAACAAGGGATTCACTGTTTGCTGCCAGTGCAATTTATCAGCATATTTTCAATATGATAACTTCCAGGCATGGCCCCAGAAATGTACTTCAGATCTTCTTTCTTATTCTATCTTACAAAACCAGATAAAAGGAATCTCAAGCAAAGGTAGGCAGATATCAGGATTTTAGACACCCAGTCACTGGGTCCTGGGTTACCTGTATCTAACAAAGTCAGGGAAAGGAATTCTGCCCTGAGTCCTGGGCCTGGGAGGAATGGGGAGCCCGCTTAGAGAAAATGCTGCGGGGAGGAAAATGGTCAGGCAATCAACTTTCACCTTCTCATAAGCTGTTAGAAAAGAGACTGGTTTTTGTCCAGCAAACTCTCCCGCAGGCACTCAGAGCTTGATGTTATTTTGGTTATTCCTCACTATTCACATTAATTATTTTAGGACAACACACACACCTTTCCACAGAGTCAATGCAAACTAGAGTCATTTCAGATTTAGTCCCTATCGTCCCCCTACCCCTGTTTAAATCTGGGATAGAAGGTTGGTAGCCCTAAAATAATTTATTTCTGAAGTAAAAAGACCACAAAGTTGTCTCTTTCCTTTTATCACATTCAAATTTTATCTCTCCCCCTCCCCCTCCTCCTCCCTCCCTCCCTCTCTGAGTAGAAGAGAGAAACCTCAACCTTCAACTGTCAACTTTTTTTCCAAACACCAGATTAATGTTCCCCAGGACTTGGTAGTAACGTGACCTTTCTGTTTTCAGATGTGTTTTCCAACATGTAATCGTTTGTTTGTTATGTCTCTCAGTATGGAATAAGAAAAGCTGGGGGAAGGGGATATGGATGTGGAGGCTGTTTTTTGTTCCCTCTTAAAAATGCCCAAAGCATTTTTATTTTTATTTTCAAGAAGATAATCCTCAGGGGGGGGGGGAAATCCACAATACTGGCAATGAAAAGAAATCCAGACACTGAAGCAATTATTTAAATATCAACATTTCCTAAAATAAGAATCTAATGAATGGATTTTTAATTTATAAAAAGTCCATTGCAGGAGGGTTACTTCTCTAGTGTTGGTAATGCTCTTCATCTTGATCTAGGTAGTTACATGAGCAGTATATTTTTTTAAATTTTCACTTATAAATTAATCCCATTTTTGGACTGTTCTATTTAATGAGTTTTTTAAATCTGAAAAATATGAAACCTTTGATATGTGGTCACAATCTTTTAAAACTATCTCTAAACCTGTGTACTTATAAAATTGAATTAAGAAATTTACCAATAATTTGATTCTGAGTAACAGAGTTTGAATTAAATTGGAAAATATTATACTTGATTCAGTTATTGGAAACCAGCACATATATTGCATCACTATTTTTAATAGTAAAATGTCAAATGTGCAAAAGGAGTTTAAGTCTTGTTTTAGAAATACCCAAAGAAACAAAATAGCAATTTGTTTTGTTTAAAAACTGTAAACTTTAGAAAATATTAAACTGAGACTAACTCCAATTAGAAAACGTTCGTTCCAAACGAAAACTCTAAAAAGCCAAATGCAAAAGGGAATTTCTGCCACCAGAAAGATACTAGTTTTAAACTTTTTTTCTCCATAAAATATTGTTAGGCTGCTTTCATGGTCACTAAGTATTTCACCAAGAAACCAAAGATTAAATTGCTCTCCTCATTTAATCTACAGCTTTATTGTTGGCATCCACCTCGCTAATGACCCCACTGTGGCCCTCCAACCCTTGTCTTTTAATCACCCCCTTCTAATTCACTCCAACATTTTTCCTACCCTGTCCAACTTAGAGAAATCGTGATGCCTAATATAAGAAATTGTTTCCTGACGATTCACTTTACTATTGCTCCCTCTCCATCTCTAATCGACACTTTATCACCCGGGAACAATTGCAAAATCCGCACTGCCCACATGGAGGCTTCACTGCTGCTTTACTTTATAGGCCCTTCCGCGGTTTTATGATAGGTTGCTGTGGTTGGAATGTTTATAGATAATAAACAACTAATCCATTTCTTGCCTAATGAATTGCCCCACCCGCGTACCAGTTTAACACCCGTAACTAGCTCCAGGATCAATCCCAGTCAGCGGCGGGGGGCGAAGGGGGTGGAGTGAGAAACCACCCAGCGTCACTGCCTCTTAAAATCAAAGCCGAAGAACTCAAAGTCAGCGGACACTGATTTCCCACTTTCCCATGCTTCTCTCGCCCGAGCCCTGATCCTCAACTCCGGCTCTGCCCCACCCGCTCTTCTTTCCCTTGAATTCCAACAGTGCTCTTCTTGAGTCTGAAATCCTAAGAGGGCGATCCTTGAATTTGGGTTCTCTGTTCTGAAAGATTGGCGTTCCGGCAAGAATCGGGCAATCCTGGGAACAGGCTAGAGCTGGTGGCTGCTGAGACTCCTAAATTGGTGCAACCAGCCGCCTGCAGGCTTCTGCAGCGCACAGCCTGAGGGCAGTTAGAATTCTCCTTGCTCTGCAGGAGGTTTTCTGACGTCTGCGAGGGCGCGTGCTCCTGTGTCCCTTGCGCTGAAAAGAGCTTTTGGTTGGGAGACAGGAGAGGTAGTGGGAAGTGCACAATCTGACACTTCAGAATACTGTCTGCAATAAAGAAAAATGTATGTTCATACTCCCAGGAGACCGAGGGAAAAGTGGATGATCTGCCAAAGGCATTCCAAGAACAGAAGAAATCCACCCCTCTGAGAGACCCTTTTATACACATTATGGCAGCTGCACATGGTCTTCGTCAGTAGCTGGGGCCAGGGCTTGTGATGACTATGACTTGGGGCTGGGGAGAGGGCCGCGGGAACCCAACAGGAGAGTCTCCTATGGTGTTGAGCAGCAGGAGCCCACAGCGTCTACCAGCGCCCAAGAGAATATTGGCATATGCCGTGGGGCCTTCCCTTTCCAAAAAACACTCAGAGAAGGGAAGCCTAATGGTATGGGAACTGCAAAGTCCCAGACCAATGATTCTCTTACTACAGACGTTTCCAGAACCCTTGCAAACTAGGTTTTATTTAGTCGTTTCCATTTCTTAGTTGTTTGAGAGTTCTGCAGTTTTCCTGTTCATACATTTAATTTTAGAAAACGAAAGTGCATGCCACCTTCCAATTAAGTGCCCTGTTCTAGGAGGTCTTCTCTCCAAGAGCCTAAGGAAGTGCACTCTCCTCCATCTGCATGTGATTTTGCTTCCCCTTAGTATGAAGAGTAGGTGAAGATTGTGTTGGGTCAGAATTTATTTTCCCAGTGACCAGTTCTTCCCTAAATTGTGAGTAAAGAGCACTTTAATCTCTGTCACTTCCTTCTTTTGCTATTCTTGGTTGGTAAATTTCATTTATCATGGGGAGGAGGCTTCTAATGTTCTATCATACCATTCACAATTATCTATTTAATATCTATTGTAATAGGCATTGGGGACACAACAGTTTAAACACACAATTGCACACACACCACACGCACACATAATATTTCTGTAGAACGTCTACTCTAGAGGGGAGAATCAGGTTTATATTGGAAAACATTTTGGACTGGCACTGAAAGGATATGATTTTGAAGAGAACTGGCTGACACCTCTCCTGGTCACCTAAGAGCTTTCTCAGCCTTTCCTCAAAATAACTGATGTGTTTGATGTCAGATAACAACACACTTCTTCTTCTTTTTTTACAGTCAATTTTCATGTGTTGGTGCTGGGAAGAGGAGTGCTCTTGCCACTCTTAACTAATGATGGTCATTATTAACCCATAGAGTCACCAAGTAAACATTTTTACTGTCCTTTAAGGAATCTTGACCCCATGGATCTCCAGTGACATCAAATCAACTTCAAGACAAATGTCCTTCACTAAGAGAGGAGATTTCCTCCCTTCATTAGGATCCAGGTAGGATAACATTCCTACCTGGGATCTCTCCTGCTCCTCTGATGTTGAGGATGTAGAGTTGCTTGGGGAAGAATGAGCAGCTTCTGAATGGTAGCCAGAACTGGAAGTTTCTCTCTCTCTCTTTCTTTCTCCCTCTCTCTGTTTCTGTCTCTCCTGAAATCTCCTTAGGGGGAAGGGCACTTGTCCAATGAATATGCCTGCAAGTAAGCCTGCAGGGCCTGAGAGATTTTACCTTGGCCTCCACTGCTGCCTTCCAGGCTCTCGAGCACAGATACTGATTTAATTACCCCTGATGAAAAAGAGAATTAAAAATGACCCACAAAGGAAAACTACGGCTAAAAGCCCACTGCGAACTGTTTGATTATTTTTTCTGGCATTGCTGTTTGATTTGAACCTACCTCATCAGAAATAAAAATAAATATGAACACAAAACGTTGACGAGTTTTTCAGTACTGGATGTGTGTATGGTTGATACATGGAGAAAAGAAAATAAATCGCAGTTGCTTAATCAAAGGAAAAAGAAAGTAATTTGTATAAATAGAGCTTTAGGAAAACGATCATTCGTGCAAGAAAGGGTTGCCTAGACCCAGGGTACCTTCGCAGAGGCACGGGAACTGGGAAGCCACGGAGGGAACTCTGCAGGGCTTAGAGAAACTGGACAGAGCTGCACATCAAACAGCGGGGATCTGGGCTCGGTTTTATTTGATCATCAAAGGAACAGGGAACTCAACAAGGCATTAATGTCTGCATCCTAGGAAGCGCTGAGAACTTTGAAAGGTGTTTGCACTTCGGGGTGGCTTGTTTTGAACGTGATGGACAAAGAAGCCTCTTACCTGCAGGAAGGTACAGTTGCTCCTTTATCTTGACCGTGCTACATGCAGTAGACTCTGTAAGTGCAAACTCATGCCTGGTGCAGGACCTCACAGAACGGTGGGCGCGCCAGCGGGGTCACTTCTCAGAGTTGGAGCCTGCACAAGTTGGGAACACGGAGGGGTATTCTTCAGTTACAAGTGGCATCCTGGAAGTCTCTCCGCTGGGCCTGAGAATATTCAGAGATCACAGGCTGCAGAAAAGAGAAAATGCATGTCAAAACACTTTGTTGACTGTAGAGGATTAGAAGGCAATATTACTATGCACATCTGAAATTTTCATATAAATGCAGGGACGGTTGGTAAGATGATATAGGTGGAGTTCTGGTCTCATTTTATTAGGGATCTCTGTCACTTTAACTCCCATTTTCATCTGAAATTGGCATTTGCTGAACCTGTACTTGTAAAGTACATAGTCTTGTTTTCTTCTTCCTTTGTAAAAGTTAAGTTGCCCACTAATTTGGCTTTAGAATTAGCCAGGGATCATTCTCTATTCAGAAGCATGAAATTACTGTGTGTGTACAGAAATCTGCTTCAAGTCAGCTGCCTCTAGAACAGGCTTGAAGATGTAAAATAATTTCAACATACTGAGTCATAGGTAACTCATTCCTTCTTCTCACGTCAATATAATGGAAAAACTATCTCCAGTTGACTCTTTCCCTTTATTTAAAAAGTTGTGGAATTTAAATAAATACTCTGCCCATATCTTGCTATAAGAAGAATATAATTATGGAATTGTGCCATTATATTTTACTTGAGCACCATACAGTAATTATTTTAGGCAAAAATAGAGCAAATAAAAAGCCTGCCCAGGTGATACGTGCCTGTAATCACAGTGATTCTGGAGGCAGAGGCAGGAGGATTGCAAGTTAAAAGCACTGGGGATTTGGCTCAGTGGTAAAGCACTGCTGGACTCAATCCCTGGTACAAAAAAAAAAAAAAAAAAAAAAAAGGACAAGGAGGAGGAGGAGGAGGAGGAGAAACTGTTTATATCAAAATTCATACAGAGATTTGAGACTTTCCTGATTGAATTTGGGAAATAGTGGAGATATCACATGAAAGAATAACTCAGGATGAATAAAAGTTAGGCATTATTATTGGTGTTGGTGACCACAGAAGACTTATAGAGCAAAATTCAGTTAAAACAAAAATATTGATAGTTGACAGATTAGAATAATAAAGTACTCATTTCAGAAAAGAAAGGTTTACATTGATTTGGAAGTAGAAGCTCTGCTGACCAAGACTAGGGGCAGATGAAGTGATTCCCCTTCCTTGCCTTTACCAGGAATCTGCCTTCCATTCTCTTGGCCCACAGCCTCACTTATCAGAACCTGGTTTTCCTATCACTGCCCTCTACTGTTCAACATCACATCCTATCTCTTCTCTAGCCACCCCTCCACTGCACTTCCCAGCCCCAGAAGTGATGCCCTAGGAAACATTTCTCTATCTCTTCTCATCAAAACTTACTAAGGTTTTTCCAGACCCCACTAGGTCCCAAGAGCTAATATACACTTATTCTTATGGGGATGCTAACAGATGGTTTAATATGTTCTCTGGTCCAAACTATTATAGTTGCCTTAAAATTGATGTTCCAATGCTTTAAAACAAGGTGAGATTAGAAATATAGATTTTAGATAGCTTGCTACAAGGAGAGAGATTGGGAGGGACAGATTTGCTTATAAAGGTCTTTTTAGCTATAACAATATCTTGCCTATTTATGGGCTGAACTGACCTGACACCACCTCTAAGAGAGAGTTCATTCAGATATTCTCTAAAATAGTAATGAAATCCCTTCTTTAAATAGAATTTTAATAAGCCAGGCATGGTGGTCCCACCTGCAGTCCCAGGTACTTGGGAGACAGATTAGAGGATTCAGGAATTTGAGACCAGCCTAGGCAACATAGAGAGACCCATCTCAAAAACAAACAAATTTACAAGCAACGACAGCAGCAAAACCAAACCAGTATAAATGAAATTTTACTTGGAAGTCCAGTACATGAAACCAATTTAAAGGTACTACCCTGGTTGAAAAGAGGGAGACAGATCTATAACCTTGAAAACTAGAACTGTAGCTGTCTGTCACCCCTATTCTATATCATTTACCCTCCTCCTCCGGATGCAGGAGTACAGTTGGAAAATTATTATTTTGTTTGAGAGCAGTATGAAAGATATCAGCATCATCATATACATAAGAAACAACTAGCTGGAGGTAGAAAGAAATTGTATAAATTCAGAAGCATTATCAGTGACCATGGGTGAGAACAATTATATGTATGTATGTAAAATGGGTAGAATTAATAGATCCCATATTCATTGATTCACAAATATATTTACAAGCAATGATTCCTGAAAAGAGTTCACTTTTATGTCTTCCTTGAACCAAGATCTAGTAATTTCACCATCTGTGTTGAGGAATGTACACTAAGAAAATCACAATAAGAGGTCTGAGAAGAGAGCTATAGGAATGAAATGCTGTGAAAGTTGTGGAGATCTGTCCCCTGTTATCCCCATTCCTAACAGGTCAGACTGCACTGATAACAGCTGCAGAAACGATTGGGGACCTTATTCATAAAATCAAAGGCAACATGCCAGATGGCAACCGACCAAAGGAATTGAGGATGGAGGATTACCAAATGCTAGTGAAACCAGGAACAAATGCTTTGGAGAATAAACATCTCTGTGTTTTTGTTAAAATGTGGAAATCAGATTTTTCCTTCAAACTTGTTGTAATCAATACAATACAATAAGGGTTTCTTAAGTATGAAGCTTATCTTCAGAGAAAAATAATTTTCTTAGTTGAAAATTTGATGGACTGTTCAAATTGCTCTGTCATTTTTCTTGTCTCTCTTCGTAATCTCTATATAATCCAGAAACAGCCAGTAAAAGAAAAGAATTTCTGCTTCTTTAATTACTTTCTGTAAATTTGACAACTACTTCCTCAGTCTCATTGGCTATTTTACTTATAAATGAACCACTCTTTCAAAGACAATGTAATTATTTGGGGGATACTCACTTCCCCAGCTATATATCATGCCAATCAAAATTAAGTGCTTCCAACCCAACTTAACAGTGTCCTAACATCTCATTTGAGCAATGTGTTTAACAGTTGCTAAGATAATATATATCCAAAATCTAAAATAAACCCCAAACAAGTTATCAAAATTGAAAGTAAAAATAAAATCAATTCATGAAACAATTATTTAATTCCTACTTAATCTCATTCATATATGAATATTTTATAATTGATGAATTTTATATTTATGAGGCTCTGAGTGAAAAGCCCACAGACATAAAGAGTTGATTCATGAAATTTTTCTGTGCATGTTTTGTTGGGAAAGGAATAGTCATCAAGAAACATAAACTTGCAATTCTGATAATGTAATGAGCTAGTTAAATTCTAAGCTGACAATATTATTATTTTTTATAGAGTTATGAGAAAAATATTTTCAAGTTTTTAAAAGGATAATTCTTGGTATGGATAAAAGTAATCTAAAAGAATGTTTTAGAACTGAAGTTTTTAGTGACATTTTATTCTTAAGAAAAATTGGTTCTTGCAATTAATATTTAAACCTTAGGCACTGATTTACATGCAAGATTAATCAGAAAAAATATCCTAATTCAAGGGACATGTATGGGGGGTCAATTAAGGTTCTGGTTTGTATAGTATGAGATAAATGGAATATCTGGTACCAGTCCAGTTAGTTGGGTCCAGTAAAAGCAGACAATTTGATAATTAAGAGACTCTGTAATGGATTTTGAGGGGTTCCAACTCTTCTAGTTTGGTCCTCTAATAATCAAATAAACCATTTGATTCCAAACACCTACATTATTATACAATGAAAAATACTTAGAATTTGTAGGCACAATGTTTAACTATGAATGAAATTTACTTTGCTTCCAAGACTTCATTCTGAGGTATTATTTTTATATGAAAAATTATCTTGGGGCCTTATTTCACAGTTTGATATAAACATTTGAAATAGTTGTAGGAAACTGTGGGGCATTTAGGAAACAGTAACAAGGTGGGTGGGCTGTCATGTCATTTCTAATATGTCCAATGTGAAATGGAGAGGGACTCAATTATGGAAAAATTTTCAATGCAAACATACCTTCAGTAAACTTGGAATGTTGCAGAAATGAGAGATTTCTAAAATGAAACAGAATCATCCATTACAAATCATGGATTTTGTTAATCTTTGTATCAGCTTATGTATCAGAATCAAAGGAAATATGGTAATAATGTGCCTGGATCTGGAACATATTAAGCTATCACAGTAGAACAATACACATCTGCATATGTAATGAGTTATGCTTTAATTTCCCTTTAATGGTTATGTATGCAGAGGAAGTGTTTGAAAGAAATCTGCTGCTTACATTTTTATCCTCCTTAATTGAGGAGGAAGGTGGTGGAAATTCAGTTTTGCTATTGACTATTTATTATAGTCTATCCCAAACTTGAAAGAATGAATTGCACAATCAATGAGTGAATATTTGTGTGACAGACATTCTATAAAGAAGACAAGGCATAGTTTCCATAAATGGGAAAATAAAATGTTAACTATTGATAGAGGAGTGCATACTTATATGTTTGGTACAAAATGCTGCAGATATTAAAAGGCAGTAAATTTTATTTGCTTCTAATGGAATATTTCTGGAAAGATACACAAAAATAATAACATTAGATAACCAGGAGGGAACCTAGTTGGTTGAAGGACAAGATTGGAAGAGAACCCCCCTCCCTTTTTTTTTCATATGCTTTTGTACTCCTTGATTTTGAACATGGGAAATATTTTATAAAATTATTCTTAAGATAATAAGTACATGATCAGTATCCAATATAATGGTTCAAGTAGACACCATTATACCTTGAAATTTCATGTGGGCCTTAATGAAGAAATTGAATCTGGATTGAATATTAAAAAATTGATAATATTTAGATAGACTGAAAGTAGTAAAGAGCATTCCAGGCAGTGTCACTGACATTGAACAAAAGTTCAAGGAAGGAAAACATAGGCATTTGTGGTCTTAGTAAGAAGGGTGACTTGTGAGATATGAATGGAGATATGGGGATACAGATTATGAAAGCCCTTGAATGCTAGGGTAAGTAAACAGTGAGAAACATGTGAGCTTTTTTGAACAGGGGAAAATTAGTTTCCTATAATGATCAATGTGGAATGGGCTGAAAGAAATTGAAGTCTACTACAATATTTCAGGCAAGGATCTGTGAGGTAGGTGGTGGTTAGTTTATAAGAGAAATGAGACTGAGGCCCAGTGATTGAAGGGTGAGGAGAACCCATATGCTGGAGGGTCTCCAAAGAGAAAGGTCATCATTATGACCATATCCTCAAGGGTCAAAAAACAGTGACAGCCAGGCACGGTGGTGCACGCCTGTAATCTCAGCACTTTGGGAGGCTGAGACAGGACAATCGCGAGTTCAGAGCCAGCAACTCAGTGAGACTCCGTCTCTACATAAAACTGGAGATGGAGATGTGGCTTCGTGGTCAAGTACACCTGAATTCAATTCCCAGTATCCCCTCCTCCAAAAAAAAAAAAAAAAACAGTGGCACCTTAGAAAATGTTATTTTATTGATTGGTTATAAATAGAAAATACATACAATATATAAAAGCACTATTAAAAATTAAATAATCCAGTATACTGAATCAATATTTTCAAATGCTTAATAGGTGCTAGAATCTGAGTTAGACACTAAAGATTTAGCTTGGAACACAAGAGACTTAATCCCTGCCTTTATGGAGCTGATCTATTAGACAGACATTAAACAAGTAATTAATTAATGAGTGGATTACATACCATAGAAGGAAAAGAATAGAATGCAATGAAAATGATAGAAATGAAACAATAGCTGGAGGAATGTGGTAGGGACACATGAAGTATTTTTTTTCCAAATACATTCCTGTGTCTTTGAGGCACAATGGATAGAGTCCATGGCAAGAGCAGGTAACTGATGACACAAAGTTCTCTGGGCGGCAAGAGAAGATGGAATTAAGCACAGAGACTTGTTGAATAAAGGACACTGAATTTTTGAGGCAGGCAGAAAGTAAAAAAAGCTACAATGTAGAAGTAGTGTTGTTTAGAGGTTAGGAGGAGGAAAGCAGAGAATATTCTAGTGTGGACCCTTCACTCTCAGAGTAACACTGAGGCTTGAGTTCCATGAGTCAGGAATCACCAGTGAGGGAGTATACTCTAACTAATTGGCTTCAGTGTTTCAAGGCTGAAGACTGCATTACTAACCCCATGTCAACTCAAGGTGGGGACGGGGGTAAGTGCATGGTACAGTTCCATAGAGCCTGGAGTGGTGGAATAGAGTTTGCTATATATCAGCAAAAATCCATTCCTGCTAATTTGAAAACCCTCAGAAAACAACATAACTGGAAATAGGATCTTCAGAAAGGTATTTTATTACTGTTTGGTTTTTTACATGAAAAATGGATGCATTATTTATTTATATATACAAAGCTCTCACGTACCAGGCAATCTTGTGCAGTAAAAATTAATAATGGTTTTTAAGGACCAATAGAGGCAAAAAGATTGTTTTCCACCTATTTGGGGAATCTCTTTAAAATTGTGTGAAATAATCATCAGATTTTGGTGGCCATGGACCTCCTAAGGAAAGGACAAGAATAAGGAAAGGAAATGGCTAAGAGTTCGTTTCATCCCTTCTGTCTCAGATGTTTAGAAGGCTAAGCACTCAGAAGACAGACCAACATGGGGACCTGAGGCAGGGTGAAGTCCTCAGGTTTCTGTTCCTACCACTAGTTTCAGATTAAAAACATGGAAATTGGAAAAGACCTTTGTGACTGACTGGCCTTCCTTGTGACAGATAAGACTGATGTCTCAGGACAGGACTAGCATGGCTCTGGGGCAGGCCTGAAAGGAAAAGGCCAGATGAGTGACAGGGCTACCCAGATGCCTAATGACCGCAGTGCCTCCTTACCAAAGCTCTTGCCTCCTGACCAGAGAGAGCCTCTTTTCTCTACTTCAGCCACAGGAGAAAGCCCCCTCTCATCAGGCTGGGGAGGGTGAAGGATATGAATCCAAAGACATGTAAGAAGATAATCAAGATTTATACTAATACATTTAACACATTTAATAGTTTGGGAGTATAATCCAGATCTGAGTATCCAGAAAAAGAACAACTTCTGGCTGGAAACTTGACAGCATAAATCAAGCAGTCCACTGGAAGCACAGTGTTGATAGGACCATTATGATTCATGAATAAATGTTTTAATGAGAAAAAGCTACACATTATGTTGTCTGTCAAACACTCCCTGCAGAAATCTCTCTTTGCCATTTAGTTGTGAATACATTTCCATTTGATTAAACAGCATGGCCTACCATTTTGTATTGTGTGATAATTTGCAGTTCAGTATAAAGAGTTACTAGAATTTAAAAATAGATATAATTCTGCTATTGCTACATTTTACAGGGAATCAGAATTCAGTCTGTCCCCCTCACTATTTTTTTTAAAAATTAAATCTGCCTATCAGATAACCTAAGCCTTTAAAGCCATATATCCTATTTTAATTAAAAAAATTTCTGCTTGCGATCACTGAATAGAATTAAACTCCCATGTAAAATATGGGAAGAAAGGAGGTAAGGGGAGGTCATATAGTGTTACCTGATAAAAGAAGACAGTAATATTTAAAATGAGGTAAGTGTTGCACCGATTTATGATGTATTTTATCTGCAGGAGAAACCGTAGTTTATCGTGGTGTCATTCAGCTTGAATCGTCAGCTGTATATCTTGGACTTTTTGAATGTAACTGTTGAAAGGGAAAGACTTTCAGAGATGTGAGCTATGAGACAGATCAAAAGCTTAAAACAATTTTGCTTTGCTAGTTCAAATATATTTTTATTGAAACATATTTTGTTGTCATGCATGAATAAATATTGTATAGTATCAGTCATAGGAGCTGAAGGGCCCAGGGTTGCTGGGTGTTGTTAACAGAAAAGCAAGATTTCAAATATCCCTGTGAATTCTAATAATCTCAAACTCTGCTTTATGTAGTTTTCTTTTTGTAATATCTAATTTTGCTGAAGCAGTTCTTTTCCATAGATAATGTTCTCTGTAAGAAACAGAAACAAGTTAATGACATAAGACTAAGTTTAACAATAGACTTAAGGAATATAGTCATTACTAGACAATAGGAAGCTAGTGATAATTCCATATCCTATATAAACCAATATTCTTAATCTGTACTTTTTTTTATTTTAATGATAGTTTTTTCTATAATTACATTTACATTTCTTAGCATTGTAGCCATGAAACACTTAAATCTTAAATGTTGACTAAAGGCTTTTATACTAATGCAACAATTTGTATAATATTTTATTAATTTGAATTAGTTCTATTTTCTTATTTCAGCTTCAGATTTTCTTATTATAGTAACACTTCCTCCCCTTTGAGCATTTTAGAAAATTGGACTAGATTAAAAATGATAGGTTCCTAATTATTGGAAGGGGTTTTAAAATTTTTAGCATTTTTATTTCAGGAGTGGATTTTAGATTAGAATCTAATAGTAAATAGAAGTTGTTAAAAAGAAATAGAAGAATTATTAGGAATAGGGTTAGACTAACAATACTACAGTCTGAAGACAGGAATTTAAGTTCCTTAAATAGTCTGTAAATCAATCCCAAAGGATTGAAATTATTTAATTTAAGAATATTCTGTAGAATAGAGAGGTGAGACCAAGAGGAAATATCCTACTGTTTGTTCTATACTTGTCTAGATATAAGGTCTATTATCTACTCCTTTTAGTTTGTAAAGGTGGCACTTAATAATCAGTTAATCGGATTTTTTGTGTCTCCTCAACCCATGAATAAAACCTTATTCTTATTTTAAAAAAAGCCTAGCATATATAATTGCTCATGTCATCTTTGGTATACTCAGCAGAGCTAATGATTTGAGGTCTTAGGAGGGGGAAAATAAAGAATTAGGGCTTATAAATTAAGTGAATTAATCCCTCTCTCCAAAAGGTATGCACATTTATAAAACTGATTCTTCACTGCTGTGTTCACACCTTTCTGTAAAGTGGAAGAACAACATCGATTTTCTTAAAGGATTTTAATAAGTGATAAAGCGGCTAATATTTTGAGTTGGTGTAGCAACTCATACAAGGAACTTAAAGACTCATATAATTCTTAGTATTATTTAAAGAACAGCAGCTTAAAGAGTTCTGAAGACTAGTATATCTTACCCAGACTTTATTAGAATGTTTACAAAAGGACTCACTTCATAACTCACATCCTTTCTTAAAGCGGTAACTATAAAGCAGCAAACATATGACAGATGTGTGTCTGTGTGTCATTTCTGCCTTGTTTAGGCTATATAGTTTTTAAAAGTTTTTTAAAGAAAAATCATTAGTGAAGGATCATTTCACATTAACATACATTCTTTCTTTTGTAGTCTTGTTTTTAAAGCTTGCTTACGAACTGTATTTTCATTAGGTCCACGAGAGAAAATATTATGCAAGTTTCTGTGTTTAATTTAGGAAATTCCATGCTGAAGTCACATTTACTGCAGGTTATGGTAATAAAATATCTTTAAACATTTTAATCATATTTTATATCTTGCTATTTCAAAGTTTTTTTTCACTTTACCCACCTTTTTATAATGCTGCATTAAAATGAGCATGTCATTGAATAGAAATTTTAAAAACTAAAAAGCATCTTGTGAAATTTTGGGGAAAATAATGAGTTCTAGAATTTCTTACATCTAATGAGAACATTCTTATAATCGAAGTAAGTATCTAGGATACAAAATGAATGGAAGTAATGTATTTTGATAGAATAGGTGATAAAACAAATGCTGAATGAACAACTATAAACAAACTCCCCACTTATTAAGAATGTATTTATTTGTGATATTTCTTAAATATCTCTTATGTGGCAACTGTTGCTTTAAATATTTTAATAATCAAGCTGAAGTGATACTACCAACTATTTTGATTTCTTTTTTTACAGAAAGGAATTAGATATGCACATATATTGAAATTGTTCCAAGTGTCTTTGGGTTAACTATCCCCTTCAGACTTTTGATAATTCTTTGGTACAAGGAATAATATTTCCTTTTAAATAATAAATTTTGGTAATAACAAATGTTCACATTAGCATATGTCATTATTAAATTATGATTCATACAATGATTAAATAGCAATTAGTTCCACTAATTAACACTAGTGGACTCAGCAACAAGTAAGGGCAAATGAGTTTCTTAAAATAATTAAAAGCATTCCAAGATAAACTTATTTTGTGAGGTTTGAGTCTCTGGTGCAAAAAAGAATAGAAATTAAAAATGAGAGATTTCTATACTATGTTTTCAATGTTGAGATATAGCAATATTCATTCCCTGTTAAAGCTTTTCTGTTAAATATATTGGTTGTGTGAAAAGTAACAATGTGGACTATAATATTTCATTATATTACAAATTGTAGTACAATATAATATTTCATTATGTATTTTAATTTAATTAGATTAATCATTCTTAACATAGTAATATTTAATATCTCCTCTATTTGGAAATGATAATCATTTCTTAAAGCATGGTACAATTTGGCATGAAACTATTCAACTTTGTCTCTTTAGTCATTTCAATTTTCTCTTGTTTACCTCTTCATTCTCTATTTTCTAGGAAAGAGAACTTTCACCTTTATTTTGGTTTTATTTGTAGACTTTTGCTTTTTAGATACTTCTTAAATTTTTCTCAGTAAATTCTTCATGGAGATTAGATAATGTATTCATTTACACTCTGGGGAGCTACTTCATAGTTTAGGGAGGATTTTTTTCTAATATTTTCCTAATACATTCATTAAGTGTTTTTGGGTTAACTATGGCCTTGAGACTTTTGATAACTCATTAGTATAAGGGAATAACACTTCCTTATAAACAGTAAATTTTGGTAATAATGATACTAAAAATCACATCAGCATATATAATTACTAATTTATATGTTGGAAGATTTTTCTTTGCAATTTCAGGTGCAGTTATTTATGATACATACAATTTCAGTTAAAATATATGCACTGATAGTATTATCTGGAAGTTAATTTAATTAAAAATGCTATCAGCAAAAGTGATATCTCCACTTACCCTGATGGATGCTTTGTGAATAACCAAAAGAAAAAGAAACACACACACACACATGCACACACAATAGTATTATGAATCTGAACCAAAATGATGAATCTTCAAAGAATATTGTTAGATCTATATGATTGACATATATCCTATAATACTTCTTTTAAAAATTTTAATGCTTACAGTCATTATATTTAAAAAATAAATCAAAAGCAAGGAAGCACTCTTATCTTTTACTATCTACATCTACCTTTATCTCTATCCACTTATCTATCCATCCAACCATCACTTCCCTGGCCATTTATCAAAATCAATCACTTGACAATATGAAACATTATTCAAGACCTTCCAAATATTCTGAAAAGATGACTTTATTATTTGCATTTCACTTTAGCAGTGCTAAATTTAATAGAAAAAATCACCATGAACCTCATAATTCCAAATGATTTTTAAAAAGCAAATACTCTTCTATTAAAAAATCATATTAATCATACTAAAATTATTATTTAAACTTTTAAATAACAAGTATAAAATATTTGTAATAACTAACCATGGTTTAAATTAAATTTTTATTGAATTTTTAATTAGTACTTAGTATCAAAATAAAAATTCAAGTCTAAGTCACAAAAAAGAAAAAGTTAACCTGACGCTGACTGATGGATTAGATTGTCTTTTCCTAGAAGCCAAACCCATCATGTTGACTGTTATTTTATTAGTGTGTACATTTTCTAATAATTAGGCATTAATCTTTTATAAAAGTGAGAACTGAAATGAATCTTCAGTAAAATACAGAAGACTGTCAACTTTCAGTCTATTAAATAATGTGAACAATTGCAAAAACATATTATCATTTTTATTTCTGATCACTTTTTTATCACTGAGAAAAAATATAAGAATTTTGGTCGAATACATTGCTACAATTCTTCTGTCAAAGGACAGGACTGTGAAAATCTGCAATAGCTTTCAATGTGACTTGATGAATAGCAAGAGAGCTTAGTGGAAATGTTGAACTCCTTCATGATTAAAAAGCAAACCTTTAATGCAGTTTTTGTTTACCATGTCATAAGTGCAGCGTTGGAAGTTACTGCCAAGGAGTCATTGGAACAGGCATCAGTAAGGCAATGTCAGCCAGCCAATGCTTTGAAAATGATTCAGTTCCTCTAGCCTTATGACTAAAATAATATCCAGTGGCTCCAGCCCCAAGCCTGGTTAATGCATCTGTCCAGAACACATAATTACTCGGTCATAACATTCCCCCGGCCACCAGCCAACAAACCAATCAGCATTTCTTCCTAACTCACCAGAATTTTTGCTGTGTCAAACTGTTTGATCTCTAGGTAGTAAAAATGCAAAAAATGGAAGGACACTGCACTGGAAGGTTTTAATTTAGCATAGTTTCTCATGGAAATTAAATTTGAAGAGAAACATGTTTTTGTTGTCATGACTTAAGTTGAAATTTTAATTTGGCAATCCTTGAATACTGTGTAGTTGACTTTTTTTTTACACCACAAACTAATATTTTTAGTCATTTTAATGAGGAAATATTCTCAGAACAAAATAATAATGAATATATCTCCAGTTACTATTTGTTTCCAAAATCTCCACAAATGGAGTGATAAAACATTATCTTTTGGTTAACATAAATGTACTGTAAGTACATGTATTAATGTGCATGTGAATATATAAATATATATGTAATTTCTCATATCACTTTCTGAGAACAGTTAAGCAAGCCATGTGTACATATATATATTTATAAATGTATGTGTGTATAATATAGACTTTTACACAAGCTTATTACATTTGAATAAATTATAATAAGACTCTTGAAATTATTCTAAGTTGAATTACATTACTTTGCCTTATTTTCCACAGACTGATCTAAAAATGTTTTTAATGGATTTTGAAAATCATTTTTCAAGGAGAGAAAGGTTCACTGAGTATGTGAAATTTAGCTTAGTTATAAAGAATAAATAGATTTAAGCCACCAGAAGAAATGAGGAAGAACACTCCAGACAGAAAGAAAAGTATGTAGAAAAAAGTGTAAGTATGAAAGAAAATGACATACTCGGGAAAGTTTAAGGAAACTTATCTCCCAGGAGTGTAAGGGACTCATGTGAGAGTAATGTGAGATGAGGTTGGAATGGTAGTACGAGTCAGGTTCTGAATCACTTAATATGCAACATAAAAACATAGGGACTCAGCCTGATTATTTGAAAAAGTGATATAGGAATACTTCATGGGGTCAACTTATGTACATATGAAAATATTTTTTTTCTATTGCTTATCTCCCTCAGCTTCACTTCATCCTCTGTCAGGTTTAGATGGCAAGGTACACATTGGATCATATTTCTGGCTTCATGTCTGGTATGAATAGAAGAAAAAAGTGTGGAACTGCTTGGTTCCCACAAACAATGAAGTTCATATAGCGCCAATTATTTATCTAAGGTACACGCTGACCTGCAAGGGAACAGGCCTAAAATGAAGGCAAAAGATGATGTCATTTGAAACAAATGTTATCTTCCAAATGGCTGGTTACTGAACACTTGAGGAGTAAGTGTCCTTTTGAGCTCAAGAAG
This sequence comes from Xerus rutilus, assembly GCA_028644305.1. Lineage (NCBI taxonomy): Eukaryota > Metazoa > Chordata > Mammalia > Rodentia > Sciuridae > Xerus > Xerus rutilus. The sequence continues at coordinate 128,656,655 of CM053403.1, forward strand.
AAAGAGTAACGCATACATGTGTACTATATATATACCATAGTATTTTCTGCTTATTTTCTCTCTATACTGTGTCATCATGCATGTTTGTGTGTGAAATGTTACAGTTATAATTTATGGACTGGTCTTCATATCTCATTTCATTTCCTAGTCACAGTGTTGTTCACACATCAAAAACCTTGAAGTATGTATCAAGATACTGTGATCGATAACACAAGGATCATCTTTAAGACACAATTGCTTTCCTTTTTTTTTTTTTTTTTTTTTTAGCAGTTGAAAGTTTTTATAATTTCAAAGGCGACTTGTACTCCCACTAATGTTAATATGGCTAGCTTCTAAAAGGCAAAATGATTCCATGGAGAGAATGCAGAGTGCTGAGGCTGCAACTGGGGTTGTAAATCTGCGTTTTTGTGCCTGATTGTATCCTTACAAGTTAACTAGTTTAAAAAGGAAACTTGCTTGAAGGATGAATGTAACACTTAATGGTGAGAAATACATTTAAGAAACTATGTTATCTTAAATAGAAGAAAGCATAGTGCTCATGAATTATTATTGCTGCTAATATTAAACTCTGTGTAGTGACTTCTGGGAATTGACATCAAATATGGAACTTTCCATTTTGAGGTAATAGAATCCATCCTTTAAGGTAGTACTTCCCAATATAACAAAATGAGAGCCATATATGTAACTTTGAGATTTGTAGTGGTTTAATCGCTACCTTAGGACAAAAAAAAAAGAAATTAATTTGAACATCATTTTATTTACTCCACATGTTAATAGTTTCAACAGTTACTCAATGAAAAATTAATATATTTATCTTCTTTATAAAAGTTTAGTTTCTCTATATCCAGTGCATATTTTATCATATATAATTTTTGACAGTCTAAAAAAATTTTTTAAATACAATGCTATATATATCAATATGCCACTTTATCACTAAGTAATGACATTTAAATCACAAGTAGGAAATATCCATGAATTTCATTTGATCTAAAAATAGATTCTAAATATATAGTCATCCATGCCAGTAGGAATCTGGAAGGAAATCCCTCATGAAGCCTACTTGCATTTAAAATTTATATATTATACATTTATATGTATATATATACACACACATATATATTTTTATATGTCGGTACTTTAAAGATTTATTTTGGTGACTTGAGGTAGAAAATTAGGTTGATATTCAAGGTAAGCTAATGAAATATATTATTTCTTGAGAAGATTAAAAGATACTGATCAAGAAATTGCTTTTAACCATCAGCCTATATTCATATGTTTCTTCCCACAGGAAAATATTGATTCATTGATATTGAAAATTAACTTGAAATAACAGATGTCTTACTAGTTCTAGTAACAATATTTATCATTTTTTGATATCTTCATGGTTGTTGAATATCTGAGCAGATTTGTAAAACTTCCCATGTTTTATTAACTCGTGATAAACTTGTATGCATTTCTTGCACATTTATTACTCAAATTTCAATACTGCACAAGTTTTTAAGAGTTTCTGATACTTATTTCTTTTATTTCTGCATGCCTCACAGAAACAACTACAGACTCTTTTTTCTTTCATATTAAGGATGAGAATAACATTGTTCACATTATGAAAAAGTAATGCTAAATGGGGACATAGACACATTGGAAGTATCTTAAAAAGAAACTTTGTTAAAAAAAAGAGTAGGTAGATGATACTGGAAAGCATCTGACTTCCCACATACTCTTTCCAGATCTCATTGCAGTAGTAGTCATAATAATATGACCAATAAACTAAATAAAAAAGAAGTGTAAAAGCAAACATAAAACTTTGTTCAGATAGTATGGTTTGTGATCAAGATCACAAGCTCTGGAATTGGATCTCAGTTCTGACACTAATTCATGATCCTAGGTGAGCTTTAACCACTGGCAGCTTCAGTTTCCTCATTTGTAAACATTGGATTAATAGTAGTGCCAACCAACTGGACCATAAGGAAGAGTAAAAGAGATAACCCTTGCAAAGTACTTATCACAGCATCTGGCAGATAGCAAGTTCTCACTATATTGCTATTATATCCATTTTGAACTTCAATGGGCCAATCATCAGTATCAAAATGTCTTCTGGTACGCATGAGTCTTTTATCACTATTGCACATGTGTTTACCAAGGACCTACAAAGTTTGCAGTATCACAGTCATAAATACTCATTAAGTTGTTGATATAGTCTATCTTAGCCAAGTTTCCCTAGAAACAGAACTCAAGGCAAAAGCAGATGTACTAACACTTTATTGAGGAGTGAAATCCAGAAATGTGGTAGTGAAGGAAAAGGTGAGGGAAATAAAATACAAGGGAGAATGTTATTTTGCTGGACAATGTGCTGATTTCTCATTTTCATAAATACCTTCAGTGTAATAGTTTGTGAAGTCACTGAGTCTTCTAAAAGTTCAGTCCTTTCAGGGTGGAGGAAAAGAGAAGAATTCCTCCACCAGCCCTCCAAACTATTCAAAAATTTGCCTGAACACTGAAGGTTTGCACAAACACGGGCTCCCATCAGCAGCCTTAAAACTTGCTTTTTGGTATTAGGGAAGACATGGGACAAGAACAAGAGGTGCTCATTGAGGAGGGTGAGCTGATGTCTACACAACACAGGAAAATGGAGAGAAACTGCCACAGCAGTTCCTTTGTCTATAGAAGAGGAAACACTTCCTTCCCAGAAAGCAAGTCACATGAATGGACCTGGGGTGCATAAGCTGACTCTAACACACCATGCGAAGGCAGCTCTGAGTTAAATAAATAGGTCTAAAAGAACTATACTAATCAAATTCTATTTCTTTCTGTTCTAAGTTGGCTGGACTCCATCAGATTTCTCTGAAGATCTATGACCTCGCAGATGTAGTCTGTGAGCGTCACCATTAGGCTCCAAGGAATCTGCTATAATTAGTCTCCAGTCTTTTCAAATACCATTTCATTGTTTGGCAAGTGAATGAGCAAAATAACTATACACAAACAAAAATAATCAGCTGAAATAAGCTATAATAGTACAGTAAGAATGTATGCTATACATGGAAAGAACCTTGTCAATAGTTTGCAAAAGCTATGTTAAAAATTGCTCATACTGAGTGATGTTTAGACAAAAGTATCTTTAGAGCTTCTGTGCAAGTTAGTATTTGATAAACTTTTACTGAGATGCCATGATCTCTAGATGTAAACCAGAGCTACTTCTGGGTATTTCATGTAACTGAAAAATATCTTTGTCTCAAATAAAATATAAAATAATTGAAAGAAAATTTCAGTGCTGGGGCTCAAATGCAGGAATTTGAATGAGCAAAGTTATAATACACAAAAACAATCAGCTGAAATAAGCTATAATAGTACAGTAAGAATATATGGTACACATGAAAAGAACTTTGTCAATAGTTTGCAAAAGGTATGTTAAAAATTGCTCATAGTGAATGATGTTTAGACAAAAGTATCTTTAGAGTTTTGTGCACATTAGTATTTGAAAAACATTTTACTGAGATGCTATGATCTCTAGATGTAAACCAGAGCTACTTTAGGGCATTTCATATAATTGAAAAATATCTATTTTGTCTCAAAAAAAATATAAAATAATTGAAAAACAATTTTTTTTTTCAGTGCTGGGGATCAAAACCCAGGACTTTGTACATACTAGGTAAGCACTCTATCACTGAAAGTTCCACCTCCATATATTAAAAAGCAAACATTTAAAGGTATATTTTAATTAAATTTGAATGGAGAGAGAAGTTAATGGAATAAAAAATATAATTATTTAATGATACTTAGTCCACAGGAATTCTGCCAGATTAACTTCAAGAAAAGGTATATGAATGTCTATTGCAATGAGATGAGTTTGATCAAAAGATGAACAAAAATAACATCAGGTTCAGAAACTGGAAAGAATTAAAGAGAGAATGGTAGAGTAGAAAACCTGGAGCAGTTCTCTGCTATGTATAATAAAGATTAGATAAAATACATATGATATTTAAGGCATGAGAGAGATAGCTGGTTAACAAAAAGTTGTAAGTTCAGGATCTTGGAGCATAAATGAACTAGGAATTTGAGGCCAAATCTGTGACCACTCTAATCTGTTTTGTGAGAGCAACTTTTTTTTTTAATTTGGGAGAAGGATGAGAGAGCGAGTAGTACTTTTGACTCAGAGAACAGAAATAGTCCAGAGTCTGCCAAAGGGTTCTCAGTTGAATTCCCCTTACTGTAGGTTGGAACTCTGAAGAAAAGCACCTTTAGATGATAAAGAGCAAGGTAAGAGGGAAGTGGTATGGTACTTGAAGCAATTAAGGTCCATCTTGAAATCATCCTAGTATCTTAAATTGGATTAAGATGATCCCAATCTTGCTAGTGCTCTCAGAAAAATCAAATGCTCTCTGTAAATTGCAATATTATAGTCTTATCTATATATTTTTATTTATTTACTTACTTTTTATGGTACTAAGGATCAAACCAAATGCCTTGCACATGCTAGGCAACTGTTATACCACTGAACTAATTCCTAGTCCTCCAGAATATTTTTTAGAGAAATTTTGTAAACACAAAGTTTGGAGAACAATTTTACAAATGAATTAAAACAGATAAATCAACAATGTTAAATAATAGCAAAAGTAAACAATTGAAAAAGACTTGCAAGAACTACAAGTCTGAAGTTATTGCTTATTATGTTCAAATACATATAGAGAAGATTTCAAATTTTCATGGAGAACTGAATTCTATTTTTTATAAATTCCAGGACAGAAAATGCAATTACCAAAAGTGAAAATTTAATTAGGTTCTATGGTAAATTAAAGATGGTTGAAGAGAGAATTAGTGAACTGAAATGTAAATATAAATAAAAATTTCAGAATGAATCATGGAGAGACTAAAGGACAAAAAATACAGAGGAGAAAATAAGAATTATAAATGGATATAGTATAAAAGCCTAATAAAAATGTAATGGCACCCTAGAAGAAGAACAGAAAGAGAATGAAACGGTAGTTACATTTCAGGAGAAAATCACTGAGAATGTTCCCAAACTGACTGAATATATTCAATATGATTAGGTATATCAACTGTATGTTCAAAAGCTATATGAAACACAAAAAGGGAAAAAATAAAGAGAAATTAACACCTACTAACACAAAAGTAAAATTAATTTAAAAAGTCATGCTAATTCAAGTCTTGGTGGCATAGTCTTATAATCCCAGCTATTCTTGAGGCTGAGACAGGAGCATTTCAAGTTTGAGGCCAGACTCAACAAATTAGTGAGATCTTGTTGAAATGCAGTTTAAAAAGGGCTGGGGCTATAGTTCATTGGCAGAATGCCCCTGAGTTCAATCCTCAGTAGCACACACACAAACACACAACTGCCATGTTGAAAAGCAACCCAAAGAGAAACATCTTTTTTTTCTTTTCATTTTTTCTTTTGTTGGTGCTGGAGATTGAACCCAGGGCTTTGTGCATGCTAGGTAAGCACTCTACCAACTGAACTATATGCCTAGCCCCAAAGAGGAAATCTTAAAGGTCACTAAAAGAAAAAGAACAGTAGACGGCTGACTCCTCGACAGAAAAAAGGTATAAGCAAAAAAAAACCAAAAAACAAAAAAAACAAATTAAATTAAAAAAATTTCAAACTCTAAAATGCACATAACAAAATGCCAGAAAACTATTTAAATATTTATATAAAATAATTATCTGAATTAGAATTACATGTTTAAAAATATCTTCTAAAAATGAGGATTATATTAAGATATTTTCAGACAAATGAAAACTATAAAAATTTATTTACCTTCTACTGAGGAAAATAAAAAATAAAATAAATTTTTGGAATTAGATAAATACTGCTATGGCTTGTCCCCTCAGATACCCATGTTGAAATTTGATTGCCATAAACTGGTACTGGGAGGTGAGGCCTTTAAGAGATGATTAGGTCATTAAGAGGGATTAATGCTTTTCTTGAGGGACTGGTTTAATTTTTAAAGTAGAAAGTGAATTCTCTCTCACATAGGATTGGATTAGTTACCAGGGAAGCAGATTATTAATTAATGGCTGCATGAAATAAGTTGGAAAGGTTTAGTGTTAGCTTCTGTCTCTCAGATTAATCAGAGTAGTGAACAGAGTCACATATTCATGAGAAAAGTCAAACCAAAAGTGATCCTTCCTTTTAAAGAAGGGTTCATATTATTGAGAGAGATTCTCAGCAACTTTCATGTTTTTGTACATTTTGTTATCAAAATACGGATAGTTATTTTTTTTCTGGACTGTGTTTTTCAGGATGTTTGTATAGCTAACACCCATAGATCACCCTTTCTGGTAGAGACAAAGGAGAAAAGAATTATAGAAATAATTTTGCCTGGTGGGTCAAGGGAAAGGCATGATTATTTCCAGTATACAAAAGATAATGTCCCTCTCTAGTGGAAAAGTCAGGCATACTCACTGTCTATTATAAAGAATTTGGGTTCCCTGAGTTCAGAATTCCTCTCCCACAGTGCAGCATACTTTATATCACATGATCTTCTCATCACTCTGTGGGAATTCAGCCTTGGGGAACAGTGAAGCCTGATACTTTGGCTACTGCTTGCTATAATAAATTCTTTGCCTTTGACCCAGGAGTATCAGTGAAACAATTCCAGGTTAATTAATTCATTAGCAAATAGGGTAAAATCTTAGACCTTTGGGAATTCTTGACAGTACGCTTCCTATCATCTTTCCTGTTTTTTTTATTATTAGCATACATCATCATCCAGTATATTGTGTATCTGATTTATTTATTATGTTTATTGTTTCTAGCAAGACATTTTGTCTGCTTTGTTCACTGCTGCAGCTTCAGCATCTAGTTGGGTCCATAATAGACAGCTCAAACATATTTTTGAACAGATGAATGGACTATATTGTACCTTCAGCATACATGAGAGTGGAAAACAGTCAAATGAGTTATTATCCAACCTCAGGATAAATGTTGTTGATAATATTAATGTGTAGATGGAGGGGGACATATGGACATTAGTGGATAGAGCTTCAGTCAAAAACTGTGCTATATACCATGGGCTCCCTTTATTCTTTCCTGCTAAATTATCTGTGTGTGTAACACTGGAGTTTTTGTTCCTATTAGTGTTTTGGAGGAAGAAGTTTGCTGACTACTTGAAAAAGATAAAATCATCTGTGCTCTTGTCATCATTCTGGTCTGCTTCTTTTAGGATTTTTCCCCCCACTGTCACTTTTTGTCACTCTTTCATCCTTTTCAGTAGTTTCTTTTTTTAAATGAATCCTACCAAATGACTATTTACCCCTTGTTTTAAAACCATCTGCAGTTTTTCTGTCTCAGACTTCTTTTTCACTGGATATTATTTGCCAGTACATTTCTCAAAAATGTGGTCTATACTGGAATGCCATTACTTCTCTCAACATTGACTTCATTTTCAACCATTTGCAACCTGATTTTTTGCTCATTACCGTAGAAATTATTCATACTTGTCAATGCTCCTTTAATTACTAAATCCAGAAGTTTCTTCTGGAATTCCTTCATCTTAAAATTATTCATCACTATCCCAATTTCTACTTACACACTACTTACTGAAATTCTTTTCTCCTTTGTCTCTACCATAAAAGGTGATCTTGTTCATTTTCCCATCTTATGACTACTTTTCTTAGTGTTTCATCTCTTAATCAACATTCAAATATAGATAGCTATCCATTAATATTAATAAATATTTATTAAGTGCTTACTGTGTTGTAAGTGCTTGGGTTACACTTGTGAACAGAATATGCAAAGATCTTAATCTTCATGCATTTACATTCTAACAAGGGGAGCTGAACAACATTGGGAAGATAGTCCACTAAGGGCTCCTTTCTTTTTCCTCTGCACATATCTCTTGGAAAGTGCATCCACTTTAAATTCTCCAAACAGTGACTCTCTGCTGGTAATTTCCAAGCATTACCTCTGAATTGCAGTTCTGTTTAAATATTAGCATTGATTCATTGATTCAAGTAAGTTTTGAATACTGACTCTGCTAGAATTGTAAAAGTGATGCAAAGATGAACAAATCAAAGCCCCAGAATGCAGTGAACACATGCAGTGTGAGATACTATGATTTAACAGCACCATTTAAAACTACTGAGAGGGACATTGATAGAGGGGAATAATAAAAATGACTGCAGAACTCAGAAAACTCCCCAGGGAATCACTGCTGCCAGTCCACCTTGAAAGAGTGAAGGAACCAGAGTCTGATAACTATGCATGGTTGGAGAAGCAATAGACACAACTGTTCAAGAAGGATGGAGCTTGCACCAGCTGTGACTTTCTCCTTCTGCCTTTTGTTCCATCTGGGGCCCTAGCCTATTGGACAGTGCTACCCACCATCAGGAAAGTTCTTCCTCTTCAGTTTGCTATCTCACATGTGATTTATCTCTGGAAACATTCTCGTCAGTATAAGCAGAAGCCTCTTATTCTAGGCATCTCTCAATTAAATCAAATTGTAAACCCCGATTAACCATCACATTTCCAGTTTATTATATGGAACCAGTCAATACTGAGGTATTAAAACATCAGCAAAATTTCTAGAGAGTGAAATTATCATCAATTAGAAATTGAATGCAATGCTTAGGAGTTTTCACTTGGATTTAGATGGATCCTTAGATGGAACACTATATGGGTACATCAACATGACACTTCACTCATTTAAGGTTTAGGTTTATCATCTAGGAAATAAATGGGAGTATAAATAGTACCAATTTCACAAAGTTGTTTTGAGTATTGTATAAAATAATGCTATTTTTAAAAAGTATTCCTTATCTTCTAGACATTACATATTGAAATATTTATGGGTGAAATCATATAAAGCTTAGAATTTACCTTAAAAGAGTGCTGAAAAGAAGAAATGGTCAAGATATAGATATAACTAGGTTGGCCATAAATGTGTAATTGTAAAGCAAGGGTGATAAGTGTCCATAAGGACATTGGAATTCTTATACCAATTTTCATGTATTTTTGAAATATTCCATAATAAATAGTCAAAAATGATAAAAGTCACTACAAGCAAAGCTTTTAGCAGTGTTTGCTGCATAATATATATTCAATAAATTAATTATTATAATCATACTCTTATAAAATATGGTCAATAAGATGGGAGTGTTGAGATAAATATTGATGTAAATATGTCACTTTAAGAAATTAATGGCTCTAACTTTCATGATTTTAACAGGATAACCATCAAGTATGTCCCTGCTGTTTATCAACTGGATTTGATTTTGTTGAATAAGAAATAACTTTTTCATCATTTATCACAGACCTACTTGTTGGTACTTTTATCATCTTGCCATAGCTAAGACATCTAGAAGGAGTATAAAGGAAGAAAAAGGCAATTTCTGAATGTTTTGACATGGTGGTAACAAAACAAAGCATCTGCAAATTTTTAAGCGAATAAAAATTGTTTTTATTTTCTTAATTAAAAAGGAAATTCAATAATTATATGATGCATTTTATGTAGCATGATGATAAAATCTTAACATTGGGGGAGAAAGTATTTGAGTTAGTGTTCATTTTTTATAATCCACCTTTTCTTGTTCATAGACAGCTGTTTGCAACTCTCTGTGAAATCTAGAACTTGGCATCACCAGGGGCTTTCAGTATTTTGCAACAGCTTTTTGCCTTCCCTTCTAGTATATTCATGCAACTCTCCAAGTCATTGGGATTACTGCTGAATGGCATGCTTTTCTCCACCCTTATTGGATATAGTCAGAAATCTCTCATTCTCTAAAACAAAAATTAAACTGCAAAACACATATTTCTTGTAGAACCTCACAAATCCTTCTGTTCGGAGATTTTCACTTTTTCTCACTGCCTGAAAGTCAAGCAAATCTCTAACACTGCATGTCCTCCAATGGTCTAGCTATGTTCAGTGACTTCTGGAAATAATTATCTTTGTACTTCAGAGATGAAAGCTTAGCTAAATATGTGAGAGACCGAGCAGATGTGGCAGAACATATTATGCTGCACATTGTCTCATGTCACAGCTGTACAACTGATGAAGAGCTTGCCTAGGTTGGTGTCATGTGGCGATGTTAAGAAAGAGGGTTGTTTAGAAGATGAAAATTAGCATCACTGCAATTACATGATCTTGTGAAATCCAAGATACATGGATTCAAATAATATGAATCTTTTTTTTTTTCAAAAATTCATTTAATTGAAACATGTATTAAAATATAGCAAAGTAGAAAGTAGACCATAAGTGGTTAGAAAACTTCATTATTAATACTCTTAATAATATGTGAAGCAATTATTTAGTATGAAACATATGTGCTATTTATTTAATAAGAGTATATAGTGATATTGTGCAATTTCTTCTTATCAGATTATTGTATTTTTTTGAGCCTATGATATAGCATATGCTTTTTATTTTTTCTAAAAGGATTTTTATTCTATAATGAATTATACAAGTTAGAATAGTAAAGATGTACATCTAGATAGTACTTTATATTGTTCAAATAATTGTAATATGCCTACTATATTACAAAATGAGATTTAAAATATGATATTCAGTAAGGATGAGCTCTATCTGTGCCTCTTATGTACCATAACATAGTAATTTCATGGTGGCTGAAATTAAACTATTTTTTCAAGGTTGCTTACTTCAAGGCAAGAAGTAGGCAACACACAAATTTCTTGATATTGGGATGAAAAGTTTGTGGAATTTTGAAATTTTAATGGACACCTCTGGAGAACATCAAGACTTTGATTAAAATGGCAAATCCAGAACCCTTGAAGATGTTCAAATGGTTTTTCAGATCATTGCTTCTGTTGTCAAAAATTAGGAGGTCCATCTCAGCACTTAAGGAAGCTGAGACAGGAGAATCACGATTTCAAAGCCAGCCTCAGCAATGGCGAGGTTCTAAGCAATTCAGTGAGACCCTGTCTCTAAATAAAACACAAAGTAGGACTGAGGATGTGGCTCAGTGGTTGAGTGCCCCTGAGTTCAATCTCTCTAGTACCAAAAATAAAAAGAGGTCTATTAATCCATAATAAAGTAATATCAAATTGGGGAATTTTAAAACAAGTTTTGGAAGCTTAGATCAATTTTTATCTATTTTCTACAAGTTTAAGAATTAAGTAAGACTTTCAATAGAAGTTACTTTATTGAAATAGAAAGTTATATCTGCTCTGGAATATTTCTTAGCTCTGAGACATTTACTGTATGATACAAGTAAACAGTTACATTTTTGGCAAATCTTTTTATGTTTTATTAAAGAACACTGACACCAACTTGTTTCTTTGGCTTGTGGGTTGTCAGCAGTTTTCTGGAATCCTAGACCCCTCTGTCACCCTGCCTTTCAAAGATGAGAAAATATATTTATGAGTTTATCTGTTTATCAACATAAGCTTTCTTTGACGTATTTCACTGTAACTTGAAGTACAAAGCCTATTTCTGTCCTTAGAAGCTGCTGGGCTGGGAATACGCTTCCTTCTTTGATTTTCTTTTTATCATCAATCTGGAAATTCTCCACACATTGAAAAGTTTTTCATAGAATAAAAATGAGATGATCCCATCTCAAAAAAAGTTACATTAGAATGATACTATGAAAAATGCATTTCAGAAGCAAAATGTCTAGATAACATTAGTTATATTTACATTTTTTCCACAAAGATACAAGTTTTTAATTACTATGATTAATCTACAAATTGCTATAGCTATCTTGATTAATGTCTGGGCATAATACTATTAAAACATTAAACCCATTTGGGCTATAGAACTTGTTTTGAAAGCTAGTAATAAGTATGAAAAAACAGAATCAAGTTATTCAAGAGCAAAAGGAGTCACAGTATATTGATAATAGACATGAGAGTCAATTAGCATATAGAAGACAGATTTTCAGTAATGTTAAGGATATTAAGGTTATGGAATTAATTCATAACTCTAGTCAAAATGACAAATACAAATTTCTTTATGGCACCAAATTTGAATCATCAGTAGGGAAACATAATTTCAGTGGTGCTTTGCAGATAACAGTACCCTAAAAAATTTTCTCATGAGTATCGAAAATACTATTCTTTTAAAAATTGAAACAAGTAATAGAATATGATTGGAAATAATTTATATGACATTATCTCACCAATATAAATATAGATTAAAGGATTTAAAAAGTGATAATGAAAAATAAAATCTTACCTTAATCTTAAAATATGCAAAATTCTTGTAATACAGCTATTTTGTTCTTAATTATTTAACCCAAGACAATTATGGCTTCAAATTACATTACACAAGAAATTTAGAATGGGAGATACTAAAGTCTAGTTTTAAACATACTCCATACTCATGTGCCCAATAACTTTAATGGTGGCATTTAAGATATGGATGTAACTATCTTAAAGTCCCTTCCTCATTTTTGCTATTGTGTCAACTAAAAATATTTGTAGCTACATCTGGAAGATGTGGGAAATGTTCAGTCATTTGATTTATGAGCCCTACAAGTGGAGTGTCTAGGGCTGGGGCTTTTAGTTCCAAGTAAAGTCTTTGAATTCATAAACATCTTGAAAAATCTTATTCACATACACAGAAAATGTATTTAATCAACATTAGTTTATAGGAACCAGAGCAGAGCAAAAGTGGTTATTGAAGAGTTAGGGCTGAAATATTCAGAACTGGAGACTATTGTGAGGTTGTGTTTACTGCCAATATTTTCTTATCTGAACTTCCTTTGGATTGAACTTGCCTATTTGAGCCACAAAAGCAAATATTTAAGTTGTCCAACAAATTTCTTGGGAAATGAAATCCTTTGGTCTTAATGACTCTCAAACAAATCCCAGAGCTTAACTCACTAGGATTTTTGTTTTATGAAGGCACATTTTACCTGGTGAGAAGTGCCATTGCTACCAAATGCCCCAGACGTGTTTGGGTGTCAGCAGGTATCTCTCAGCACACATGTTTGATGAATGCACACAATATGCTTGTTGGAATTTGGTCTATGGATGAGGGCACCAACATGGTCAGCTGTTGGCCACTTAGTGGAAATATTCCAAAAAACCATTAAATGCTTAGTTGGTTGGGGACAGGGCAGACATGATTGTCAAAACTGGAATCATTTAGTGGCTGAGAATCTTATTTTGGTCAGTGGACTTCATTTGAGTTCAGATAAGGGAAGTCTGTGGCCCTACTGTGGGAAGCATTGGCACAGTGAACCTTGGTTGTTTTGGGCAGTTGAGAGAAAGAGAGAGGTTAAAACTGAATACACTGGAGTAAACGCGAGTAGACTTTAAATCGGGGGGTTAGCTTGCTAGGATTGCTATTAACAAATTACCAGGGATGGGTGGCTTAAACAACAGAATTTCATTGTCTCACAGTTCTGAAGGCTGTGAGCCCAAAGTCAAGGTGTGGACAAGCTGGTTTCTCCTGGGTTTCTCTTCTTGCTTTGTAGATGGCTGCCTTCTGTTGTCTCCCTCCATGTAGTCTCCTCTTTTTGCATGTCCGTATCCTAATTATCTCTTCTTAAAAGGACACTATTCATATTGGATTCAGGCTCACTTCCTTTAACTTAATTAATTCTTTAGTGATCCCATTTCCAAGTACAGCCACATTCTGAGATACTAGGAGTTAGAAATCTCAACATGAATTTTAGAGGAACAGAATTCAGCCCATAACCAGGGACATCATATAGAGAAGAGGAGAGGGCTCAGGGCTACTTTGGAAGAGGCAAAAGCCTCTAGAGAAAGGGTGATCAAACAAACTTAACCTGAGGACAGTTTCTACAGGTTTTCCCAGCCAGAGAACTAGAAGTCCAGCAGGCAAAATAAGTGAAAAGTTAAACCTCTTGAGAAATTGTCTTGAGAAATTTGATATATAAAACATATATCAAATTCCTTTTTCCATCTTTTCAACCTCCTCCATGTAAAGTTGTTTTCCTCCATATTCTCTCTTCTTTCACAACAAATTTTCCCAAACCCTACCCAACCTGACCAATACTGTAATATACTATTATCACATATTATATATATACTATTATATACAATTATTATACATACTAATATTACATAATATATATGCCATACTAATATTGCATATTAATTACATATAATTTATTGATACATAATATCATATATATGCTAATACCAATACCATTTCTGTCTCCTTTTCTTCACCTCCCTCTGATCCTATTAACCTATTTTCTTCCTCTAGTCACCATTTCCAATGTGATCAATGCACTCTCTCTTTCCCAGTTCTTTTGATTAGCCATAATAAATGAGCCCAAGAGCCAAAATACAAGGCACAGAGGGAAAGAAATGAGATTTAAAACCTTCTACCCTTCCTCCCTCTATGTAAGAGGCAGAGCAGATGTTATTCGCTATTATTGATAAACAACTTTTTCAACAACTGTGAATATTTGTACTCGATCCTGACTTAGTTGATAAATCTTCCCTTGGGAGAGTCTGTCTCTGGATATAATCAAACTTATAACTACTGTAAAAGCTGTTCCCATGTTCAAAGAAAAAAACAGCTGTACTTGCTCCTCATTTGACTTCTTAGAAGAGGAAAATCTTAACATTAAGTGAAAATAGTTTAAGAGGAAAAGAATGCTTTGAGTTCAAACTATTGGTTTTTTAAAAATTTTTATTAATGTACCAATTACTTTGTCATCAAATGTAAATGAAAGACTTTAAGTAATAGTTTCATCACCTTGCTCTGTCTCTCTCCAAAATCAAAAGAAACCACTCAAATTCTAGGTTTCCACAAGCATTTAAAGAGGTTTCCATTGGGTGCTTTTGACTAAATGACCATCTGACTAATTTTTATTTTAACACATCCATATTCCCTGAGGATATTTCCTGCTAAACCTTGTCTCTGGCACTTGATTATATTGTTTTTAAAATGCTTTTTAAATTATCTGAGAGAATCTCAGTTAAAAAAATTGACCACTGTTGAATCACCAATGGATAATTTATTTATTACTAGTATTTTTATAGTCACTGAAAACATCCTCTGTATTGATGTGACTATTTCAAAATTTAGGGTTTCTAAACAGGTATACATAGGTTGTGTTTTAAAATAAATACTTAAGTTTTTGCTTATTCATGAATGAAAAAAATAATCTTTCTCATTAAAATGTAAACACATTTACTTGCACCAGCATTATTTTATACACAACCAGAAAAATATAAATAGTGGCATTTAATAAGGAAATTTCCTTCTACCCCAAAGACATCAGTATCCTTTTGGTTGATAATACATAAGTATATTTTAATGCTCTTGAAGGGATGGGAGGAGCAAGAGAAGGAGCCCATTAACGCATCTGGCTGTACCTGAGTTAAGGCTCAAGGACACACTGTGATGTTCTAGTGGTGCATGCATGTCAGGTGTGCTAAATTAGAACAGTGTGTCCATGTGATACTCTTAACTCTCTTCTGCTTAGCTTAACTCTCTGCAATTCATTCACTTTTGCTTGTTGGCATTCTAAGGGCCGAAAGTATAACTGGACTCATTCTTCCCACCTTGACCCAGTCTGCCAAGTTTTCTTCAGTATTTTCTCGTATTTCTCAAATTATTTTTTCATCTCTGCTATTCCTCAACACTCAGGTTTTAGGTTACAAAGCTTAGTTTTCTTTTTTCATATTTGGAATTGAAGTTAATGATTAAAAATGTTAGTTGATAGATGACCATTAGCAAATGGTACCATTAGCAAAGGCACACCCCAGGGACCCACCTTCTCCAGCCACATCCTACCTGCCTACAGTTAACTCCCAGTTAATCCCTGTGAGGAGATTCATGCATTGATTAGGTTAAAACCCATAACCCAATCATTTTACCTCTAAACTTTCTTGCATTGTCTCACACACGAACTTTTGGGAACATCTAATATCTAAACCATACCAGAAATATTACTCTTTGCTGCTGCCAAGTAACTGTTCTGATGTTTGAGGTCCTTGTCAGATTCTTGGGATTCCTTGTTGTGCTGATGCAGAAAATTTAACTGTAAAACTATAAAAATCTATAGCAGAAATATATCCTCTGGATCAATTAGTTTGAAGTGATTACTGAAAGTTATTCATTGGACAGTCAAGAATTATGCAGTTCCTACTTGCATAGCTCAGAAAAAACATCACAAACAAACTTTAAAATACAAAGTTACAAAGTGGCTAATGCAGATGGAGGTATGCTTCTCTGAGTGTGTGTGTATTGCTACTGATTCATCTGTCTCAAAAGCAATGTTTAATCTATGTGTGTGCCTTATTATAGAGCCTTATAAACATCAAAAACTTTCTCAGTGTGAAATCTCTTTTCCCATATGACAGTTCCAGACAAATCCAGAAAAATCATGGAGTCACACTGCAGTTTGACTGATTTTTACAGAGGATCAAAGAACATCTTTTTTTCCCCTTTTTTGTAAAACATTTTTTCTTATAAAAAGAAACCAAAAGGCACCCCAACATTGTAGGGGCCCTTTAAAGACCTCCCACATGGCTCCTCTGACTGACAGGTCTGACATCCCTCAATATTACCACAGCATTCCAGCTAATTACTTAAAACAGATAAACCCACCCAAGGCCAACCAGTAAGTAGGAACGTATGTGAAGAGTGATCTCATCCTGGAACTCTCAAGGAGACAATGCAGACAGGGAGGAGAGAGAAAGAGTAATTGATGGTTTTTTGTTCCCCTTCTTCCTTCTTTGCTCCTGTTTTGAGCTTCAATATTTTACAGCAAATGCACACTCTGAAAGACCATTAGTGCATGCTCAGTGTATGGGTATTTAATTTTATTAAATCATTAAACTTTATCAGAAACCACAGCATTGTAATTTTAATAGGTATTAATTTGGAATGACATTTATATTATTGGGAACATCTCCAGAAAATTAAAAAATTGTAGGCAGTTGGTTAGGAAAGGCAATGGATTTCAAGACTTTCACATAGAAATTTTTAAAAAATTTAACATTTTTTTTCTCTTTTGTGTCCTAAGAAATTCCTTCCTATCTAGATATGTCATAAAGGTATTCTCTTATGATATCATGTAAAATTTTGATCTTTGCTTGTTTACATTTACATAGTCAAAGCCTAGAATTTATTTTTTGGATATGGTGTGAGATAATTTTATTTTTTCAATTGGAAAGAATACTGTCTTATCAGTTTCACTGCTGTAATGATTTGTTATGCCACAGCTATATGTCATGAGCAATGCCTCCATGTGTATTTTGTTCTATCTCTGAGCTCTTCACGTTGTTCTTTATATTCCTGAGACAAACAACTATTTGAGCTCTACCACTTATTAGTGGTGTGATCTTCTGACTTATGGTAGTTTTCCAGGTTTTCTAGTGGAAAAAAATCACATGTAGATTCATGAGTATTATGGTCACATTCTGAGTGATACTGGTGAAACTGACAGGGGTCTTCAGATGGACTCTTTGAGTATCCACTAGGACCCTTGCTGATAGTAACCCATAGAGATACTGCACATTATGTCTGCTCTGGGAAGACAATCTCCCAGGATGCTGCTGTGTAGTCTCCACACCTCAATTACAAATTGACATCTCCTTTACCAAGCATGTGTTTAGATTTCCCTGTTTTTTAACTGAATGTCTTATGCCTGCAGCTGTTTGCATTTTATATTTTGATTATGCATGTATTCCTCTGTCTTTTAAAATGAGTCAGGTGCAGTGGCACACACCTGTAATCCTAGCAATTTGGGAGGCTGAGACAGGAGAATTGTGAGTTCAAAGCTAGTCTCAGCAATGGCGAGGCATTCAGTGAGACCCTGTCTACATAAAACACAAAATAGGGCTGGGGATGTGGGTCAGTGGTTGAGTACCCCTGAGTTCAATCTTCAGTACCAAAAAATAAAAATAAAAATAATAAATAAATAAATAAATAAAATATAGAATGTTCTTCCTCCTTTTTGAAGGTCTAAATGAATTCACTAGGTTCTAACCTGTCACAGTTTACATTTTAAAGACTACATGTCTCATTTAAATGTTACCATATGCAAACTGTATAAAATATATATTTATACTACTGAAAACAAATATACTCTCATTAAAACAAAATTTCTCTCTAATCTACCAACAAGATAAAAAAGAAAGCCCCAAAATACTATACAACTGAGATTTCATTTAAAAATTTTTTTTTCAGAGAAGCTGCATATGGTGGCATATTGTAATCCTAAGGACTTGGAGGGCTGAGGCAGGCTTGCCAAGTTAGAGCACAGCCTGGACTACTTAGGGAGACCCTAACTCAAAATTTAAAAAGTGCAAAGGACTGGAGATGGAGCTCAGTGGTAGAGTGTTTGCCTATCAGGCTTAAGGCTCTGGATTTCATCCCCAGAAAAAAGTGTGTGCCTGTATATATGTGCACACACAATTTTCCAGGGAGATGAGTATTCTAATATTTCTGGTCAATTTATTTATTCAAATTTTATATTCACATATTTCTATCAAAGTTTGTAAACTAGATGATTTTAAAGATTGTCTAATAATTTCTTTCTTGTTCTACAGTGGAAAGGGACAGAGTGGCCCATTTGCTGAACTTTCTTAAGTCCGACTGCCACTTCAAGGCTGTGTTTTGACATAGAAATAGTTAACACAATATGATGAATGACACCTTCATGTGACCATTATCCAAAGAACTAAGCTGTTGATATGACACTTAGAATTTCATAAAATATCCAGAACAATTAAAGGATCACTTAGAGACTCTTGCTAAGAATCAATTTAGTTTAAAATACATTGTTATTAAAAAAAAGAAATAACGTTAGAGGAGACACCAGAATGCAGCCTCAATTTGATCTGAGCTAAGTCAAACAGGCAAGAGAAAGCTGTGCTGAAGAAAATATTAAGTTAATGTCCTTTGTTTTTGATGTTTTCTTCCAACTCCATATTGGTGTCGTCTAGAAAGAAGCTCAGCATATTGGACATTTAGTCTGACACAGAGTTCTGTAAAAAAGGAAAAAGAGAATTTTTATTAGGAGAAAAACAGGGAGCAAAGAGAAGCAAGAAGATTTTGTAGCAGAAACAAAAATATTCAAAAAAGACTTCACATCAATTTCTCTACCTTGAAAGGGAGTAAAGTACAAACATAAGGGTAAAACTGAAGAGAGAAAATCAATTCCTTAACAGTGCCAAAGCCTAAAGGGTTAAGAATAACTTAAGAGTAACTACCCCAAACATATGGTTGGAAAGGAAGAGAAAGAAAGGAAGCAAGAGGAGGAGAAAAAGGGTAGAAGAGTTTTGAGCAATGTCTCAACAAAAAGAATAGCCAGATGTCATTAATTTTAATAAATGCTCAGTGTCTTCACATTATGTCAAATAAATTTCTCGATTTTTTGTTAGTAGAAATATAGCAAATTAAAAATAAGCCATTTCTTCCAATTTGGACAGCTTCAAATGTAGTTATGAGAAATCTTATCGTTGCTTAATTTTATATGTTGTCACTGAAGATAATTTCTTAAGAAACTTTTCATTGCTGACCTTTACAAATGTCTTAAGTGCAGGTGTTTTTGTTTGTTTTGTTTTGTTTTCTTTTAAGAGAGGAAAATCATGTTGTAGGACATACACAAACTACTTTCTAAAGTTCTTTAACATTGTGCCATTCAGACTTGCCTCTCTGAAGAGAGATATTTCAGTAAGTGGCCCATTAGCCTACGTAGAGGAAGAAGCTCATTTTTTTCCATAATCACTGATCTCCTTGTTAGACATCCCTGGAGTTTGTACTGATATAGCATCCATGAAACTCTTCAGCAAATGGCAACTCCAAATCAGTGCCAATTCTGATGTTCAATCATCCACTCCAAATGCACAGCAGACATTGTTTACACAGTGGTAATCAAGAGAGTAAATGTAGAATATCCTAGAATAAATTATGATAAATTTCCTGCTTTACGATGATAACTTAATGGATCAGCCACTATCTCCTAAAGTGGGTGAACTGATGAACATTCTTTTCAGTGAGCAATTATGGTGGAACTCTTTGTGATTTTAAAATTCAAATTAGGATATTTTCTGCCAGTTTTCTTTTCCTTTTTTTCTTTTTTTTAAAATTCAGAGCTCATGTTTTAAGAGTTAAGAGTAATCATGGTCTTTTCTAGGTCAAGGAATAAACAGTTTGCAGCAGATAGTGGCAAGGTTTTGCTGGAAATACAATGTCTTTCTGGTGCTCTTCCTCCCACCAGAGTGACCTACTGATCTCCAGAAAGAATCTTGCAGAGTGTGCCAGATATGCAATTCCTAAAGTCTTTTTTCTCTATAGTTAGGGTGACTGGCTAATATCTTTGCAAATCTATCAAAGCAAGTTTTTGTATCCTCTTTCTTGGAATTTTATTTCCACATGTGAGACTGACTAGTCTGTACGGAATCCATCGTTCACCTTTGACTTCAAAATCTGCACCAGGAGCCTCTAGTGAACAAAATAGCAGCCTCACATATAGGTTGAGTTCATTTCCATTTCCATCTGTCTCTGACCCTTTTCAGTTCCCATCATTTCAATGTAATGATTTCCTTTTTCTCTCTAATGCCTTTATCCATTTGATCAGAGATTATGTTTCTCAAAGTGTACATTTTCCACATTTGATTTTTTTTTTAAGATAGAGGTCATGGAGCAATGCCGTTTTTATTCTCAATTCTTAGTACCCCAAATCCTGGTTGTTGGAACAGAAACTGTCTTAAGGAGCTAAAATCAATATTAAATAAAAAATAAAAAAAATAAAAAAAATATTAATTAAACATACACGTACATTCATGCAATTTGGAGATTGCCATCTTTGCTGCTTCTTTCAGAAGTTCCATGAGCATGAAGTTTTTCTTTTTGTGACTGGGATAGAGTAGCAGTTTAACACATTGGTCAAACAGTTTCTTTCTGGACTCAGGCAGAGCTGATTATTTATTATTATTTCACCATTTAATGATCTTAGTTGAGTTACATGTGATCTTGTGATCTTGGTTGGGTCACTTAACATTTCTAGAACATATCTGTGGAATGAGGTTAATAATACTGAGCAAATGTTTGCCATGTGAATGAGAATAATCAGTCTAAGGAATTTGGTGCTTAGTAAGCACTCAGTAAGTGTTAAATATAATGACTAGTTTTCTGGTTTTAATCCATGATAGCTACATTTCTCTATTATTCATGGCTTCTTGATCTGCTTACAGTAATTGTGAGCTGGTTATAAGAAAAGTCTAGTATGTAAAAGAGGCAAAAAGTACAAGACGGGTTTCTAATTTGAAAGTGCTTTGTAAATCATAAAGCACTATATAAATATTATAGTAACAAGGGTGTATGTTCTCTTATACGATAGTAATAGTAATAGCCCATCTTGAAATGTACTTGATGAAGTGTGGCACCAACACAGGTAGCAGGAGGGCTGATAATGGCAATATCAGAATAGAAATAGCAAAATGGCTCCTAAAAAAAAAAATTAAACTTAGGCTAATGTATCAGACTTGCTTCTTTGGTTGCAAACAATAGAAACCTGATTTACAGGGACTCTGATGCTCTGATTTATCATACTGGATCAAATACTCACTTTTGGAGTAGGTAGTAGAATCAGCTTTACCAGAATGACATAGATTGAGAGTAGGAGAGCAATGTTTTCTTAAGGAAAATCCAAGTGTTCCTCCTGAGAAAAGGAAGAAAGGAAGCTCCTCCAAGGGATCCTTCCATTTCACAGAGGATCCTCAGCCACAATAGTGTCCTTCAACAGCAAAACATCTCCATGGTTCCAGATATTTCCTTATTCTGTAAAACAGTATGGTGCTGCCTTTAAATCTGACAAGCTCACTTGCTGTACTACTGATATTTCATTTATGTAAAAGCTGATAATAAGAAAATATTTAAGGGTAAAATAAATTACTATGCAGCAATTAAGAGAATTAACATATGATGAATTGCTAATGAAACAAATGAGGGCTATATTTTACATTTATATGAAAGGATACAACTTTTAATAGATGGAAAAAATCTTATTGCTTAAATGGAAGCTTCAATACAGTATAAAATATGCTTCAACTTGTGGGATTGGAAAACTTGAAAAATGCAAATTACTTTACATAGAGGATTTCAATCACATTAGAAAGTTAAGTACCTTTTCACTCTTGTTACTGATACTTACCATGCACCATTGCTTCATCAATTTATAGGATACTTACCGTGTAACAATCAGGCTCATATCATTTGACTTGCTTTCTAATAAGGCATAAATATGTTCCTTAATTAAATTTCAACAATATTTATATAGCATTAAATTTCAATATATACCCTGAATTTGCTTTGTAGTTTTCTTACTTTTTCCCTGAGAGCACTTTGTGTATTATGTATGATTAGTTTTTAACTATAGCTTTTAAAAAAATATCAGAATATCATTTCCCAAACAGATCTTGATCTGGAACTATTTCCCTGGATAATTAATGATTATGAGGGGGTACTGGCAAAAAACAAAACAAAACAAAACAAAAAAAACCCCACATGGCCTTCATGGAAGCATAAGGCCATAGTGCTGCTTATTGGGAAGGACATGAATTAGGAGGCTTAGACCAAGTCTATGACAGTGGTTTTCAGTATTCTGAGGATCATAGAAAATTTTGAATATCTAATAAGAGCTATTAACTATTTATATTAAAAATATCCACATGCACACACTTTTACAAATATTTGCTTATAATTTTAGGACTCCTGAAGTTGTTTTCTGAGTACTTCCAGGTGTCTCTTGGGTTTTGTTGGATTCACCTTCATATTTTGGAGAACATGTCTGAGATCTTTGCATCCCCAAGAAATCTCAATCTTGGGCTAAGTCCTAGTCACCTAGTGATTTTATCATTCATTTACCTATTTACTTATTTGTTCATTTATTCTATGAGTTTGATATATAAAACTACTGTAAATAGTACTGCAGCAGAGCAAAGCATGTTCAGGATAAGTCATTCATTTAATAATGTGTTTACTATATGCCACATTCTTTGTCAAGAAAAATTAGGATGTCATAAGTTTGAAGACCTAAATAAATACCAGTTATCTTTAGGAAATGAGACAGAAAGAAAGGAAGAAAACAGTGAGCACCTCCAAGCTATCAGACACTGCACTATCTTATCAACATTTTCTCTTTTGACCCTACAACTTTGAGAGCACAACATTATTTTCACCATTTATCATTAAGTAAGCTGAGTTTAATGGAGTTTCAGTAACTTTCTTATGATTGTATGTTGCAGGGCCAGGATACTAATTAACCATCTACATTTCCAAATCTAAGATATGCTGCTGTCTCCCCAAAGTAAAATAAATTATATTTATTCCAATGATACATAAAGGCAAAATTCCTTGCCTGGCTTTATGCAATGCACCAACTTTATTAAAAATACTATGTATATTATGGAAATTCAGCAATCAAAAACTTTAGTTGCTTTCCATTTTGTCACTTGCTGTTTATAAGATTTTGACAAGTAATTGAGTCTCTGAAGGTTTTAATTTCTGGATCTATAATTGGAGTTGAACTAAATGATCTTTCAGGTCTTTTGAGCCATAAACTTTTATGATAGATCCATTCAGTTTATCAAACTATTAAAGTTAAATAATTTGCAGAATGACTAGTAGATTTTGTCTGCACACATACTTTTTTTCTCAGTTTAATTATAAAGAGATCTACTTGTATTAGTGGACCTTAGCACATCAAAAATTCTAGAGATTAATAAAAGGCAAAGAGATAAAGCATGTACAACACTTCAGTTTACCAGAGAATTCACTACTCAGGCATCTATCACTTAATAAAGGAATCACTTAGGAATTCAGCATTTAATAAATGAACTATTGCAATATCAAAAGATTTTATTTTCTGGCCAGGAATGTCAACAGTCATATAATCTAGTCATTTTTAAATAGAATGATAACTAGGTAAAAAGGACCCATTTAAAAACCGTTTTTGTCCTATTTTCTCTCTTTACAAATGAAAAGATTAAATATCAAAGAGGATAAAATATTTGCTTAAATTTACAATCTTTTTATCGTTTTTTGATATTGGGGATTGAACCCAGAGATATTCTATTACTGAGTTGTATCCCAAACCCTTTTCCTTTTTTATTTTTTATTTTGAAACAGGGTCTTACTAAATTGATGAGGCTGGCCTGGAACTTGTGATCCTGCTGCTCCTAAACTGCTGGTATTACAGGTGTGTGCCACCATACCTGGCTACAATGTAATTGGTGGAACCCTTAGATTAAACCTGAACAATAATTTTGCTCTTTCAACACCACATTATAGGAGCTCTTTCCTTGGCCACTACTCATTTTTAGATCTTTTTCTTTCACTCCAGCAGATTTGTTCCCTGGCTGGTCTGAACAGAGACTCTCATACAAATTTATTCTGTACCTCAGCACAAAATTAACATCCTGAAAACTGAATTTTCATATTCCTACCCCACTGCTTAATCTCTAGTGCCTCTCACTGCTCATAGAATATGATTTATATATTTTATATTATATATAATGCCCATGCAGTCTGGTTCCAATTATCTTTCTCTATGAGGTCCTCCCTCCTTCTCCCTCTCTCTCTCTCTCTCTCCCTCCCTCTCTTTCCCTCTCTCTTTTTCTCTCTCTCTCCCTCTCTTTGTCTTGTTTTGAATCCCACACAAGCTTCAGGACCTGACAATCACACCTTCTCCTCAAGGGAGCATTCCTTGATTTCCTCTAGCTACAGAAGTGTCTTTTTGCTTGGGAATTTCTAAGCTATATACCTGTATAGTAACTCTCATCTTTTACCTGTAGTTATTGATGTGCTTTGCATTCCTTTTACCTGAGACTCCTTGAGCATGAATTCAATGATAAAGTGATTAGCATAAGGTCTGGTGCTTTGAAAAGATTCAGTAAACATGAATTCTTTTTCTTACTTTCTTCCCTCATACCTCTTCCCACAATGTCTCTCAGACACAAAAAATTCAGTTAGGTGATAACTTTTTGGAATGGGTAGATGTAATCAGTCAACTTCTGTAATCAAGCACATCTCTATACCCCATCCCAATTCCTGCCCATCCCAGCTTCCCTACTTCCTGCTTCCGGTGGGTTCCTTGTCCTAATGTCTCTGGATCAGCTTCAGTCCTGACTCCTTTCCATCCATATGGTTATTCCTACAATTTTCCCTTCTTCAGAACTCTGCCAGCATATGTGGCCTATGTGAATTCACATTTAACTTTGTATTGCCTCCACTTTTATGAAATTTTCATTTGTCTAATATCTTCACTTTGGGGCATGAGAACTTCCTTATGATTCTTGTATTGTTTGGCATATTTTTGTTTTCATGACACATGACTAGACTACACAAAATTTGGAATAGGCTTTCCCATATGGTTTCAGATCCCCTTTAAGCTCTTTCCTCTTCTGCTATTAGGATACCCAAACTTGTAAAGGAGCATTCTGGCTTTCATATATCACAAATATATGAAATATATTTGACCTAGAAAATCCCCTTTCTGGGATTTTGTGATGGACAGAATGTTTTGTCCCAACCCCAAATTCATGTGTTGAAATCCTAACCCTCCTTTATGATGTCACTGGGGTAGGGACTTTGGGAGGTAATTAGATCATGGGGGTAGATGGAATTAGTGCCCTTACAAAAGAGACCAAAGATAACTCTTCCCACCATGTGAGGAAACAGCAAAACAACCATCTGCAAGCTACTGGAGTGCCCTCAGCCGAAGCCTACCATGATGGAGTCCTAATCTTGGACTTCTAGTCTCCAGAACTGAGAGAAAATACATTTCTGTCCTCCATTCTGTAGTAATTTGTTATAGCAGCCAAACTGACTGTGCTTGTCTTCCTCATGGGTTTTCAAGGTTCAAAATACTGGTTTTGAGAGAAATGGTGAAGGGAATATAACTTTCTATATGATTTGGAAGATTGGGGACATAGAATGACATTTATATCAGTAATTGCAGGAGTGTGTTTGAACTGATAAGCAAAAGACTAAGAAAGCTCAGAAAAAACTGTTTTGTTACTAAATAAAACCAAGGAAAGACAACTTTTTAGAAAATTATGAAATTTAATTATTAACAAGAAATTCTAACTGCAGTATCTTGTTCTGGTCATATTAATTTGCATTTTCTTTCCCCCCCTTTGCATAAGAATTATGCAAATTTTCTTCCACTTTCATCCTTCAGTAACTTTTTTTTTCATTTTTCTGCTACTATCTCACATTTATAAAAAAATCTTCTCGTCTATTTTATAATCAGTATACTGGAAATGTGGATACTTGGGACCAAAGGGGCAGTGGATCAATGACTCAGACTCGATTTTGTGAATAATTGTTAATTTAGGAAGATCATAAACCTTCAAGACCATGCCCACCATGTATACATATCTAACAAAAACATACGGATTATGTTATTTCCAATGAATCTCATGCAAATAAATACCATATTTTACATTTTTAAAGGCTTAGATTTTTATGTAGTGTCATTTACAAAGTCAAGAGATAGAATGTCCTCATTTATAGTTAATATTATATATTACACTATACATATTCTTGAACTCTCCTCTTGTTATTTTTTCCTTTACACTGATCTCTTTATGCTAAGTAAGAAGTAAATGGAGTAACCATGTATGTGAGGGAGAACTTTACAGGCAGGTAAGTCTTCCACCACTGAAACTCTGCCAAAGACAAGTGGTGAAGTTTAGTTTTCAAAGTTTAGTTTTAGTTTTTGGTTGTCACTCGCACACACCACTCCAGCTTGCCTCATACCAGATAAAATTATTGGTTAAAAGTCTCAACTTGACTTGAAAACAGAACTTTAAATACTAAGACTTGATCTTTATCAGGCCAAGATAGCATGACATCTCCATGCTGACTGCAGATTCCTAGTCATAAAAGGAGTTGTCTTTG
The DNA here is from genome assembly GCA_028644305.1 of Xerus rutilus. Taxonomy (NCBI): domain Eukaryota; kingdom Metazoa; phylum Chordata; class Mammalia; order Rodentia; family Sciuridae; genus Xerus; species Xerus rutilus. The sequence goes on from CM053403.1 coordinate 128,683,465, forward strand.
ACCATCACATTGCAGACCACTAAAACATCACTCTCCACCACTCCTCAGATGTGTGATCTACATTGCTACATTATGCACAGTACATTAAAGTATGAAAAATAAGTAACATTCAAATATGTGCTAAATTGACTCATTAGATTATAATCATGTTGGGGCACATCTTCAGCAGCTTTTCATTAGAGAGTTTTCATTGCACTGTTGGAACTAGTTAGATCTGTGCCATTGGCATATTTCAGTGAACTGTTGGTCATTTAAAAGTGAAGTAGAGCCGGGCGCGGTGGCTCACGCTTGTAATCCCAGCACTTAGGGAGGCTGAGACAGGAGAATCGCGAGTTCAAAGCCAGCCTCAGCAATGGCGAGGCACGAAGCAACTCAGTGAAACCCTGTCTCTACATAAAACACAAAATAGGGCTGGGGATGTGGCTCAGTGGTCGAGTGCCCCTGAGTTCAATCCCCAGTACCAAAAAAAAAAAAAAAAAAAAAAAAAGTGAAGTAGTTTATCAATGATATGATAAATATTCAGTTTCTAAAATTAGATTCTAATTTTCAAGTGGAAAGAGCCTTGAGCACATAAAATATGCTACCAAAATAGATTGTTTTTTATATGAAGGCAAGTTAGAAAGTGGAAAAATTTCAGTGGTAATTTTTTTTCCTTTGGTACTGGGGATTGAACTCAGGGGCACTTGACTACTGAGCCACATCCCCAGCCCTATTTTCTATTTTATTTAGAGACAGGGTTTCTCTGAGTTTCTTAGGGCTTCACTTCTGCTGAGGCTGGCTTTGAAGTCTCTATCCTCCTGCACCAGTCTCCCGAGTTGCTGGGATTACAGGTGTCAGCAACTGCTCCTGGCCAGTGGTAATATTTAAGTAAATATCAAAGGAGTATATGTGATAGATATTAGAATTTCTTGTCTCATCATGAATTACTCCTTCTAAGTATTTACACCGATTCAAAATAATAACAAAATTAATTTTGAATGCAAATACATTCAATACACAAACCACTATTTTCATAAATTTTACTCTTTAGTAAGTGAATTTTTGAATATTTTCATATATAGATCAGTTTATACAATGAGAGTGGATTGATCTTAAGGAAAAGAGATACTACCAAGTTATTTGGTTGAAAAGGGTAATTACCTTTTCCGTTTCAAGGAACTTGTTCCAGACTGTAGGACTGTCCTCATGTTCCAAAATAGTTCTATTATAAAGTTAGACACTAGGTGGCAATAGAAACCCCCCAAACTGGTTACAAGGCCTTTGTCCATTACTCTTAAACTGGAAACCCAGTCCATCTCTCACTGACTTTTGAGTTTCAGAAAAAGAAGAAAAAAAAAATACAAACATGCAAACAAATCACATTTCCGTTATTTCTCTTTCACCATGGTGGTCCCTTTCCTTTTGATGACTAATTATATTTCAGGTGAACTAAAATATTTCATGTGTATGTGACAAAAAATTTGAAACAACTTCAGCACATGTATTACATTTACTTGTTGCATGTGTACTTGGCTATAAAAAGTATTGAAGATAATACATTTGTCCATTAATGCTAGTAAATATATTAAGAGTGTATTGTACAACCTTAAGATGTATGCGTTATTGCATGCATCTGTATATGAGATAACTAATTTATAAAATATCTTAATATTGATGATTTGGATATCTTTTTTGCACTGCATTTCTACTAAAGTGAAAAAGTTTTTCCCAAAGGGAATAACAAATAGCCAGTTTATATTCAATAAAGATGTGCTTTTCTTAAAATATGACAACTGGGAGGAAGAGAAGTATTCTGAGAAGAATATAAATTTAATATGAGTATTCATTAGTAGCATTAATAAAACTGCTGCCGAATATGTTCAAATTTTTATGTAGAATGACATTGAGAATTTCAAGGTGAAGAAGTTTTTGAATAGTGAGGTACCAAGCAAAACAAGTATTTGTTTTGTTGGCTAGGTCTCCTGTATCAACAGCACACTAACCTTGTGCTGCACAAACTAGTCTGACCACCAATTCGTTTGGGGGATCACTTCAAAGTGCTGCATCTGACATATGGAATCTGGATGGTCTAAGCTCCTGGTTACTTTTAAATTTGCTTTTCTTATATTTTACCTCATAGAAGTTGAAATGAGTTGAATTTGGAAGGAACTTTTCTAGTGAAGTTTATAGGATTTTTGTTTATTTGTTTTTGTTTTCAGTTACCAACAGGGCCATGTTTTAAAAGTTGATTCCAGGATTATTTGCTGTCAGTATTAATTGATGATACACTATAGACTGAGTAATTTTGAAAATATGCATTTTATTTTATCAAGCTAAAAACTCATAGATTAAGGGAGTCTAAAGAGCCAAGTAAATATAATGTACAATTCTTGATTGGATCCTGGATTTAAAAAAAAAAACAAAACCAAAAACTCAAAACAAAAAACAAAGAACTGAGGAAGCTCTGCTCATTAGATAATGAATTTCTTGGATGTGCTAGGATATTGTGGTTTTGTAGTAGGATATTGGTGTTCTTAGGCCGTATATGCTAAAGTGTTCAGGGTTAAAGTGTTAATGTTGACAACAACTTTCAGATCAGCACAGAAAAGTATATAAAGAGAGGAAGAGAGAAAAAGCAAATGAGGCAAAATACTACAAAAGGGCAACCCTAAGGTATGTTGATGTTCATTGTCTTAGTCTTCCAAAAGGTCTATAGATTTGGTATTTAAAAAAAAAAACTGAGGGGGAAATGAGTAACTTCTTCTTTGGAAATATACAGTAGAAAATAAATACTATTAGTATTCTCTTCTGTTTGACTAGAATAAATCTGTCATTTTCTCTAGATGAACTGTACTCCAGGTATTCTGAGGTTAAAATTTACTTGATTTCTTGTGGCTAACAAAAACTTTGTCTTATGGATAGAAATGATAATTGTTTCTTGAATAGATTTTAGTAGTGAACAAGGGGAAAATGTCAATATTTTTACAAGAAATCTGTCCTTTCTGGTATAAATCCCTACGGTCCTAGCTGAAACACTGGTCACTGGATACACAATCGGCCATTGGAGGCTGAGTTATTCCTGCTGCGAATCGAAACTGATTCTAAAAAAGAATTTCCTAATCCAAAACAGAGCTTCAGTCTCCCAAGTGATGTAGTTTTTATAGTGCTATCAGTTTAAAAAATTTCCTCATAGAATGTATATTTATAATAATCCAAATACCAGTAAACACTGTAAAAGAAAAAGAATCTGAAAATATGGAATACTGATGACTGTGTTATACTATTGAAAATTTGAACTGACTTCTGAGAGATCATGAAAATGAAGAAAGCTATAAACTTTGTTAAATTTTTATTTAGCAAAACAGTCATCAAATGTCATTTGTTTATATGTACTCCTTGTTCAAAAAAGAACTGGAAAGAAACACACAGTAAAAGAGAAGATTTAAGATCTGAATGATTTGAAAAGGGAAATTATATTCCTTTGTTACATTAACACAGTGTTGGGAGCTAAAAAATAATTCAAATCCATGTGTCAGGCTTTTAACAAATAGAACTTCATTGTCAGTATCTATTACATGTCTTCTGAATGGAATCTTAGAAATAAAAAATAGATCTTAAGCTTTCTTTGTTAAAATGTGGCGAGTTTGAAGTATATGCTTAAAAGTAATTAATATATTTTATTTTCATTACTCATTTGCTTATCATACAAGTATTATAATTTTAAATTAATTTGGCATATACAGATGTACATTTAGAGCCACTTAAGAAATATAGGACTTAAGCTTAGTTAAATAAAATCTTTTCCAGGGAGAATTTACTAAACTTCCTTTCTCAAATCCAGATACGTCTGTATTTCTCTAAGACTTTATCATTTTTTATTAGGTTTCTTGAAAATTGAAGATAGCTCCCTTGTTTCAAAGTACTAGCACATGCTCAGGTTTCCTGTGGCTCTCCATCACTTTGTGAATGTGGACAGGGTGTGTTCCTTGGGTGTATTTTGCCCTACCTGAAGAAAACATTTTTAGGAGCTAAACACACACACACACACACACACACACACACACACACACATTACATAACAGATATGCAGATTATCTATTAGATTATATATTACATAAGATGCAAGTGATAAGTTAAAAATAACAAAATGTTAGAACAAAACTCCAAATAATTTTAAGAGCAGGCTTTCAATCATATTTAAAAGCTGACATAAAAGAAGTAATTGAGTAAAAACTTCAACATTTTACAAACCACAAAGTGTATCTCACATCATAATGCTTATTCTTTGAGACAATTCCATTATGAATAAGCTCTGGTGAGAAGAGGGGGAAAACATCATGTTGCCCCTAAGGAGGAAGAAAATCCTGCTTCATAGTTAGCTCTTTGTTAAGCAGAGTGAGGAAGGTGTAATTTATACCTTTCCAATGAAAAGACAAACCTAAAATTCCAAAGAAGAGAAGCTTAATTTTTGATTCTTTTAGATCTTGAAACCATGTGTTAGAGGAGGTGCAGTGGTTTTCTTGTTTTTGTTTTTGTTATACTCTCTGATTTTAAACTGACTGCACTGTCTTCAGAGGTCAAGAGTGCCCTGCACCCTCTCTCACCCCCATCATCCCCAGGGTCTACTGAGGCTTCCAGCCAGTGTTGCTACAAGTCCAGGAGGACTCCTGTGGTTCTTACCTATATGGTACATGCTGGCAGCATGCTGGCATCTTCTTGTTGCTCCTCTGTAGGGAGCGAGACACTTGATTCTGAGAGATTTCCTGCTGAAACAGGTCTATTTTAGAGTTAGGAGATCCAGGCAAAGCTCTGCCCTCGGATAACATAAAATTTGTTTTCAGAACTTCAGAACCCAATTCAGTAGATTGCTTAGAAACTGGAAGGTCATTTCAGTTTTTCTTTGTGTAGCTTTGGCCTAGGGATCTCTGTGCGGACCTCACTACCTTCCCCATGTGCTACGTGTTTTTCCTATTTACAGAGTAAAAGCAAACTTTCCTACATTCAGAGCAGAAATAGAAACAGGAAGACTTTGAAAAGAGTTTGACTTGCTTATTAGAAGTCTGAACTCTCTGCAAACTGTCCATTTTGAATTGCTCATCAAGATGAAAGATAGTGATTACAGATAAGAAAAGGGAAAGGGGAAATTGTAGCTTGAGGTCCAATTTTGAGGAATGTAGTTTGGGGTTGGCTTGCCCATTTTAACATTTCATCTTCTCATTTCAGTGTTCACTTGGTTTCTGGGCTTGCTCCTTCTTCCAGTCAACATTTATTGTGCATTTACTATGTGAACACTTATATGCTGTTCCAGGCACAAGCTTCATAAAGCTACAGTCTATCTGACCTTTTCTTAATCCTCTTTACTACCAAAGTTTTCTCATATTAAATGCCTACTGTGGACTCCTCTCAAAGGAAAAGTTTTGATAAGTATATCCATTTTAATTAGGACCATGGTGTTCTAAACCAAAGGAATGATTTAATGGTAGAAATTAAAGACATGACAACAGTAGTGATAACTACTTTTAAGCCAGGCCAAAACTTCAGCCTTTTCAGTTGAACTAATCAGAAAAATTTCTAGTAAGCCCCTCTGCACCTTTTGATTTTGACCAAGGAAAGTACAAATTTCTAACTAGTCAAAGATTGTCTTCATTCCAAGTATCTAATTATTTATTGATTATATTATCCTCTTTAATCATTACTATCATTGGACCAGGAGGTGATTTTATTTTTAATTCACTGTCTTTAAATTAATTAATCTTTATGCTAGTGCTTCGCCAACTCATTGAGGTGAAAAGTTACCCCCAAATGTCTTATTGCTCTTTATAGAACACCAGAAAATATTATATCATACAAAGTAGGATATTTTTAATCCCAGCAGAAATCTGACTATATGAAGTGCACAGATAAAGCTTTTGAACTTACAAATCAATAGAAATAAAGGTTCTTATGCCAAGATTTTAAGTTGATAATGTGCTGGTCATTTATTTTGTCCTTTGGTGGCAGTGTGTAGCAGATAGAGTTGTATGATCCACCACTTTAGGAAAAATTTATGTGAGTAAACTTTAAAATTGAAAATATATTATCCATAGACAATATGTCTTTCCCTTAGAAATGGAAAAAGATAACAGTTATTTTATCACTGGGAAACCTGTGTCAGCCTTGGGATGCCAGTGTCTGATAGCAGATTTCTTGAGAACCATTCACCTGGCTGGTTGTCACAATGTGGAAAAGAAACAGATGTGAATACAGTCAAGGTGATGGCTCTGTGCTGCTTCTGAATGTAGTTAGAGTTTTGGTTTTCTTTACAGTAATAATTTTGAGGACTTTCCCCCCCAGTGGAATAAATCAATAATTCATTTCATTATCATGTTTCTTATGACCTCCTTTATTACTTTAAATCTTTTTCATTTTATTTATTCACAATTCTGAAATCTCAGGCTAAAGAAATGAAAAATAACATTTTTAAGGATAAAAAATGAAGTAAAATGAACAACGTTCCTGATACATGTATGGAATTTTTTTCTTTTATTATTATTTAAAACATTTTTGATCTCACTGAATTCTTTTATATATTTATTGGACATTTCTTTTTGTGTAATCATTGTTTCCTCAGTTTTTATTCCAATAACCCACACCACTCTTCCTCAGATGCTACTTGTTATCATGAACTAGTACAGCTTAACAAATTCCAGAGTTTAACATTCAATTATCTAATTATCTGACATTAGGTTCCTATTCCTCTATCTCATCACCAATGGCCATTTTTTTTTCTGTTTTTAAAAGGAGGAAAATGACTGTGTTAGTAAAACTGAACCAAAAACCTAATATTTTCAATGACTGGCCAGGTTCAATTTTTAGCTTCCATTCAGGAAATACTGAGTGCACTGAGGGACCAGTTTGTGCAAGAAATCTGCAGTGCCTATTTGAAGAAGTTCTTTTGAAAGTAGTAGCTGGGCTGTTGCCAGTGCAATGAGCCCTGATCAAAAAGGACTCAAAAAGATTTTAAAAATGGGCTTTACTTTAAAAGACAATAAAAGTAGGGTCAATGGAGGTTGTAGGGTGAGGGAGGAAATGGGCAAGGAAAAAAAAATTTAGCTTTTATGACTTTTAATGTTTTTCTGTGCCTTATTAATCATTATATTGGTATTTGAAACTGAGAGAAAATTATCACTCAGATTTTTGCCATATTTTCCCTTTTCATTTCACTGGGACTTCTTTTTCACATTGGAAACATTTATAATAAAAAATCTCAGTGTTTAATTTTAAGTAAAAATATAATTAAAGAGTGGAATCTAATATATATCCTGGTTAAGCACGTATTTACTTTTGCTCTTCATCTTAACTTTTTTTTGTTCACTTTATCTTTTTTACAGTGTTTTTTGATTTTCTGAAGACTGTCCTTCAAGCCCTTCAAGTTTACATTGTAACAACCTGATAACATTCAATTAAAATCAGCTGTTGGAAGAAAGTGACTTTCATACGCTTTATATTTTAACTTTGTACCTAGAAAGACAGGGAAAATATCTATTCATTAATAGATTTCTAGTTTGTTCATTTTAATGTAAAGAAAGCAGTTTTTTTATTTGTCTCTGTTTCCTTCTAAGGGAATTACCTTCTCTGAAATTGAGAATGCTGCATATGTTTTGGGTCCAGAAACTGCCAGCAATAACTGTGGTATCTTAACCATCCCTGAACAACAGCACAGGCGTACGGATGGAGCTCATTTCCATAATGTGCAATTGGAGAGGTACTTGCAATGAGTGTTCAAGTATTTCTTCTCTTGTGGGCATAGAGATGTGCATCACTTGCAACCTGGCCTGCTCCAGTTCTGGAGAAATATGCCTTCTCTTGCTATCATTTTCATTTCTAAGATCTTAAATTTTGCCATTGGATGAAGTATCAAGAGAGTTTAAAAAATAAGCGAATTCTCCAAAAGGTTTACATGACAGAGAGAGAGAGAGAGAGAGAGAAATAAAATTATTTTCCAGAGAAGAGAATCAACAGAAATGATGATTTATTTTGATGTAAGTCTACTAAATTAAAAAACATAAATAAAAGAAATTTTTGTGCCAAGAAAGCATGATGTGTCATTCACATTATGACTTTGCTTTCCTAGCTATGGTTTAAAGCTCCATTTATGATCAAATAAGGCAGATAGTGCCTCAGTTTATTATTAGAAACAATCAACAAAATAATTTAGAAATACATTATTAAATGTAAAGAATATCCCTGTTAAATAGATAAAGAATGAACCAAAAGAAAGGGAATGCTCATATGGTCACTGTAATTAGAAATAAGTTTGCTGGATTTTAATGAAGTGAACTTTCCAGAAATCATTTTGAATACAGGAACTATGAATTTTGATCCAAGAAGAACATACTTTTGTTTGGGTTCTGCTTTATAGTTCATTTTCCACTGGATGGAAATGACATACAAAGTTACAATGTTGACAAATGTAGCTTGAATCATGAAGAATTTTACTTAGTTGTTTCAAGCAAACTGATTGGGATTTAACAAAGAATTTTGTAGTGATTTTTCCACTCTTCCTTAAGAAAATGATATGTTATCTTCTGCCCTGTGAAACCTTTAGCAATATAGCAATTCCCTAGAGGGTTAAGCCATTGATAAGACCATCAATGAATGTTTAGAAAACTTGTGTTGAAGATCTCAGGTACACACAGTATTTTCAAAGAATTTTCTAATTGTCATTAGTATTTTTTCATTTAGGTTTATAAAATTTGCATCATCTATAGCATGCTTTTGTAATAAAGCTGCTTTTGAAATAGCACATTATCAGACTATGTGATGTTCTAACATGTTAAACACTTGAATTGGAAATATTTGTCCACTTGAAATATGAATTTTATTTCTGGCTTAAAAAAGTAGATTAGTGTGAGAATGTGAGAACATTCCTTGTTTCTGAGGAGCAATGTAATTGAATGAAGCCAATCAGTATTTCATATTTATATTATAGGATTTCCCTAAAATGTGACTTGCCAAAGAGCTCTGTGGATGGGTGGCATAAAATTACTTATTTTACTTAACATGCAAAATGAAAACCAGTAACAGATGATAGGAAGAAGACAATTTAAAAAATTCCTCATTTAAATCTATTACCAATATGATAATGTTGAAGCCTCAAAACAAGAGTAAAATGGATACATAAAACCTATCCATTCCCAATCATGGCAGAAAATAAATGGTACATTGAATTGGACCCATAATTATCCCATAAATGAGCATAAGGGTTGTAATTGATAGTACTTTAATGTTTTAGTCAGTGAAAAATGTATGCTAATTATTGCTTTGTCTTATAACTTAAAAGAAAAAATGACCAAAGTCAGCAGGGAAACTCTTTAAAAGAAAATGCTAAAAATATTCTTTAAAAATACAGAGCAAAAGCTGACATTTCGGATTCAAAAGAAAGTTATATTTGGCAAGAACCTTACGCTCCTGATGTGTTAGTTATGTTTAACTCCGGTATTTTTTTTTTTTTTTTTAACAAATGACTAAACCTGGACCCTGTGTTTCTTGGGCCAAGACATCATCTTTTATGACACATTTCTACACAAACACACTCCCACCAAGGTCATCACTCACCTTCTTAAACACCAGGAGAGCCCAAGCCAACATTTTAATTTACAGAAGAAATTTATACACGGGACTAAAAGATACGGTACTCCTATCGAGGCAGCCACTAAACAACAGGAACATATGGAGCAGCTCAAGGGAGTTTGGAAATTCTTTTCTATTTTGCCCATGCATTTACTCTTGCATTCTTGCTCCCTCTTAACCTCTTTTCTCTCTGAAATGGCTGTAACCAGTGCCAGCACTCTGCTTGAAAGTGCAAGGAGTTGTGGTTCAAAAAAAAAAAAAAAATACAGCACCGGAGTATGGATCCTCTGCAGATGAAGCAAGAAGGGAAAATATGCATGGAACTGTGAACAAAAGGATTGATTTTAACCGATGAGCTTCACCAAGAGTGTTCTGGTGGGGCTGTACAGACCCACAAGATTAGAGAGACCTTCACAGCTGCTGGTTTTAAAAGTTCCACTACTTAAGAATGTTGCTGGGAGTGACTTTATGCTACATATAGTGTTTTCTTCCCATGTTCATCTGAAAATGCCCTTGCCAGAAATATCTTTGATCCATTTCTCTGCTTTTCTGTTCCTTCCTCCTTCCTTTTCTACCTCTACCCAACATGTGTATGGGCAAAAGTACTTTTCAGAAATCATCTATTCATGTCTTGTTGCATATGTATTCTCAGAAATGCCATTCTAGATTCTTATGGTTAATAAGTGCTGCTGGGTTCACACCAAGCATAATACCAAGGCTTAAGAATGATGAGAAACTGGGCACGGTGGTGCAAGCCTGTAATCCCAGCACTTAGGGAGGCCAAGACAGGAGAATCGCGAGTTCAAAGCCAGCCTCAGCAAGGATGAGGCACTAAGCAACTCAGTGAGACCCTGTCTGCACATAAAACACAAAATAGGGCTGGGGATGTGGCTCAGTGATGGAGTGCCCCTGAGTTCAATCTCCAGTACCAAAAAAAAAAAAAAAAAGAATGATGAGAAATAGTTATAATACTAAGGAAAGGAAGGGCAAGTTGAAAAATAGCAAGACTAGGTCATGGGATAAAATAGAGTAGGATTCAGAGAGTAAAAAGGTTTGTGGATGAATGAAGAAAGAAAGATGTCCTAGAAAAAAATAATTCACAAGGTGAACAGTCAATGGCCCTCACCCATCCCTTTTCTTTTCTACCAACTCTGTTGTCCAAAGTAAACTTGGCATGTTTATTTGCCTCCAATAATTTCTCTTTCATAGACAATGGACAGTGAAAATATTCAAATGTTTTTCTTGGTAGACTAAGGAAGTTTTTCCAGAGGAGGTCTGAGGTTGTGTGTGTAAATGCATGTGTGCACATATGTATGTGTGTGCACATGTACACGTGTGTGGGTCTTTATTCTCGATGGTCTGCCTCTGGTTCTGTAGCAGTGTCTCTTGTTCACACAGTCCTCCTCCTTCTTATTCTGAGATTCTCTTTATTCTGTCACCAAATATTTATTAAATATTAGATACCTTTTAAAACATTTCGGCATAAGTAACAATATCAATAAAGACATATTGTTTTGTCACTTTTCCCATTCTTTCCATAACTTTGATTCCACATAAGACAAGAAAAAGAATATAGTGATGCATTTTCTTTAAACAGAAGGACGGGCCATTGTTGACTCATTCACTTGTTATTAAACACATAGTCACTGGGTTTCTATTAGGAACTGGGCACAAGTCTAGCCATTGGCTCCTGAAAGCTACATTTTTAGTGTCTCTATTAAAATTCTGTTCTTAGGTTTCTAGATTCTAGAGACTTGTTCTCAACTTTTATGTGCGTTCCTCTTGTGTCTGGTCTTTTTTAAAAAGACAGAATTTTCTACACTATGGTTGTTGAACACTAGTAGCTTGTGAGATGTCAAAGGGTAAAAAAAAAAAAGAATCCTGTAGTAAAATACATTTAACACTGTGCTGTGCCCTATAACCTCCCAGGAGAAATAAGGCAGTATCAAGGTTCTAAGAAGTTTTGCAGCAAAGTAACCAATTTAATACTGAATCTAGTATTTCACACTTGACTTCAGAACCGATGTTTAGAGAACATCAATTAGTATCTCGTTGGATGGGCATTGTCAGAATTGTCATTCTCTCTGCTGATGGTTAATAAATGCCTGTGGGTTCAGACGGTGCAAAGCATGACACCTATGATAAGATATCCTCAGAAAGGTGGTAAATTCAGAGGCAGGTAGGTGGCAGGTGGATGGATCCTGTGCACTGAGGTGAGTATGCCACAGATATCAGTGTGGCCACCTAGTGTCAGCACATTGGGACCTCAGAAATTCTGAAAAACCATATGTAGTAATGAACAAAATCATGTGAAAGAGAAAATCTTTTAAAGTTATTTTTGAACCAGTTATTATGCCTTTCTTCTCTATTTCTGTTTTCTTATTTTATTTTATTTATTATAATTTTGTGTGTGTGTGTGTTGCTGGGGATTGAACCCAGGGCCTTGTGCATGCGAGGTAAGCACTCTACCAACTCAGCTATATCCTTAACCCATGTTTTCTCATTTTAAAAATGAGAAATCATACCCAGGGAAAAATGAGATTTAATGCATGTAGTTCTTTAAAAGATTAAATGGGAAAATTTATTTAAAAAAACATTTCAGTACAGTGCTTAGCTCATGGGAACTATTCAATAAAAGATAATTTTATTTCTCTCCCTCCTTTTAGTTTCCTTTCCTGCTTCCCTGTAAGAAACACAAATATCTATTTCACAGTCTTGCCCTATGTGACATTTTGAGAAAAGAAATAAAAATATGAGAAGTTGAATTGTTCTTTTTATGTGCTGGGCACTGATCTAAGAACAGTTAGAAAAAAAAAAAGCTCATTTAACTCTTGAACTCTTGAAACCATCTTATGAGAAGGTACAATTGTTTTCCCATTTTACTGATGAGGAAACTGATTAATGTCATTTACAGGATATCCTCACAGGAGCTGTCACAAGAGAAGATTGTCACTGTGGGGAACATAAAGCATTAGCTCCAAAAAGCAGCCATCAAGTGCGATGGCACCTATATAGTGGTTAAAATTTTAATATGAGTATCAAGCTATAAAGAAGCTTGAACTTTAAATGTGTATCCAATTATGAATATTCATTTATAAATCTTATTGGAGTTGGAAAATGTGAACATATAAAGAATGTGTTACTAAGATTTTAGTCTTTTCCCCCTCATCAATGAACATAACAGAGTATGAGAAATCCTTCAACATGTAAAGGAAGCACATAGTGTTTTATACATAGTATTTAACATCATCATCTTTGTGTTCCAGTTTGCCAAGAGATGATACTTGAGGTAATTTGGGAAGATTTGTAAGTGTGTAGCCTTTCTCTCTTTCCCTTCCAGTTACATCTTTTTTATTTCTCTCCCTGGAACTTCCTCTGACTTCCCAAAGCTTATTCCTCCATTGACTAAGATCCTCTAGGCTAGATTAATGGTTCACAATCACCTGGCTGGAAAGAGAAAGAGCCAGTGTTAAGTAACCACACAGGTGTGGTTGAGAAGCAAATCAAACAAGTCAGCAACCTGATTACACTTGCTCTCTCACTTTTAAGCTCCCCCACTGCATCCCCAGCATGCTTCTCCACAACTGGAAGTAAAAGGACTGTACAATGATAGGCTTCCAGTTGGAAGGGGCATGAGAGAAGCAATATCTCCCCTCCTCATGTGCGGGTAAGGGCGCCAAAATGAGAGGCAGAGTCTCACAAGGCCTAGAAGTCATTTCTCCTTTCCACGTTCAGGCAATTAGTTCTGCATTGCTGTGAGCTTTGGGTTAATTTATATTAAAACAAATAGTGAAATGTTCCAATGACATAGTATAAACATCATAGAATGTTTACTAGATGAATTTGTAAAAGCCATATTTTTCAAAGCCAGAAAAGCTATTAAGTAACTTCAAATTCTGGCCTCTAATTTTTATAATTAGTCTCTTGAGCACAGATCATGTCTCTGTATCTCGCAGAATTCAGACACTCTGATGGTTCAACAAATGGAACTGTTTTGATCTCTCTGGACAGTTAGCTGTGAGACCTGTTTGAAACATGTTCCAGGTAGACAGATAATATGAGAATTACAGTAATGTGCAATAATGAAACTTCTATAACTAGGCAATCTCTCCACAGACTGTATCTTGTTTGGCCTGTCAACTGTTTGCACTCACACGGCGTGGCAGATTTCCTTTATATGCTCCTGTGCGTGTTCTCTCTCTCTCTCTCTCTCTCTTTCTCTCTCTCTCAACATCATCTACATTGAACGAATGTCTTCAGTGTTTGAAATTTCTTAAAACGTCCAGGAAAACTAGGTAAACAAGTTAATTCCATTCAATCTTTTTTTTTTTTTAATTAATTAATTTATTTATTTATTTATTTTATTATTTTATTTTTTTTCCCAAAAGTTGCATTTTAATATATGTTGGCAAACATAACAGAAAAAAACAAATTATCAGAAGCTGTACACATTATTCACTGAAAACATTTGTTGAGGCAAATAGAAAAAAATTGTTACAATCATAATTTTTCTAACTTTGCACAAAATTATAAGCAGATTACATTCTTCATATTAAACATCTTTATATGCACTTTCAATGAACAGTATATATATATATATA
>CM053403.1:128697756-128750385 GCA_028644305.1 Xerus rutilus
AATTCCATTCAATCTTATGCTTTGGGAAAGTGTTTTCACCAGGAGTGCTTTGTGCCCAGAATATGAACTGGAAGTTTCAAGTTCTTGACTTTTAGATTAGTGTAGAAAAGTCAAATGAAGGCATACCCACTCAAGCTTCCATAAGAAGCATAACCAAGAGTGAAAGTTCTCTGTGATCCTGTTAAGAGCTGCTTGGCTGAGATGTTAGCATCATGTGTACTTTCTCTTCTTTCCTCCCTAAAACATTAAATGTTCTAAGAACATGAGAGAATAAATGCAAGTACACTCTTCACATATTTTCCTTTAAATACTCTCTGATATTTATTAGTAGTTATTCCTTTGATTAAAAGGACCTTTTCTAGATTCAATACTCTTAAGTAGAAAGATCATCAACTTAGAGAAAGCCCTGGGTTTAAATCCTAGCTTGAGTAATTAGGAGCTGTTACATTGAATTCATTACTTTACCTTCTCTGAGATTCAGTATTCTCACTGACTAGAAAAGAAAGTTAAGTGAGACCTTCCTGAGAGAACTGTGAACACCAAGTGAGTAATATGTGTCTTGGAGTGGGACTCTGCTGAGTTGATCTTCCATAAATATAAAATAGCTTAAAGGAGAGAAAAGGGGAATAAGTCAAGCTAAACTGAAAGATGCAGCCCTGTGAACAAGTATTTCACAAAGTGGGATATCCAAATGGACAATGTATGTACAAAGAACTATATAAACTCACTAATCATCAGAAAGAATCACAATGATATAGCACTATATGCCCACTAAAATGGCTGAGAAGAGAAAGAAAATTGCTAGTGTTAGTGACCAGTGAGGAGCAACTGGAGCTCTCATAAGCTGCTAGTAGAAGCATCACTGGGTGTGATCATTTTGAAAACTGTTCAGCATTATCTATAAAGGTTGAAGATGTACTATATCCATTTTGACCCAGAAATTCCATTTCTAAGTATACTGATAACAAATGTTTAAAAATGTGCACCAAAACATGAACACAATTATATTTAGGACAATATTATTTGTAATGGCTTAAAGCTTGAAATTATCCATGTCTATCAGCAATAGAATGAATACATCCTAGTATGTTCATACAACTGGATATTATGTAGCAATAAAAAAGAATGGTGAACTTTGACCTGCACCAACCCAGAAAAATCTCACAAATATAATGTTGAGCAAAAGAATGATCATGGAAATTAAGTTATTAATTACCTTGTGAGATAGGACAGGGTAGTGACTTGGAGGGGTCATGAAGATGCCTCCTAGGAAACAGGATGATGCGTTCATTGATTTGAATGTTGTGTATACATTGAAACATTCACTGACCTGCACACTTATTATTTGCATACTTTATTTTTACTTCCACAGAATCATTTGATTAAAAAATTACAGAAACCTGAACCATGCTAGTAACCTTCATATTCTACCAGGCAGAGTTACTACTGATGATCTAATGTACCAGTGCTCAGTAGAATATCAATGTTTAGCTTCATTCCTCTCATTGTTTGAGTTTTCAGAAAGTACTTTTTTCTATGACTAGTTTAAAAAATATGGCTTTTGTGGTGTTATATCAGTGTCTCTGATAAATTCCTTGAAGTGATATTCCCAGAACCTTTATTTTTTTTTCTGTAATTATATTTTATAAAATGGCAAAAGATTATTTTGGTGCTGGGGATGGAATTTGAGAGAGAGAGACATGCTCTAATAGTAAGCTACGCAATGAGTCCATACCTTTTGTGAGTTAAAATGGTCCTTATCAAAGGTGAGTCAGTGACTCTTCTGTGGTAGATATTACTGGCACCCAGGAAGAGTTTAGATATTTTAGAAGCAAAATCTGCCACACTGTGTGATTTGTGGGTCCCATTGTTGAAAAGCAGTTTCTTTTAT
Source organism: Xerus rutilus (assembly GCA_028644305.1). Taxonomy (NCBI): domain Eukaryota; kingdom Metazoa; phylum Chordata; class Mammalia; order Rodentia; family Sciuridae; genus Xerus; species Xerus rutilus. The sequence continues at coordinate 128,699,648 of CM053403.1, forward strand.
TCTTTATACCTTTCTAATATTTACATATGGCTTCAGAACAAGTGAAATATATAGCCTGGTTATTGTCAGGATATGGAGTGAGCCAACACAGCATGGAAATGTAACTGTGAATTCTTTCATGTGACAGTTGTCCACATGATTTTTCAGAGTGTGTATACAGTGTGTTTGGATATCCTGTCTTGAGGAAGAGACGCTGTCACCTTCCAAAAGGAAGAAGAAATAAAACCAGTTCTGGAGCTATGCCAAATTATTTTAGGGCCACCTCTTGGAAGTGGCAATTTATGTAGTCTCCAGTTTCCAGTGATTTTTTAAGACAAGACATCAGGAAAGTTGGTCTTGGTGGTCTGAAAGATTAATGTACTTACAAAAAAAATCCTAATTTTTTCCCTTTTTGATTTTTAGTTGCATCTTCATGGCACGGCAGAAAACATGGATTTTACCAGGTTAGTTTGCTGGTTGGTAGCCAATCAAACACATGATCAATTCTAAAATATGCCAAGTTCCAAAACTTCCTTGGAGATTAGAATTCTTAATTGACTTGCTATCACAAATTTAAATTGTGATTAATCAAATTTCTGCTTTGTGAGTCATTTATAGCTAATAATATCTAATTTTATTAATATTCCTTGCCATGCTGCTCTAAACAACCTTCTTTCCGAGAAGATTTTTTTTTACCACAATAGTCTTCCATTACACAAATCTACAGAAATTCGATATCAGCTGGGGCAATTAGTTTGCACGTTAATTTAAGCTTCAAATCCTGTGAAAGGATAAAAAGACTCAGATTGCAAGGGCACTGAAGTAGAAAACAAAACTACCTCCAAACAACCTGGCAAGAAGTGCAGAATTCTGTTTTTCCCTGTTTCCAGATGGATCATAACTGCAGGCTTAATGTAAATACGCAGTTTCCGTACAAAAAAATCATTTCATCGTCAATGTGCCTGATAGTTGCAATGCATTTCCATTTTGTTGTGAATTCTAAATAATGAGCACAGGTAAACCTTTGAGGTTCAGCTTGGCTTGAACCAGGATCCACATGATTAAATGCTTATTCAAAACTCTTTCATCTGGAAGTCTTACAAGAAGGCTTGTTTTTGTTTTACTGCCTTTCTTAAAGTGTTTCAGTATTTCCAGTTTGACTTCCATCTCATACCAGAGGGTGAAAAGACATTGGAAATGATTGCTCTTTCAGTGAATTTCAAAAGAAGTTCTGGGTTTGATTTTGAATAAACATTTGGCTTTGTTTTCAATTCTCTGACCCGGATGGCTCGGTCTTTTGAGGTATCTTTATAATGGATATAATTTTATCATTATGATGGTGACTATATTTGCAAAATAAATTGGAGAATTGAGCCAATTTTCCACACAGTTCAAACTGGAATGTCATTTTGTCTTAATTATAAAGATATTTCATGAAATTGAGCATTTGGGGAGGACATTTAATAATGGCTCTAATTCCTCTCTTTGCATGAAAATAACTTTTATGGATGTTAAAATTATTTGTTCAGTTTTAATCACATTTTTTCATGTATAGACTAAAAGTATAATGCATACAAATCTTACAAAATCTCAAGTAATAGACCATTCTTCTACTTAAAGATATTTCCCCTTAGATATCACTTAAATATCGAAAAAAATAAGTTCCTTTACTTTCTTTATTTTAGGTAGAATAATTTCATACTGCTTCTTTAACACTGAGTAAGAATCTAAGGAATGATCTATATGCTATGAATGAAATGATGTATTATAACAAATACAATATTTAGGTGATCCATTGCATAGCAATATGTGAAGATGAAATAGATTATTTCTTATGTGAAGTTTTAAAAAACTCTCACGAGCAAGAAATTTCAGCATTTGTTATTAACTTGGAATTATGAATTATAAAGGAATAATACTCTAATTCTTGGAAACTTTTGGAAAACATAGGTTCATAAGAGGTTTCAACTAGATACCACCTTCACCACCTCATCAGCTAGTGACATTAATAGTGAGTGGGGGCTATCAGACATATTCCCAGGCAGTTGTGAGCAGCTCACAGTAGGAAGATACAGGTAGGTGATATTTTAATGGCTGGATCTCTGCCTTGGGAGGCAGGCTTGAGGCAAAGGAGGGTGGCGTGCTAAGGAATGGCAGGGGACTATATGAGGGTGTAACATACTTGGGAGAGCATGACTGAAAGTGGGAGGGATCAGAGAAAGTGGTGAGCACGAAGTGTGCCACCCTCTTGGCTCCTGATGCCTCAAAGAATAGGAACCCAGCCTTTAACAAGTCCGACCATCTAAAATAAAACTATACCAATGATAATGTCCCCTTAACTATCTTTTCTATACTTACACATTCATATGTTGTTAAAATGTGTATATTGATTATACCGCCCAGATAATTTTTGGATTGTTAACATTACCATCATCAATACCTTTAATCATTACTCTCCCTTAAAAGGACATGAAATTGAATTTATTTTATATTTCATGTTTTCAAATGAACTTTTTTATGCTCCTATTTGAGGGGGCTGTTTCCTGTTTTGTTATTTTATTCAGTTTCTTTTAAATAAAATTTTGTCTCATTTTCTTTCCCTAGTATTTATAAGTATCTTAAGTTTCAGTTACTCCAAGTAATCCTTTGTTAATTTTTCAGTAGTCCATAATTTTGCTTATTCAATAGTAAGAAGTCTTATATTTCAATACTTTGGAACACTGCCTTCAACTTTATGTAACTTTGGCTATGCAAACCTACAAAGTGATAGAATTTTATTTGTAAAAAGTGAACATTACAAAGTGATAATAAAATGTTATTGTAAGGACAAATGGCTATGAGAAATGTTTTGTTAATGATCTGAAGACAAGATAGGGAATAAATGTTGGTACACATAACATTTAAAGCAGAACTCTTATTTCAGTGGTGAGGAGTCCAGTCATGAAATGCTTGGATGTATTTCTTCAGTGTTGAAACCCAGATATTTCACTCTGATGGGAAAAAATTCCACTGGTAATATCAATTCTTAAACTTAGGGATAAACTATTAGCTATGAAATCTCTGAAGAGGATGCAGCAGTTAAGTCTTTAGACCAAATAAACACTTTGATGATGATTTGTGGAATGCAGCAATCAAAGGCTTTCCAAAGCTTCACTTGGGAGTTGAGTGTCTTCAGGAATTCTGAAGACAGTCTCTTACAACCATCATATAAATCAACCTAAAAAGTAAATTCCTCGTCTTTCCCAGTTAAGGCCATAAATAGCTCTGTTATTTTGGAGTAACGTTCATTTTTGTTCAGGGAAGCAATCAAAATTGTCCTTTTATGGTACATGCCAACCATTGATGCTAGAATAATAATTGCACCCTATAATTAATCATAATTTTTATTCTGTAGCATAAAAGCTTTGACTTCCTCCATGGTTGGCCATTAGACGGCAGCAGAACTGGACTGGAACTCAGGCAGTGAGTATGATTCCACACCCATGCTTTCTATCACTAGGTTATGCTGCCTCCCACATGTACCATTTATGGCTATTTGAGGACCCAGGAATCAAGTGCAAAGGGTTAGGAATTTTATCAGTAGGGCTGAAAGCTTGGGGAAAAAGAAAGATAACATGGAAAAGCAAGCAAGAAGTTTCCAGATCTCTGGCTATGTTAGAGATTTCACTCATCTGCTGCTGAGCTGCACTAGAATAGTCTTGGTGTAGGAGTCCTTTTAGACTTTCCTTAAAGCACTTATGAAATGTGTCAGCACTTTAAATATGGACAGAGGCAGAAGTTTCCTTCTGCTCTGAAGGGTGTGAAGCCTGCTTAGCCATGATTTGTAATTTCCATTCCTGGGTCTCTTCATGCCCAGGGCATGGAATTGGGTAGGAGTGTGTGGTCCAGGATCCATTTATTCCTGGAAGAAGGTTCACGGCTCAACCTTTTGTTGGCAATTAGCAGTCTTTCTACTGTAAAGAGAAGAAAAGAGGTGACCATCCATCAGTAGTCTTTAGTTTCTTCTCTGTGAGTCTTCATTTCTTATCTTTTCGGCTTATCATTTATAAAACTATTCTGGAAGATGGAAAACAAGAGAAATTAAATGAACTTCTTCAATGAACATTCAAAATCTCTACCAGTACCTACATGATAAAAGCATGATATAAATTCTGATTGCAAAAATTTAATCTAGTTCAGAGGACTTTTTAAACCCAACATTCTGTAGGAACATAAATGACATTTTTTGGTCCTTTTTTTCTTTTGTTTGAGATGAGTTTTTCTCTCCTTTTTTTCTTTTGTTTGAGATGAGTTTTCACTGTGTTGCTCAGCCTGACATCAAACTTGTGATCCTCCTGCCTCAGTCTTCTGAGTAGTTGCATTAAGGTGTGTGTCACCACATCTGGCTCTTCTGACATATGTTTTAAGAAGGAAAATCCTAATCTACCTTTTCTTTTCCTTTCTATATTTCCAAACAAAAATTTAAGTTTTAAAAGATGTTGATAGCAAGAGATGCTAGAATTATAGGACCAAATCATTGGTTCCCATCTACTGCTAGAGTAATTAAGCAAAAATTTAAAAATTATCATCATTCTATTCAGTAATCAGAACAAAGTAGGTAGTAACTTCTACAAACTGTTAATAAACTACTCAAAAATCAGTAAAAATATTATATAATGTGAACATCCTTTACTTCCATACTTATTTGCACTGTTAATTATATTGTTTGGAACCAAATGTAACCAAGTGAGGACTTTGTATTAATTAATTATATCTGCCTAATGTATATTGCATCTAATTAATATTTCTTAAACATACTTAATTGTACCTATTCAATATATGTGATTCTGAAGTGATGGTCACTAATTAATCTTAGGTATTATAGTTTAATATTACTTTGTATTAAACTGAAATGATGGACTAGGGGTAAAATTTAGGATCTTGGATCATTAACTTTTTTTAAAAAAATAGACTTTTCTTTAATTGGGTACTAAAATTCCTTTGTAGTTTTACTGAACTTATCAGGACCACTAGGGATAAGATGGATAAGGGATACCAATGTCATAGTATTAAAACAAAGGTAAAAGATGTGAGTGCATGGATCTACAGTTGAAAGAAGAAAAAAGGTGGCATAATGAAATACCAGATAGTTAATTACATAATAAGACAACTACACCAGTCCAGTATGTGTACATACCAAATAAAACAATGTGAGTTGAGAGTTCATATTTTTTAGCTTGAAATATTTGGATGCTTTATGTAAAAAAGCTTAGTTTGGTCTATTTTCATCTTGTTGTTTAAATTATATCTGGATAATTGATAAAATCATGAGTTTTTATGGGAAGATGAAATCCATAAATGATATAGTAATGCTTATTTGGGACACTAAATTAGAAATAAAAGTTCCAAGTTAAAAAAAATATTAAAGCACATGCAACATTAAGAAGTTTATACTTTGGCAGAAGGACCTGGCTGTAATCTGTTTTAAAATAAATAGATTGTGTACAGCTGTCCCTGTATCCCTGGCAAAATGATGATTTAATGTTGATTAAGAGAGAAAGCCTTTGAAGTGAGTGAGGCAGCAGCCCTAGGATGTCTTTAGTGATCATTATCAGTCTTTCCCTGAAGGATGACTTGGTGCCAAAAGCTCTTTTCTCCCAACTGGTTAAGGTGGATTCAGGAGCGAAGGCTTTGTACGTCTGAAAAGGCCTTCTCATTCGCAGGCCTCTGGTGTCTGATTCTTTTAGGATTGTGAATGTCTGAGAATAAGCAGATGCAGCCCTTTTCACAGAAGGGCAAGATCCACAACTCCACGGCATCATAGCATTATTTATTCATCGTGAGAACAGCGAGTGAACACGTACCCTGCAGAAAAATCAAATCAGTGTTCGTTTTGTTGAGCAGCTGCATTTGGCAGAGAAAAAGCATTTGGATCTATCTTTGGTAACTGAACAATTATAGGCGTTATTAAATTGGAGATGCAAATGAGTAATCATATTTTCTTCCAAGTTGTTGTATTTCACTTGTAATGCTTAAATTAAAACCAGTTCAGAATTGATAAAAGTGGATTCCTGAAAGCTTAAAGAAGTTGGTGCTTGTCCATATACCAGTAGTTTTACTAAAAAATATTTATGTATTAGTTAACCTCAAAGGACCAAATCTGCATTTCTTCATGTTTAAAAGTTAAATGGACTTAGTGCCAAAGTCACTGTGTCTGGATGCCTAACACTGAAGTTTTGCTTATTAGTGGAGATTCAGATAGTATAAAACAGACAAGTTTTTAAAATGTTAATGAAATAAATGTATGTATTATAAGAATATCTATAGATAATTTAAAGCCTATGTCATTTGTGTATATATATATGTTACCTGATTTCACATTCTGAGTACTTTTTATAAACTACCTATTTTAAACATTTTTTACATTTATAAGCTCTGGGACCTTGATTAGAATATGTTACCTCAGTTTCCTCACAATAAAATGGGGACTATAATAAATATGTACCTCTTAAGATGCTAAGAAGACTAATTTATGTTAAACCTTTAGAATAATGCTTGACACTTAGGTTATTGCTCCTGTTGCTGTATGTGTAAATTGAATACATATTTATTAGAAGTGGCATATTAAAAAACTATCTTCCTATCTACTTACCCTTCCATATTTCATTCAGTAAAATTGCAGTTCTGAGGAAATGTTATTCACTGTGTAGTTCACAATGTTTATTAATTTGTGTTTTTGCAACATGCTAGTGTGCCTTTTGATAGTACACACTGTGACTTTTAAACAATAGAGCAGTGTCTGTCCTGATTTAGTGATTCCAAAAATCGAAGCTTGAAAAATTTTTTCAGTACTTTATCCATAGATTCTCATCATTTGAAGCCACAGCAGTGCATTAACAAATAAAAAGAAATTACTAAATGAAGATGAAGTTATAGCAAAATGAAATTGCCAAAACAGACAGCTGGAAAACAGCCCGGGGCTTCCTGTCTTCTACCCAAGAATGTCCATTGCCACAGCTGTCTTCATCAAGGTCCAATAATCAACCCTCCCTCAATTTCTTAAAGAGATTGGTTCCTTTAGTTCAGCTGTAGTCTGCTGCATAAATCTCTCCTATGGATTTTAAATGTTTTCAGTGTCTTTATTTTCCAAAATTTTTTTTCTTATTCACAATAACTAACCACTCTGTACTTTCTTCCATCTGCAACATTTTTTGTTCTCTGAATTTTCCATGACTATATTTTACTTTCACTTTGAGATTAAGCTTGAAGCTTATCAGCATGTAAAATTCCCATTAAAATACCCATGTAGTGTGTATTCTAGAGCTGTCTAAAAGATATGCTTAAATCATGGAATGCAAAGCATTTACTTATGTTCAAATGGAAAAAAAATTGAAATTGTACACAAATTAAGTTATGAGAATATCTGTAGTCCCTTTGTGGACAAGTAAAGAAAGGCTACAGTTTACATTTGTATGCCTGGGTTGGCAAATGTTTGTGATGTTCTATGAATCATGCTTAAGTTGGCTGTCTATAATGTCAATGTTTTGTATGACTCCTGGATTTCTCAGTGATGTCTCTCAGAGGTAGGACATACCTTTTGTGTTTTCATATGTGCCTTACTAAGTCTGATTTTATTTCATTTTTTAGTTTTAATTTTCATTTTGGAAACTGATTTAAAATGGAAGATATTTTATCATTGTTATACTCCTTTACCTTTTTTTATGTTCTAAAGAAAACTCAAATTGTTATTTTAAAAATCCCCACATGCTATATAGAATCAAGGCTATTAACTCAATAAATGAACTTTATTTAAAACGTATATGTTGGAAGATGATTCAGACCTTTGGAGAAACTAGATATAAAGGATAAATGATTTTTTAATTGTCCAGTGATTTTTTTTTTCAAAAAGTTCAGCAATACAAATTCCACATCTGCTTCAACTGCAGACATATAAAACCACCGTGACAAGGAAGGATCATTAAACAATCTGATTTTCTTGTTGGGAGGGTTTAATGCTGTTGGGTATAGTATTAAAATGTAGAATTTGATAGCATGTCTTAAACTTTTAATGATGTGTTCATGAATATAAAACATGCTTCTCCTAGTGACTTTATGAGTTCTCCTCTGCATAATTAGTGGTATCTGTTTTATGAGCTTACTGTTGTTTCCTTGATCCCATGAAAATGTAAAACCACTGTAATGATTTACACCATTCCAGAGCTTTAAAGATATGAGCTGTTTCTTAAAATAAATAACAAAAAAAATCCAAAAGTGTAATTCTAGAATTAAAGTTGCCATGGGATATTTGAATGTTAAAAAAAAAAAAAACAGGATTTGCAAATAAATTAATTTTCAACATTTGGTTTTGTAACATTTGATTTTTAGTAAGTACTCACATAGAATGTATTCATCTTTTATTATTTACATAAATTTTCCCTCTTACTATATATTATTTTCTTCCTTGCAATTGAAACATGCTGGGAGGAATCTCCTTGAAAAAATGTTTTAAAAATATTATTTGAATCATTTGTCATTTTGAGAGTTATGAATTGAAGTAACAAGGAAATAATTGTTACTAAATATTAAAGATGCTCAAAATTCCAAGCAAATTGTACTGTTCATTTTTTTCATTGTTAGTAGGTGCACAAAAAATTGCCCATGTACATTGAGTTTTAGATTTACACTGGTTATTTATAATGTATATTATTTAACCAAAAGTAATTCTATTATGTTGCCTCAATAACTGAAATAACCTTGACCTTTTTGATTATTTACATATTTTAATATTCTGAAATGTAAGGTACTCAAAAGTCCTTAGTTATTTTGTCTGCTTTTTTCTTTAGTATAATTACTGAAAAGAAAATTCTATAAGCAAACTAATTGTATATTGTAGAGTTATATAAGAATTTTATCCAAAAGAGGAAAATAACAAATTGACATAAATTACATATAATGTTTGGATTACTGTTAAGCTTTTTCTGTTGTTGAAATGGAGTATGTCCATGTCTCAGAAGAAGGTATAATCAACAAGCTTTTCTGCTATAAAACAAATACTTTGAATTATCTACCTTAACTAGGTTGACTTTAAAATATGAATTGATCACATATTGATGCCTCATGAAATCTATTTAATAGTAAAAAAAAATTGTCATTGTTCTAAGTAGTTCCTTAAGGTAATATTTAGTGAGTAAGATGTTATCTAAAGAACAAGTTTCAAGTTGTGTGTTTTCATTGTGTCCACCAAATAAATATAGCATGCTAATTTTTAATTTGAAAAACAGAAGGTGGGCATGATCGAAGCAGGACTTGTGCATGTATGAAAATATCACAGTGAAACCCACCAATTTGTACAATGAATACATGTTAATAATTATAATTTTTAAAAAATTTAAAATAAAAATAGAATCATTTCAGTAATAGTGAGTCATATAATTGAAGGTCTTACATTACTTTCCTTCACATTTTAATAAATAATTTCATTGTTTTCACATTATCTTGAAAATATTTGAAACAGTCACAATTGTAAGGAGTAGAGTAGCTATTGCTTTAAACAATTCAAGTGCTAATGACTTTAAATCAAATATTGGAAATGTGAATTCATTTTCTACAGGTTTCCATTAAACATTATTTCTATTGGAAAATATAATTTCTAACATTTATTTTTGATGCAGAAGTCTTCAAGATGGAAAAATGGCCCACCCGTTATAGTCACCTATACTTAGAAGTATTTTAAAACATCTTTTGCATAATTTCTCTAATTTTTGTGCTATATAAAACCAAAAGATATATTCTAATGCCTGAGGCCAAAGGGATCCTCTCCCCTGCTTTTTAGTAAAAACTGTTTCAACCATCACTTATTTGGAGTTTTAATCCAATAGCACATTTACTAATAATACATCTAAAACTTTCTCCTTTGAGATTTAGAAAGATTAGTGCCCTACATTGACTTATAGGAAACAGATTCTGAATTTAGGGACATTGAGATCAAGCAGATTTGTGTAAGCTTTTATTTTTTGGCTTGAAGCTGCGATAATTTGTTTTACTATTCTTCAACACCTTTCTACATGAACATTTAATGGCTGTTGTTCATGTTCTCTTAATACTCCTTCAATCCATCAGTTCCTGAAGTAGCAGTCTTCAACTATGATTTGAGAGTCAATACGGAGAAAGAAATTCTAATGATTATGATGCCATTTTCCATTGCACTGCAGTTAAAATTTATGCTCAGAGGAAGTGGTACCATCATACAGTGAGTACATGATCCACAAGTCACCATACCCTGACTTCAAATGTAAATTTAAATAATTGAAATGACTTATATTTAGCACATTAAAGGTTTTAATTTTAGTCATCCTTTTCTAGTTAAGCTACCATAATTTCTCATTTTTCAATACCAATTACCTCTAATACAAAGTTTATCTGTGTTAAAAATGTACCCCTCCATTAAGCACGGGATAATTAACTTTTTAACTTGGACAATTATTTTTGGAGCACCTCTTATATTCAGTTTCCTAGGCACTGAAGAAGATGTAGCAAGACATACAAAGGTCATCTTCTTGTCAACACTGATATAAGTTCATAAAGCTAAGGTTCACCCCCCCCTACAACCTCTTCTCTACACAGAAGCCTAGTAAACAATGCACCTGAATTTCCCTGCTGTAAATACAAGGAGTAGGACTAGGTCTTATTTCCCTTCCACTGTGGTAGAGTCTGGTATGATATATATATTAATTATATATATAATACCTATTGGAATATATATATCAATTGTCTTTCACTTATTATTGATATATAGCCAATATATCAATAATATCCCTTAAACTGAGCTTAATGAACATAATGGCTCATAATAAATAACACACCCTGCATGGAAAACCCACAGAACAATATGCAGATCTCTTGGAATCCATGTTCTTTCACCTTTGTGCAGTTAGTTCTCCGTACCTGGAAGAAAGCATCTTCCCTTAACACCTTAACTTTTAAACATCATCCTACTCATTCCTTCCAAAATCACTTCAAAGTTCATCTTGTTTGTGAAGACATGCTTCATTTGAAGAAATTTAAAAATTTACACTTATAAATGGAAAAACAATCTTCCTAGACTGAGAACTACATGGAAGCAAGTCTGATTCATTCCAATGGGTATTTGAGGGGTGCTAGTCCATCATGAGAGGGCTCCGTTTGGCCCATCCATGCTGTTACACTCTCCAGTCCATTTCTACCCTGTGCACAGAAAGAAGATCCCTTAAGACCTGCAATGGGAATCAGAGGTAGATTATAGACTCCTGTGAACACCTAACATTTGATCCGTGGCAAGAGTACACATTCAAAGAGGTCATGCTAGCTGAAAATGGCCCCTACTTGCCTAGATTTGCCATCCAGTGGACCAAAGAAGCCCTACACGTGGACTAACCCAATAACTTAATCTTTTCTGCATATTTTCTCCTAAACATCACCTTTTCTCTCTTGATTGTGTGACCTGCATTATAAGAATGTTTTCTGCTTCGGCACCTTTCATTTGGTATCTGACGGTGGACCATAGTGCACCACATGAACTTTGGGATTTGGGTGAGGAAGGGCAAGTAAGAAGGTATTTCAATGAGGCAAGAGATAATAAAAGTTGAGTGGACAGAAGCAGACAGGTTTGAGAACATTTAGACAGTGATATTCATCCAACATGGTACAATTTTACCTTATTACACAGGTATTACCAAATATTTCTTTTTAAAATATTCATGTTGAAATGTTTTCAAGTTAAGGCAAAACTAAAGAGAATTGTATAATGAATCACATAGAATACACTAGACAGATTTAACAATTTCAAAAATTTTGCTCTGTTTGTTTTTAATTCAAAGTTTTTAGTAATATCAAGAATTAAGCCGGGCGCCGTGGCTCAAGCCTGTAATCCCAGCATTTAGGGAGGCTGAGACAGGAGAATTGCGAGTTCAAAGCCAGCCTCAGCAACAGCGAGGTTCTAAGCAACTCAGTGAAACCCTGTCTCTACATAAAACACAAAATAGGGCTGGGGATGTGGCTCAGTGGTCGAGTACCCCTGAGTTCAATCCCCAGTACCAAAAAAAAAAAAAAGAATTATATCATTTTACCCCTACATACTAAAACATATGGGCATAAGCACAATCAAACCTAATAAAATTAACAGTACCACCTGTATCATTAATATGCAGTCCTTAATCAAATTTATCTGCCTGAAAAATGGCTGGAAATATGATTCATACAAGAATTATGAAAGAACAATTGATCATTTTAGTCAGCTTGAATGCTCAATTTTTGTCTTTTAACAATGAGGAGTTGGTGCCCTAGTTAATTTTTATGATATCCACAGATTACCTTTATTTGTTTAAATTTTTCATGTTATCACCACTAACTTATTTTTTAAATATATGCTCGATGTTATTAATTAATTAATATTATTTAATGCTCAGATTGTCCCAACTTTGACCAATGGAAACATTGTTTCTTAATGCTTATAGTATAATAATTTTCCTTTAGTTCAAATAGTTCATACTTTAATAAAATGCATAGCATTACCTACAACTCTTACAAATCTCAGTTAAAGAAGAAACAATAGCTTGTTAAACATCATTGTATAATCACCATCACCATTTGAGCTTCAAAACTTGGTTAAGATTATGATAGAAAATTAAGAATGTGCATGGATAACATAACCAATGCTATTTTGGATATTTTATGGCATTTTTTGGATATTTTTATGGCATTTCTAAGCTTTTTATAGTAAATCCCTACAGCATATAGTGTGCAATTTCCCCCAAGAAAATGGTCAGTTTCCATGTCTAAGTTCATGTTAAAAGTTCTACAGTAACTCCTTCTTTGTGACAAACTTGTTAATCTAGATATTCATTTTAGAAAATCCTTGTTTGACAAATAAATAGAACAATGTGAAGCAAAATTAAGCACAAATTCCTTTGTAACTGAGGCCTTACACTTACCTTTAGAGTGCTAAAGGTATAATTCACTTATTCCAATCCATTTTCATAAAGCAAATACATGAGTAGTAACAAAAAGTTAGACGTTCAGTTGAATCTCATCCTAGATTCCCAGATTTCCTTGTTGCCTGCTGACTTCTTTTACCTTGGATTGTGATGATGGCAGTGGAGTGCCATATGACTGAGTGGCAGTGTGTCTCATATACTGTGACCCCAGTTCAGACATTGCCAGGGTTCTGTTGCTTCCTGTAGAAACTAATCTTCAGGAGGTAAGATGGTTCTTTCTTTTCTTTCCTCCTTCCCTTCCTTTTACTCCTTCCTTCTTTTCCTCTTCTTTTTGCTCCCTTCTTCCTTTTCTTTTCTTCCCCTTCTTCCTTCTCCTTCTCCTTGTTCATGTAAATGGAAAAATAACTTTATCTTGTTCTGGGGAGTGGGTAGGTGTCCAATCTCATTTCTGGAATTGTTTCTTGGAGCCAGCGGCCTTGATGACCTTGAACACTTGAAGCATACTGTCTTGCTCAGGAGCGTACACTCACCTACTGTGATGGTGTCATGGATCTGAACATCCCTGAAGCAGGGGGACAAGTACATGGACATGTTTCTGTGGCACTTCTTGAAGGGATTGTACTTGTGAGTGTAGGGAAGATAGTCTGGGTAGATGATGATGATCCTCTGCAACTTCATCTCAGTCATCACACCAGACAGGACCTACCCTCAGATGGAAATATCACCAGTGAAGGGATATTTCTTGTCAAGGAAGGTACCTCCACGGGCCCCTTAGCTGTCTTAAAGCCCAGACTAACTAAGATCCTCCAATGCTACTTCAATGAATAAGAAGTATCATTGAAGGATCTTCTCCTTGACAGTTTCTCTGAGCAAGATGCTTTCATTTTGAAAGATGGTTGGCTGTTTCTGATAGGAACACTTAGTCTGAATGTCCACCAGCCTCCTGGCTGCCTGGAAAAAAGAGAGCAGTGGCATGGTCCAGGTTCCTTATTGACTGCTAAAACACTCTGTGATGCTTCATGAAGGAAATTCCAGGGTGTGAGGGGAGGGCATTTAGTGTAAGACATTTTTAATTCTCTCCTGTATCACAGTTAGAGCTTTTGATGGGGGAATCCAGTGGTCCTGGATGCTAAAATGCTTCTTTTTTGATATAAGACAACTGAAGAAGAGTTCCACAATTCGGATGTCCAGAGTGAGAGACATGAGACTCTCACAGATCAGAGGCAGGAGTCTCTCCAGCAGTAGTGTACCCTATGGGAAGGTGCAAATGGCACAGCTAGGGAGGCAGAGCTTTCTCCAAAGACTGGATTGGAGCTCTGGAGACCAGAGGTAAGAGTGATGATGCTGGTTCTCTGATGTCTCTGCTCTCATTGGACCAGAACAACTCTATTTGCAGTGGGTTTTTCCAATAAAAATTATTTCCTTAGTAGACAGGTGTGGGATCAGCACTTTCTCTGAGGCATGAATTCGAAGTGTCACAATTTCTGGTGATCAGCTTAAGTTCATGACCATATTCCAGGTCACAAACTGTCTCAAGTGTTTTATGAATCCATAGTTCAACCCCAAGTCAGTCTCCCCACAGACTCACAGCCAATATCCCTTAATGACTCCTTGCTGATCAACTTAATTGGTGGGAAACTCTTACTTTACTTTGGTAGAATACAAAATATCTTGTTACACATTTCTTAAGGCTACTTGCAGTATACCTGTTATTCTATGAGAGAAAAACTTTCACAATTTCAAAGTGGAAAAAAATGAACAAACAAACCAAAAAATACGAAAATTCAACTTCAGAGGCAACATACTGTAGCCATGATAAATACATCTCCCTGAACTAATGAAATTTGAAAATCAGCAGCAGTTTTGAGTGATAGATATTATTGTCCTTGTTATATTCTTTAATTTCATTTCAGAAAACCATGAATTCTAAAAGTTAGAGAGGAACTTTCAAGTTTCTTTTCCATTTAAAATATTGTAGCAATTTGGTCTCTGTTCTCTAGATCTAATCCCTCTACATACTGCCCACATCTTATTTATTAAAAAATAAAACATAGGTTTTTTCCCAAATTAGGTAGCTGAACCATATGTGATTGATATTTTTATAAGGGAAAATGACTAAGCTTTGGCAGTATCATATAGTGTAATCATATGGGTACCAAATTTAGTTACTAGATAAAAAATTATGATATATGATTTGATGAATTATTTTTCTCAGTTAAGTTTACATGAACTTATTTGATTGAATGAAAAATTTAAAATAAATAAAATACTTTATTAAAGGATGACATTATATAAAAATAAAAGAAAAATGTACCTGGTGTGTGTTACCTATAAAATTGTCTCATTTGTGTGCTGTTGAAATTGATAGTCTATTGTACTGTCTTTTACATTATTTAGAAGACAATTAAGCTCCATTCTTCTCAATGATTTTTCTTGATATATCTCTGAAAAAATTCATCTTTATGGTTCTATAGGCCCTGGTGACTTTTTGACCTGTTTTATTGCTTGTGATTATAAAATTCATGAGCAATTGCTTTTGATCACTGGATACTTAACTGGCATTGAAAGGAAAAATATGTTTTCTGTATGTTTGGAATATTGATTTTCTCTCATTGAAAACTGTCAATTATATTCAAGCACACCAATCATAGACATTTCACTTGGGTTCATCCAGTAAATAATTTCTCACAATGTCATGAAAAAAAGAAAGAGCATTTGTTAAAACGATTATTATATGGCTAAAGAAGCCATATCTCTGTATATAAAAAAGCCACATGATATATCTAAAGAAACCCTACTTACTTTCTTCTCATGAACACCCATGTAAGATTCTGTTTCTTCCTAGCTATATCCAGGGCAGAAGATATGGAGGTCAGCCTTATAAAGAATTAGACTCGTGTTGTCCAGAAGAATTCTTCATTTGCACTGCTCCACATAGTAGCCATGAGCCACATGTGGCCATGAGCGCTTGAAATATGATTTCCATGAAATGAGGAAATGAATTTTCAATTTAATTTTGTCTGATTAATTAATATGTGGCCAAGGATAATGTTTGGACAGCAGAGTGAGCAAAGCCAAAAATTGAGGTTCACCTAAATGCACACCATTATCTGACTTTAGAAATGACTGTGGAAATATATCTGAAAAAATTATAGCAATGAATTCATTTCTATACCAGGCTAAAAATAGTCAGGATTCTTTTGACTGGATCATGTGAAATGGTACAAAACCAACAGATTGCATATTGTAAAGGGGTAGTATTGACTTAGTAACAAATGTCATGCATATCATGGGCCTTGGCATTATTGAAAATGCAATGGTGGGCCCAAGTGACTTTCCATGTCTACTCTAACAGCTTATTAGCATGAAAGTACTGAGTCAGCTGTCTTTTCTCTTTGTCAGCTCAGTCTCTGTATTTACCCTCACCCCCACTCCTAACCATATGAATAAATTATCTCTGAGCATAATCTAGTCTTCATCTTCATTTATTCAGTCATACACATTCATTCAGCAAATATTTATTGAGAGCACACACATTTGAAGAATGCAATATACAATAGAGTATACACACAGCTGTTATTGGAGAAGTACTAGCACATAGGAATGCATGCCAATGACAATCATCTTGAACTTAAAGAGCAGGCTCTTAAGAAATATTTTTACAGGAAAAAGCATTTAAATTTAAAGATAAAGTGAAGTTCTCAAGGTGAAAAGTAAGCCATTCCTGGTACGGCATGTAAACAGGCCCAGAGGTGAGAAGGCATGGAAACTTCCAAACACTAAATAGCCAAAGTTGGAAGTTCTAGAAAGGAGTGGCTAGGAATGAGGCTGGAGAGCCTGAGAAAAGTGAGATCACAAAGAGTCTTAAAGCCACAATTCAGAGTGTCTTAGTTTAGATTGCTTTAATAAAATACAGTAGGTTGGGTGGCTTATAAATAATATAAATTTATTTCTTACAGTTCTGGAGACTGGTAATCTGAGACAAGCATGTCAACTTTGTAGGTTTTGAATGAAAGCCCTTTTCTGGGCTACATTCTGCATACTGGGAAAAAGAATGAGAGAGCTTTCTGGAGTCACATGTGCAAGGGCCCTGGTCCCACTCACAAGGCCTCTATTCTCAGGGCCTGACGACCTCTCAAAGGCACGTTCCCAATACCATCACAGCAGGGTTAAGGTTTTAGCATAGGAATTTTGAGGTGACACACTCAATCCTGAGAACAAAGACAAAACGTGAAACATTTTAAGGCAGAGTAAGTAAAGAGTGGGTTTTATTTCAGGAAAACCATTCTGCTGGCAACAAGGCAAATAAAGAGAAAGCCATCATCCCTGGGGCAATAAGACCATCTAATGTGTGAGGGAAGTTGGTGGTGGGGAGGGCAAGTTGAACTAGGATGATGATCAAGGGGAGGGTGTTGCATGAAAAGACTTAGGAGGTATTTGGCAGATGGGCAAACAGAACTTGTGAATGGTTTGCTATTGAAGTGGGAGTGGAAGGAGTAAAAAGAAGTTAAAAATGATACCATGTGGGCTGGGGTAGTGGCTCAGTGGCAGAGTGCTTGCCTAGCATGCGTGAGGCACTGGGTTTGATCCCCAGCACCACATATAAATGAATAAACAAAATAAAGATATTAAAAATAGGACACCATGGTTTTGGCTTTCAACTGTAAAATGGAGGGAGGCAGGTTCTGAGGGAGAAGATAACAAACTTTGTTTTGGAGATCATAACTTTTAGGTATCCATTAAGATAAAGGAGACAGAGAGAGAGTGAGGACAAGGTTCTGAAATGGGGAAACAGATTTAAGCTTTATTGGCATGGTAAGATGGTGTTCAAGGCATTAAGTAGAGTAACAGGAAGAAGAGAAGAGAGAGTAGATCTTTAAATAAATAAGAACTAACATGGAAGAAATGAATTCAGAAGAAGCCTCAGATGAAGCTCAGAAGGAGGGGCGAGAGAAACAGTATAGGAAAAATCAGATTTGTGAGGGGTCCACCACAATCAGGAAGAATTAAAAATGATTCTACAGCTTCTGACTTGAAAGATTCATGTTTCCTTCAGTCAAGATTAAGAATAAGGGTGGGAAGTAGAGAGCATTTGATTGGGATGGAGAAAATTAGTGCTTTGTTTTGGACCAATGAAGGTTGAGATTTGCAAGACATAAAGGTGGAGCTATGAGGTGAGCCACTGAATCCCCAGAGAAAAAGAATCTTTATGCTTATGTAAAAAATACAGCAAAAATAGATCCTTGATTTAAAAATATTTTGTTGGAACATTGCTATCACATTCTTTATGTTATCTGGAATGCTGTAACACTATTTGAGCATTTTCTAAATTTACCTTGAGTAAAATTGCAATCCTTCTCACATAAATAAACATATGTCGAGTGTTTGCAAGAGTGAAATTAGATGATAGATGCATGCAATCTAATAATTCATACCTAATTGAAATTCAGTAAATAGTAACTGTTATTATTATATAAAATTGTAAGACATAAAGAATTTAATTCTCCACGATTGTCTTAATGACCTCCACATTTCATTGTGACAGCTGTATGTTTCCTCCCACCTACTCTTTAAATTCCTTCCAGTATTAACATCATTCTACGTGCAATACACTCAAGACTTTTTCAAGCATAGAATTTCTTTTGGGGGAGAAATACTATTTGTGGATGATGGTGGGAACAGGATGGCAGATGAATGAGCACGACACAGTGGAGAGCACCTTTGTCTTCAAGACAATCTCGTTGGAGAGTATAAAAGTGCTCTTACCACTAAGATTTTATAACGCAATGCATCCATGGGAAAAGCAAATACCAAAGCTGGGGAGGTGATTCCCCCTACGCCTTTTGATGTGAAACTTATCCATGCCTTAAGATACAGCTATTAGACTACTGCTTCTTTATTCATGCCTAAAAACCCATGAACATTGTAACTGTAGTCACTCCATCATTTCCTTCAATGTCTGGAAAGATAGGTGGGTATAGACCAGAAGCCTGATTCTGCTGGCAAATATTCTTCATATCATTCAAATATAAAGAGCCATGAAATTTGGAGGATGTATCATGTTTTTTTATATTACAATATCTTTTAGTTCAGACAGAGTTAGTTTCATCCCTCCCATTTTTGGTGGTCATCCTTCCTATTTTTTCCTATCCATCTACCCTCATCCCATCCCTTGCTCCAGACTCCTGGCTTCTTTGTAGTAGCTTCTCAAGGTCAAAGCCTCTGAGACTTCATTCCTAACTTTATTTATAGGAATAGATAAATCTTTACTAGGAACAAGTGGAGGCTGTTCTTTGAGATTTTTCCCAAGTGAACTACTTGCAGAGTGAGAACATTAACAACAATAAAACAACATCCTGCTCAGCCTAAATTTTTCCATGTTTACTTGTTTAACTTTAATACATTATTATGCTAAAAGATCTTACTATGGATGAAGAGAGGGAGGAATAGTGTGTGAAGGAAACATAAAATTTTGTCCTGTTACATAACATACTAAAAAAGAAGCAAAGAGCTTTCTCCAATTCTTGCCTCTGACCTCGTGAAAGGTGATTTCCTAATCATTTCCCAGGTTTTGGAAGTGTTTAGTAACGATCAACACAGAACTTTGCTTTTTATACTCTGAAAAGAGAACTGAGGAAAGCACTATATTCTAGTCTTTCCAAACGGAATAGGGATTTTTCACTTTACAAAACTCTGCTGTTGGGAACCCATATTGCCTTAGCAATGAGAAGTTGGAAGTGAGACAAAAATCATCTAGTTCTTATGTTAGTAATACATTCTATTTAAATTAACATAGCCAATTCAATTCCATAAAGGTTCTGTAAGTGCCTATTATGTATCAATATTAGTAGTAGGTCCTGATAGAAAGACAAGTAAACACATAATATATGGCATTGAAGGCATAGAGGTGTAAGGTGCTAAGGAAAAAGTGAAGTGTTTGGCTGTATTTGCAGGCATGTGTAAGGGGAGGTTGGAGGCTTCAAGGATATCTGGGGATGACAAGGGAATTGAACAAAGAAATAAATACACTGATAGGCATGTTCTAGAAAAATCTTTACACCTTATGCTTGTGAGTTTGCATCAGAGTAATGTCAGCAATATATACGACAAATCTAATTGCCAGTCACTCTATGTGCTTATAGAGTAATAAAGAATATATTATTTCAATCCTATCCTTGTCCCATTTGTCTTCTGCTCTCCAGTTTGGAGAAGGATATGCTGATTTTTTGTGCATACTTTCATCTGTGACACACTGTGTTGTGAAGACATGATAAATCTCGACTCAAGACTGGCTTCCAGAAGTGAAGAAACATGCTTTTGCATTAACCACTTAAGCTCTTTAAAAAGCTATTTGCTTTTCCTGCAATTTGTTGGGGATAGGGGAGAAGGACAAGACCAGTGTAGAGAAAGTCAGATACCTGATGAGAAGACTTTTTGTAGATGACTCTGACATATTCAAACAGTTGTTTTATAGAAGTGTTGCTGGTTTTCTATCACATTTGTAATAATAAAAATGTTCTATTTTAAGAAAATTTTTTTCTCTTTTGCAATTGGGAAAAATCTTAATATTCTTATTTCTTAGTTATAGGGATAGGCTACTCATGTGGACATTAGATATTCTGAACCATTCTGATTAACTTTGGCTTTCACTGTCTTTTCTAAATCTGATTAGCAGAGTCATCCTTGGATATATGTTATTAGCGAGAATGAGAGAAAGGTGAATTATGTTTTATGATATCTGAGAAATATAGCTATGTAATCCCAAACACTACTTCTTTTGCTCCTGGAGATATGGCTTACCCAATTTCAAAGAAGAAAGGAGAATATATGGACATTTGTGTAAGTTAGAAAAATATATTACACATGTGCACCACAGAAGTTTACAGAAGTTACTGAAGTTAAGGGATGATAAGCAGAAGGTATCCCATAATACAAAGCATCAGTAAAGAAGGCTTGCATTGAAGGGTGGAATCTGTAAAATGTGACTGGAAGGAGATGAAGGGTGGAGAAGGCAAATATTGTAATTAGGCCCTTGTTAGTGGGATGGCAGCTTGACTGTGACAAGGGACTGCAACAGATAAAAATACACTTCTAGCGGTCATATTTTGGTCTTTATATTTTCTAACTATTGTAGGAAACTATTATAGGGCCTATTGCTTTACTTTGATGCATGGAATTTGAGGGCAGGATAGCTCCTAAGGGTTCTTCTGTCCTATCCCTTTATGGAGGAAACTGGGCTCAGGTGGGTTGAGTGACCTGTTAGAAAGAGAAGCAGGAGTCCTCCTTACTCCGACCCCAGGACTTTTTAAAGTTCACCATATGCAATTGGTGGGTGAAAAGTTAACACATCTCCATGGCATATAAGTTTCAACTACTGTGTGATTTGCCAAATCAAGGTTCCAACTATGTTAATGAATTCAACCAGTTTTATAGTGAAAGGCAAAGTTGTTTTTGCTCCATTAAAACAAATCAGATTATTTTCTACCACTAGGTGGCATGATATGTTTTTTTTCCCCAGACACTTAACTTTCAAAAGACTCCTATCCCTTCTGGACACACACACACACACACACACACACACACACACACACACACACACTTGACTGTGGAATTTGACTTAGGGTATCTGTTTGGAAAACACCATTCTTTTTCACCTTTTCCATACCTTGGTTTCTGCTTCACTGATACACATCTGCTTTGTCTACTCTATGTGAGAGGAGGAATTGAGTTAGGTTTCACTTGTTTATGTTTAGTTTAATAAATAGTGGGCAAAATCTCTTCTCTTCTTGTCTTTTAAAGAGAGTAAAAGGGGGCTGGTGTTATGGCTCAGTGGTAGCATGCTCGCCTAGCATGCATGGAGCACTGGGTTCAATCCCCAGCACCACATTAAAAAAAATAAAATAAAGATATTCTGTCCACCTACAACTAAAAATAAATATTAAAAAAAAGAGAGTAGAAGGAACAGATTTGCAGTTTATTCTGTAGAACCCACTTATTCATTCATTCACTGAGTTCTGTAGGAGCAAATTATTTAATAGGTAATTATTAATGATGCTTTGGTTAATTATCTAGATCACTGTATCCTTTAGTTTCCATATCAGAGAAACATGAAGAAGAAGCTAAGGTCAGAGTCCTTAGCAGTGGCCAATTCTGTAAGTGGAAGGAATAGGCAATCACCAAGCATGGTCTGAGAGGCATGGAAAGATTGAGAATGCAGCATTGATTGAGAATCCAGACGAAATGAAGTCAAACCAAACTGCTTCACAGAGTCGGTCTAGCTGTCTTCTGGGTTTTCTGAATTACCAGGACCTTCATTACCTAAAGTAAAGACAATAAACAACAATACCAGGATTCACAGAATATATCCTAGTCTTTCAACCCTGTGTATGATTTGTAGATATTTTTCCTCAATTTTCATTCCTTCCCTTATCATCTGGCTTAATTTTCAACACTATGTTTTCAAGTTTTTTTGTGTAGTGCTTTGCATTTTAAATAGAAATATATTTTAGAGAATCAATGAACAGTTTCTTGGAAGGTTCAAGTGCTTCAAATGAAGTGTGCTCTCTATCCCGTGGAGATATTATATCAGTGGAGGGGAGGAGTTTTTAAAAAACCTCTAGTGTGCAGAATCCTCTCCTAACCGATGGTATTGTAGTCTCTGGGATTGAAGGTGGGACAATTTTATCTTTTAAAAGCTTGCTATACTATTTTGATGCACACTGAGAACTGAGACTCTGAATACAGCAATATGCCACATGCCAGTTTCCCCTTAGACCAGCAGCTGGGTACCGCACCAGTTTCCTAGTGACTAATGCTCAAAATGCAGCCATTCTCCTTTCTGTTGCACTGGGGTGTAATTTGTCCCTTCACCTCACCAATGTCTTCTGCTTTCCACTTTTCTCCCTATCAATGTCATCATCCCAATTCAAAGCTTCCCATCATTTTCTCTTTCCAACACTAATAAATTTGGCCTAATTTTCCAATATTTGATTTTTACAATTTTTGTAGCACTCTTGAATGACAAAATTATAAAAGAATACATATCAGGACAGAAGAAAGCAGTAGTCTCGTGAGTAATAAAACTCTTATTAAAAGTGTAACATAAAAGAAAGTCACCTCCAAATCTTATTCTTCATGAGGAGAAAAAGCAATATTTGAATTACAAAGGTGTTTTTTTTTCCTTGAAAAATTATTGAATTAACACCTACTGGTCTTATCTTGAAAGCAAGAGCTGTGTGTCTCTTGTCCATCACTGTATCCCTGAGGGGGTAAATGTCTTGCTGTATTAATTAAAGATACATTAGTTGCAAGTAATAGGAACCATTTTGTCATAGCTTACAAAATACAGGCAACATATTATAATATTACAGAGAACAGAGGTAGATTCAGTCTAGTCTTAGGAAAGAATTGCAATTAGGCCACAGAGAACCTTCAGGGTTTTCACTTATTAATTTTTTCTTGTTTTCTCCATAGCTCTTTGGACTTCTTAGGTCCATGTACTCTTATATGACTGCCAGCTGCCCCTAAGCATATATGGTGACAATTCCAGTCATGATCTAAGATTAACTGGATATTTCCTAGCAATCTTCTTGGGGACAGAATCTAATCGGCCTTCTGTTGCCCTGTCTTGAGGAGCCACCATCTGCTGCCTCCAGTTTGAATGGAATAATCACCTCTGAACTCTGCTTGCTCCTTATGAATGGGAGTTCTCAAAAAGGAAGTCAGTGTGAGCTAGGTAGATGCTCCAAAGTTGTCTATTGCACTGAAATGGTAGGGATGCAATAGATGTTTTGAATAAACAAATGAATAAAAGAACAAATGCATGAGCCAAGAGACTGTGTCAGTTTGAGGTACATTAATTCATTCAAATTGATAGGTATTAGCAATTTATTAAGCATTTACTTTGTACCAGCAACTGTGCTTAGTATTGCAGGGAATAAAGACTGAAAAAAAGGGAGTTTTTGACCTTAAGGAGAAAGATAAGAAAAAGAATCATTAATATATTATGAGAATACAGATGGTGACCAGAAACACAAATTATTTTTGATAGTCAATAGATCATGATTTGAGTTGCATTGGTTATAATAATGTCAGCTGCTGAGAAACCCAGGAGTCTCAGTAGATAAACAAAACAGATTATTTCTTGCTACATCAAGTTCAATTGGGAATAGGTTATGGGGTGGGGGGGAAGAGAAGGAATAGAGGCTCTACTACCCTGTCTTGAGGAGTCCCCATCTGCCCCCTCCAGCATGTGACTTCTGCCAATCAAATCCAGCCAACACAAGGAGAGGAGAGAGTAGATGCTCATACCGAAGGATATTGTTGCTGCTGACAGCCTGTTGAGCAGTCTACCATCATATGGCCATCCTGAAAAGGAGGCTGTGAAATATAATTTTGCTGTTTTCAAAAAGACAGGAAAAATATCTGAGAACTGTTAGCCAGTAACTATTACAGCATTATTTTAGCAATAACAATGGAAGCAGGGAAAAAGTTGATAAAAATTTATGGCAAGAATACTATCTGAGATCACTTTGAAGCACTGATCTTAACTGTTGGAAACAGAACAGCAATGCTTGGAAGAAAAAAATGTGGGCAAGGATCTAGAACTGAGGAATGACTGGGGAGTGGTAGATATGGAATAGCCGAGTTACAAATGTAATAAAACAGGAAAGGGAGGTGCCTTTATTTGGCTCTTCTTGTTGAATATGCCTTTCTATCTGTCTGAGAATATCAGTTGATTTCCCACACAATAAATTTTAGTTAACATTTATGCTAATATATAAGTAGCAAGGGGGAACTAAACTTTGGAGGAAAAATGATTAGCAAAACTCTTATAAATATATCTATCTTGATCATATCTGGTATTCCCATCCCAACCTTCTATATTCTAACTTGAAATAACTACTCATTTTCTTTGTAAAATATCAAGTTGACTTGATTGTGCAGCTCAAATTTATTTACCAAAATGGAAGGTTAAAATTATCAAGATCAATATAAGATATTTTTATTCCCTGAATCTTCCTACTTGAATTAAATACATGCATTCAATTGTATGTATATGTAAACATGATTTTTTCTTGGATTGAATTAATCTCAACTAAGTATCTTAGGAGAATTATGAGAGTTTTTTCCCCTTTTTGTTCAGAATTTCTTTTAGATCAGACATCTGGTATTTGGCACTTGAATTTTATTAGACCAATTGAGCACTTTTAAAGGGGGATAAATCATATGACTTTCATTTTAATTTTTACTGTAATGGTTTAATGTAGCCAACATATGCTGAGTAATAGCATTAAAATAAAATCAATAAATGAAGGATTAAAATCTGCCTGTGTTCAATTTTGCAAAGACACTAATTAGAGAAAGGTTTTTCAGATCAGAATTGGATAAGCCAGCAATTTTAAAAAATTGTAATAGTATAATGAGAAATGCTTAGATTTTCACAAGCTGTTATTGAAAAAGAAAAATTATAAGGAAATTAACACTTCACTCCAGGTCCAGGCTGCAGGAAGAACAAAGTAAGCGAACTCCTTTGCATTTCCCTCTTTCCACTGCCAGAAAGACTTTAGACAAAAATTTAAAGCCATTTCACAGTTATCTATTTTAAGTAAAGTATTAAGTCGAAAAGTGAAGTGATTTGAGTTGGGTTCCAGATGATGGCGATTTCTTGACATCATATGGAGCATTCATTTTAATTTTCTCATTTCGCTAATTTGGATATGAGAAAGCCTTTCTATCCCAGTTGGAAGCCAGCCAGCTATTTTCTATGGCTCTAGTTATTGGTGTACAGTGCAGTGTTTGAAATTAAGTTGGAATTTTATTTATAGCTTTGGAATGTCTAGCTATATGTCCCTAAATATGACACTTCTCTGTAAATTGGCATGAAACCTCAATCTTTTCTACATAGAAATTGAGCAAAGCAAAAATTAATGAGGCACCATTTAGCAGTTTCTCTAACTTCCCTCAGTTATGAGTGACATAAATAAGAAAGTTAAATAGATTGGTCTTACCATAGAGATCCTTATTCCAAAGGCATTAGGTTCATATGTATAATTAATAATTCAGAGTAAGTTTTGATGAGAGGCCTAAAGCATGCCAAAGCATACTCTAAAATATCATTTTCTGACTCATAAGGTAATTTGGAAAGGTGCTGTTCTGATTAAAAGAATGAAAGGCTTTTCTGGTCAGTGAGATAGAAAAGGAAATTCTTTCAATATATGAATAGGACAACATGTCCTGCCCACCTAGTGGTTTTTTTTTTTTTTTTTTTTTTTTTTTAAATATTTATTTTTTAGTTGTAGGTGGACACAATAGCTTTATTTTATTTTTATGTGGTGCTGAGGATTGAACCCAGTGCCTCCCGCATGCTAGGCGAGCACGCTACCACTGCGCCATAACCCCAGCCCCACCTAGTGGTTTTTAATAAATTAGAAACATGGTTGTATGGTGCCACTTTTTAGACATTCACCATAGTCATTTTTTCTTTACAGTATAGAAACCAAGAACAGGATAAACCAAATCCCTGGTTCAGTATGCTAAATTAACATATTCAGTACTTGAAGAGTTTATGGAAGACAACTTACAAAAATGCAAGCATATCCTTATTCTCATATTTCCTAAAACTATTCTCCCATTCTTTCCTAAATGTGAAATCTCACATTCAATTTTACTTTCATTTTTTTGGTTCTTTTTCTAGATAACATAGGGAGAAATTTCAATTTGAAGAAGTACCAAAGGGTCATGCTCTTTTAAAAGCTCTTCTTTTGCTCTTTGCCAATTTGATTTCTTTCTTTGTTGGAACAGTGATTCTCACTATTGGATTCATTTAGAAATTAGGCAAGAGAATTACCTTAAACGGCATAGCATACACACTGAGAAAGAAAATATTGAGGCTGGTATGTTCCATCTTTCCAGTTTTATATCATTTCTTATTTGTATGTTGCTCTTAGGGAAGCAAAAATGTATAATAATATACACTATTTTCCCTCAAGAAATTTATCACTGAACAATCCAATATACCTGAAACATACTAGGAAGAACTGAAGAAACCTAGTAAGAAATTAGAAATTAAATATAACCATTTCTAATACAGATGATATAGGCAATAGCCAGGACAGAGGGTTCTTAGGGGGAGGAGTTTATGAGTCCAGTTTATGTGTGGAAGTGATTTGTGTTGGGCCTTGGATAATTATGTAAAGGAAGAATGAATGTCCTGAAATTACCATCAAATGGCATAAAAGAAATAAAATTCCAAGTTCAGTAATCATTAATAGGGCAAAGTTGAACTTGGCGGAGGCTAGGGTACCACCTTGGGTGTGCTATGTCCTGAAAGAAATTCCTAAATTTACTTAGCATCCATCAAAGACTCACATAAGGAGGATTTGTATAAATGGGTAGATATAACCAAAGAGAGAGAATCTAGCTTTTAAAATTTTGGTTTATTTTAGCAGTGTTCCTTTCCACTTCCCAATTTTTAGGCACTTTGGTGAGGCAGAATAAATTTAGATGTTTTTCTACATAAATCTTGTGCATTCTATTGCTTTAAGCATTCCACAAGCAGAGAGAAGCAAACTGTCTAATCTTTGCAAGTGCCCAAGTAGTTTCTACTCACTGACCAGGATTCCTCTGCCCTTGCCAGTTTCTGTATGTGCCAGAGGTTTGGAGCAGTGGCAGTTTTGTTAAATGTCTTCAAAATTGTCTTATGAAAATGTGACCTCTAGCAGTCACCCAGTACAAACTTTTCTCAATTGTAGGTATGGACTTTGGAATATTTTAACTTATTTTTTCTTCTCATATGTATTTTTCATTACACAGCATTTTGTTTCAACATATTTGAAGTAGTGTTTTCTATAAAATATTTGTTCTGTTTCTTTACACTTGTTTTATATTTATTTATTTATTTTGGAGTAGGGATTGAACTCAGGGTTACTTGATCACTGAGCCACATCCCCAGCCCTATTTTGTATTTTATTTAGAGACAGGATCTCACTGAGTTGCTTAGTGCCTTGCTTTTGCTGAGGCTGGCTTTGAACTCTCAATTTTCCTGTCTCAGCCTCCCAAAGTGCTGGGATTACAGGCATGCGCCATGGTGCCCAGCTACACTTGTTTCATTCTTGACTGAAAAATTTGTCTCAGAGAAATCCTGAGAATAAATGCAAACAGTGGAGCTTTGGACATCATAAGTCATGGGAATTCCCAATCATGGGAAGTCATGATTTCATAAAAGAATTAGACAAGCTTAGTTCAGAATAATTCCAATGAAATACCTTCATCTCTCACTGTTTTTACTCAATCCTTATGTTGCTTCTTTTTTGTCAGTCACAAAAGCCTTAATTTTTCCAGTTGGATATAAATGAGAAATGCAAAAAAACAGCTTAAAAACATGACAAATATCTTTTTAACCACCTCCTGTGTTAGTTTCCAGATTTTCTATCCTAGTTGTCATCTATAAACTTAGAGTGTCCACATTTGTGTTAAATTGAAGAAAGTGAAGTTCTAATCACTGAGAGTAACTATTAGACATTGACAAAAAGATAAATGTTCTCTGGGCAAAGTTCTACTTCAATGAATTTGGCCTAGAGTAAGATGTTATTTTGTATTCAGTTAACCATTGTATCTGATTTGACTTAATGGGATACACTTATGAGAACTGGGCATTTTTGCAAATGTTAATTTTTGTTACTCTATCCGTATACTTAATTTTGCTGGAAGACAAAAAAACAAAAAAATCACTGATTCCAATACACATCCCAGGGCTGCCATTTCCCTCTTCAAAGCCAAAACAACCTGAGCATTTGCTAGGAGCAATTGCAATTAGAATTTCTTTCATAGACTTTCCTGAAAACCCAATCAAAAGAAATAGAAAGGAGAGGCTGAGCCTATTAACGTTTATTGTAGGCCCATAGCCTGGTTTCTATTAAGTTTGACACTATTTATTTTTGAAGCTAGAATAATGTGCTAGACTATGAATATAAATTTTTCCAAAAATCAAATATCTTTAATATAAAAAAAGAAATAATAATTAAATGGATGAGAAGTGACAAAAGTGAAGTTCTTTTCCCCAACTGGTAAGTCTCAGAAATTCCACTGGGTGCACAGATGCTGATACTCCCTGTCTCACTGTAAAGTATTTGGGTGCTTAAGTTTAAGTCTCCATTTTTGGTCCATGATGGCATATCAATTGTATTTAATTAACATATTGATGTTCTGATGAAATTATGCCATTGGTTATAAAATTGGGGTATATTTTATGAAAAATTAATATTTATATTATTTTCTTTTTACAAAAATCTAGAAAATTCATATGAGTTATTCCCAGAACCTCAAAATGTAACGATGTTTTGGGCTGGGATTGTGGCTCAGTGGTAGAGCGCTTGCCTCGCATGCGTGAGGCCCTGGGTTCGATCCTCAGCACCACATACAAAGCAATGAAATAAAGACATTGTGTCCATCTACAACTAAGAAAAAATTAAAAAAAAAATGTAACGATGTTTTCAGGGCAAATATAAATCTGTACTGAAAAGTTGTCACTTATGAGAGCATTTTGCCTGTGAGATAACCAGATTCTAAGTTCTGTCCAAAACTTAACATTTCTATCCTACATTTTATCCTTTGATAGCTGGTCATGTGAAAAAACATGTTATGTTTTTATGTTGTTTCTCTAAATAGAATGATTTTTTCCATGAATAGTCTTAGTTCAATGTTCCCAGTAGGAGATCCTGAACAAGTAATCTTCTTGGTATGTTGTAGAACTTCAAGTTCCTTACGGGCAGAATTTCCTCACAAATATAGCAGAATTATTGCTCATACTTCCCAGTTTTTATTTCTTTTTAAAATGGAGGACTTGAAACTACCAAATCAGATATTTTTCTTCTCAACTCCATTAATTATCACACATATTTGAAAACTTCAAGCTCTGTAGTTATTAAGCCGGCTAACTATTACTTCTGATATACCTTTTAGGCAAATGGTATTCATTTAAATTTGAGTTCTGTGAATTCGTGATTTTACAAGAACCCTTTGGCGTTAGAAGAAGAATGAGAACATCTCTGGATTCCTTTATCCCCTTTTTAACTGTGGGGCTCAGTGTACTTTCCACTGAAAGAGTGAGCATTGTCAACTAGTTAACACAGGCTATCGGAAAAATCCCTGAACTTTGTATGAGCAGCATAATTGCATACAAATGCATTTAGGAATCCTATGGAAAATATAGTGCTGTTAACTGGCATGGTTACAGCACAATTTAGCAAGTATGTTAGAACAAATTACCCCCTTTAACCGTGAGCCATTCTGTTTCACGCTTTTTAATGAAGGCCTGTGCCACACACTAGAATACTTCTCACCTCATTACTACTCATAAAAAGCAATGATCCATTCAAAGTCTCCTCATATCTCCCATATGAGCGGTAAAGAGCTTCGCCTCTCCTTCTGGCAGAGGGACAGGGAGGCTTCTTCCCAGCCTGCCTTTGAAGTAGATCATTAGAATGTTTACTAGATAAAAGCACTAAAAAATTTATCTGTGTAATCTCACCGTTGTCATGTGCTCATGTTCTATCCTTTTAAAAACATAACAAAACAACACAAAACAAAGCTAGCTAAACAAAACAGAACCCAAAGACATCTCTGTCCTTATTTAGAAAATATAGGAGTTTACAAGACTTCCAGTGCTATTTTTCTCCTTCAGTATTCACAAAATATTTTCAAAGAAACACTAAAAAGCAGAAAGAATTTAACGGACCACTGAAATACAAAGTATGGATTCAATAAAAAGGCAGGCAGAGAAGCAAGCTGATAGGCCACTTTAGAAAAAAACAGCCCCAATTTTTGAATTAAATGCCTTAAATGACTTTTTCTCTCTATGGAGTATCATCAAAAGGAAAAGAAGTTGATTATCCTTGCAACATTATATCAGTTCATCTAGACCAGAATATTTTTTCCTGTTGATTTCTGTATAATATGTAATACTATTTAAGATACATAGTGTATGATTTTGTGTGTTCAATAAAACTTTAGGAGAATGCTTTCTTTTTAGATAGGGTTCAGAAGGATAAATAGTTTCATGATTTTTTTGGAGGTACATGACAGGGTTGATTTATCTTAATTGTGTGTGTGTGTGTTTGTGTTCATACATTTTAATATCTGACTTTGGAACAGAACAGTGAAAAAACATGTAGAAGAAAAAGAACATATTAAGAATACTGTTTGAACACCATTACAGTATTTCAGCTAGAAGGAGAAATGGTAGTTCATCTCCATGACCTAAGAATTTCCAGTTTATCCATTAACTGAACAGTGTGGAACAGAACAGTAAGGTTTGCAGTTCAAGAAAAAGCCCATACAGGTATTAAAATAGTTTGAAAGTAGAGAACTAACATCTAAATTCTGTAATGTAACAATACACTGAAATTTGACACATGTTCTAAATTTAAATGATGTTTAAAATCAATTCCTTTGTAGGAAAAATACATTTAATGTAAACTCTTTGATGACATTTCCAACTTTGCGGTGTCTCTGAGAATGAATCTGATCACCTGATGCAAGGCTGTCAAACCCTACCAAACACATAAGCTGAGCAGTTTCTAAATTAAATTGGTATTCTCCAGGCGCTTTCCCAGAAACACAAGCTCAGGTCGGATCACACTCACAAAGCTACAAGAGGGAAACGTTGGTACTGTACTTTAACAGGCTCAAGAAAGCACGTGCTCTACGAGACCAGTCGACCCCTGCAATAATAACTGCACAGCTTTGTTTCATTTGAAAACATAAATCTGTACACACATACTTACTTAGACATATATCCATGTATATAGAAAAAAGTTCAGCTAATAATAAAAGAAGGGATGAACATTGGCACTGTAGATGTTGACAGCATTATGCAAACTTTTCAATATTCCTTTGCATGCTCAACTTTAACTTTTGTTTATAAATTCCACTTAGACATAATTTACAACTTCTGTTAACTTAAGCTGGGTTCTGTTAAATCTGTCTAAAAAAATCAGCCCAGAGAGCTTTGAGATGTTACAAATATATCTAGATATCAAACATTGAGCTGGGCAAATTATATCCACTTTGGAAACTCTGAGTTTGTATTTATGTACATAATATATTTTAGTTCTAATGTTTTAAAATGATGAAGCAAGCCTTGCTTGCCCCCCGCCCCCCGACTTTCCAACCACTGCTGTTGTATCTATGAAAGAGACTTTGGAGCCCAAGTCAAGTAAACTGAGAAGTTCTGGAGGTCGTCACTATTTAACAACACTGTGTAAGATGATTTGGGGAGAAAAAAAAATACAAAGGTCAAGCAAAACTTCTTGCAAACTACCTGAAGTTTGTAATTTCATTCTAGTATAGTTTAAAGACTTCAGTGGTCAAAAATGATATAAAATTTTGTACCTGTTATTTCACCCATGTATAGTTACTGCAGAGAACTGACCTTCTCATCTTCCTTTAGGAATAGTTTGAAATGTCAGTCAATCTAGATTAAAAGAAAAAGGCAAATCCCACCTCTTTATTTACTCTCCCCAAGTTGCTTTGAAGATCAAAGGCAGAAATTGAAGCTCTTCTTAGTGTCTGGATTTTAAAATAGCAGAAGAGCAAAACATTCTGCTTCATTTTTCCTTTCCTTACTTGCCTTGCAGTGAGCTGTACTTCCCTCTCTGCACTAGTGTGGAGAGTAGAAACCAGCGCACGTAGCAAGCAGCATACATTCCCAGTAGGCTTTGGTCAAAGTGAATTATTTCTAATTCAGGATGGGAATCGAAGGGATTAAATGAAAGGTAAAATTAATGGGAAATAAAATTATTTTATACTACTCAAGTAAAATAGATTTTGATTATGAAAATATGAGTGTAAATCAAGTATTAATATAAAAAATGGTAGGCAATTCCATATCACACTACAGTTGGATACATACACAGAAACCTTCTTATGGGAACGATCAGATTCAACTGCCTATTGTTCCCAATGGTGGAGCGTAATAGTTGATCAAAAGGTGTAATTTGGTAATTTTATTCAGAAGCAAACTCTACACTTCTATCAGGCTTAATTTCAGTACAACATGCAATACTATTTAAAATATATTGCATATATCTTTAGATTGAAAGGCCAGAATAATCGTGATTGATATAATTATTCCATCTCTGGTGTTCTAGTTATAATTCAACTTATGGCTGAATGTGTGGATGATCAAGGAAGAACATGTTAGCTGAACTTAGTTAAGAAAGTCAAGCCCATTGTTTAAAAATTTGTGCTAGTGTTTTGTACCAAGCCCTGTTCTGTGACCTGTATTCTCTCCTAAGTCATATTATTCATTTACTTAGTGTTTTAGTCAGCTTTTTTGCTGCTATGACCAAAAGACCTGACAAGAAAAATTTTAGAGGAGGAAACATTTATTTGGCACTCACAATTTCAGAGGTCTTAGTCCATAGATGGTGGATTCCATTGCTATGGACTCAAGATGAGGCAGAACATCACGGCAGAAGAGTGGGGAGGAGGAAAGCAGCTGAAGACAAGGAAAGCAGCTGAGGACATGGCAATCAGAAAGGAGAGAGAGAGAGAGAGAGAGAGAGAGAGAGGGCTCCAGGGAGCTCTTCTCACCAGGGACAAATGTAAACACCAAGGGCATGCCCCCAGGACCTGCCTCCTCCAGCCATACCCCATCTGCCTGCAGTTAGTGCCCAATTAAACCGTATCAGTGGATTAATGCACTGATTAGACTAAGGCTTTCATAACCCAATCATTTCACCTCTGAAGATTCTTGCATTGTTTAACACATGAGCTTTAGGGGGACACCTTATATAGAGACCATAAAACATAATTTCAGCTGTCATCTGTCCTATGACATCCAAATCTATATTTCTAAATCACATAAGTCTCCTAAGTCTAACCCCTCTTCCTTCCTGAACTCCTTACAGGTACTTCATAATCAGTGTGTCACAAATTAAACTCATGTTTTTCTTCAAACTTTTTTCACTTGAACTGGTTAATAATATCAACTATTTTGCTTAGATTTTTATAATAGACAATGGGTAGAATTTTCAGGTAAGTATATAATTTTCAATTGTTATTCTCATTTTAGGAAATGCATATACATGGGAAAAAAGATACTGGATTATTTCTTTCTTTTGTAGGATGGGACTTTAGTTCTCTAATAATTGTCTTTGGTTGATGAGTTGTCATTGTTTCTTCCTTTTCTTTCTGTTTCCAATATAATTAATCACTATCCTTTGTAATGTTATTTCCCAAGAAACTGAAATATGTATATACACACACACACGGATATATACATGCCAGTTATTTGGGGAATATCATATATAATATAGATATTATATATATTAATTATATATATGTACATATATATTAATCCTGTCCAAATCACTACATCTTATCACCTAGACAAGGGCAGCAGCTTCCTAGTCTCATAACAATGTCATATGGATGAGATGGCAACCACTGGGTGGAGATGATTGCAGGTCAGGGATACTTTTAGTTTTGTTTTCTGGTTTTGCAGCTTCACCTCAGCAATAGTTCTTTCCCCTAGTAGCAGTGAGCTCTAGGCAGCCTCATTGTGTCCCCTCTGGCACAATCAGGGTCTTCTAATCAGAGTCCCTTCTTCATTGGTCAGGGTTCCAGGTCTGGCTCCTTCTTAAAGGTTCTAGATCTCTTAATCATTTCTTCTTCTCTTTATTTTTTCAGATGCAGAGGTTCCTGCTTCCTGAAGTTACTATCTCTTGTTGCCTAATGCTTGCAAAGCAATTCCTAATTCTTTTGGTAAGAATAACCAGGTTTCTTATGGACTATGATTGATATATTCTCTTTACCCCAGTCAGACTGGATTTCGTGAATTCCTCAGACTACGATGGTTCTACTTCCTGATTTTCTCACATTCAATTCTTTCCTGAGCCCAATCTCTTTCCTTCTCTCTCCCATATCTTCCCTCCTTTTGCCTGAACATGTGAAAAGGAAAGGTGTGGTTTGCCTAGCACGTTATGTTTGAGGCCCTGGGTTTGATCTCCAGAACTTCAGAAAGAATAAAAAAAGAGTTAATGACAGGAAAATCAATACTCAAAATTCATCATTTCCGGGCTGGGGTTGTGGTTCAGTGGTGGAGTGTTTGCCTTGCACGTGTGAGGTATTGGATTTGATCCTCAGCACCACATAAAAATAAACAAATAAAGATCTTGTGTCCATCTACAACTAAAAAATTTTTCTTAAAAATTCATCATTTCCTAATTAATTTACTACATTACACTACTATCTATAATTTTGAGATCTTTTATTTGTATGGTGGAAATACTTTACAATGGTATGCTTTTGCACATCTTTTCTAAACTGTGTTTGGGG
Organism: Xerus rutilus; assembly: GCA_028644305.1. Classification (NCBI taxonomy): domain Eukaryota; kingdom Metazoa; phylum Chordata; class Mammalia; order Rodentia; family Sciuridae; genus Xerus; species Xerus rutilus. Next base: position 128,734,918 of record CM053403.1, read on the forward strand.
ATGTTGGTAGCTTGAATTCTGTCTTAGTGGGAGCACATAAACCATGGAAATCTGTATGCAGATGCTGAGAATCAAGACTTGATTTATTGTTTAGTTTTGTTTTGTTTATGGCCTCCTCTTAAGAAGACAGTGGAAAAAATGTTAATAATGGAGTTTAAACTCAAAAGCAGGGTGTATCTGTAGCTGCTCCATTGTAAAGAGTGTAAAATTTGATGATGTATCCTGTTAGTATTTGCCAATAATTATTCAGTTCAGCAGACGAGATGCTCACGTTATTGAAGTTCAAAATACTTTTTTCAGTGTGTGCGCTTTCATCTTGCTTAAGGTAAATAAAAATAGTAACCAACATTCATGTTGGAACTACATTCATTTATCAGCTGTAAATGGGGATTGATTATAGATTTAAGAGTTTGATAGACCCACATAAATTCAGTGTTCTGATATTAGGCAAATGTACCAAAAACATATGTTGGGGAAAAGATGGCTTTTTTTTTTTTTTTTTGGCACCAGAGATTGAACTCAGGGGCACTCGACCACTGAGCCACATCCCCAGCCCTATTTTGTGTTTTATGTAGAGACAGAGTCTCACTGAGTTGCTTAGTGCCTTGCTGTTGCTGAGGCTGGCTTTGAACTCGTGATTCTCCTGCCTCACGCTCCCAAAGTGCTGGGATTACAGGTGTGCACCACCGCGCCCGACTGAAAAAAGATGCCCTTTTTAACAAGTGATGCTAGGAAAACTGGAAATCCATATGTAGAAGAATGAAATTTAACCCCTATATTTCAGCCTGCACAAAAGTCAATCAAAGTTGATCAAAGACCTAGGAATTGGACCAAAACCCTGCAACTGCTAAAAGAAAATGTAGGCCCAACATTACATGTTGGCACAGAAAACAACTTCCTTAACAAGACTCCTAAAACACAAGAATTAAAATTTAAAAATCAATAAGTGAGATGGCATCAAATTAAAATCTTGTGCACAGCAAAGGAAACAAGAGTGTGAAGAGGGAGCCTACAGAATGGGAGGAAAACTTTGCCACCTGTTCCTCAGATAGGGCATTCTAATATCTAGAATATACAAAGAACTCAAAAAACTTAACATCAAAAAATAAAAAAATAAAAATAACCCAATCAATAAACGGGCAAAAGAACTAAACAGAAACTTGCCAAAAGAAAAAATACAAATGGTCACCAAATATATAAAAAAGTTCAACATCTCTAGCAATTAAGGAAATGCAAATTAAAACTACACTGATATTTCATCTCACTCCAGTCAGAATGGCAATCATTGAGAATACAAATATCAACAAAATTTGTCAAGGATGTGGGGGAAAAAGTCTACTCATACATTGTTGGTGGGACTGTGAATTATTTTAATCACTCTGGAAAGCAATATGGAGATTCCTCAAAAAACTAGAAATGCAACAACCATATGGACCCAGCTATCTTACTCCTTGATATATATCCCAAAGATTTAAAATTAGAATACTACAGTGATGCAAACATATCAATGTTTATAACAGCACAATTCACAATAGCCAAATTCTGGTACCCTTTAACAGATAAATGGATAAAGAAAACATAGCATATATACACAATTGAGTATAAAAGTCATAAAGAGGAATGACATATGGCATTTGCTGGTAAATGGATAGAACTGGAAATTATTGTGCTAAGTGAAATAAGTCTGTCCCCACAAGTCAAAGATTGAATATTTTCTCTGATATGCAGAAGCTAATCTAAAATAAGGGGTGGGGGAGAGAATAACATAGGAGAAAAATTAGTGGAGTAGACAAAGGGGATTGAAGGGGAGGGATGAGGAAAGACAGTGGAATGAATCTGACCTAACTTTCCTTTGTACATATATAAATATACCACAGTGAATCTCACCTTCATGTATATCCACAAGAAACTCATTAAAAAAAAAACAACCCTATAAGTAAATGACAAAGAGATCAGTAGAGTACAGGGAAGGGAACAGGGGAGAAAAAGGGGAAGTACTGGAGACTGAAATGGAACAAATTATATTACATGCTTTTATGATTACGTCAAAATGAATTTAATGTATAACTTAAAAGAACCAATAAAAGCTTTATTTTCAAATAATGTAAAATATTTAAAATAAAAATGGCAAAAATCAACAAAACCCTTTTGTAAGAATAACTTGACTAAATGAAAATCAAAAGGGTTTTAAGTATTGTGTTGTTACTTCTAATTTTTGCAGCAGACATTCATTATGTGGGTAAAATGTACACACACACACACACACACACACACACACGCTTCCCCTTTATGAACAGCTTGTTATTAAGCATGTACCAGCACACACCACTGACAGGAGGCACTCATACAATCCATCTTTAGATTACAATTCATTCTCTGCTTTTATAGGACTGAGTCTTGTCCTTTGCTGTCAATTAAAGTATTATTATAGTTGGTTGAAGAAGGGCAACTGCTACAAAGGCTGTTGGTAGCATCTATCATGGCATATTTAAAAGTCTTTTCAACGTCAATGGATAGTTTTCCCTGAATGTACAATTGGCTCACCCTGCAAAGTTTTGGAAATCTTTCTCCATCATGGAGTACATATGTGAGCTATTTCTGACATCCAAGTATATTAGTCAAGCTTTTTTTTTTTTTTCTTTCTGTGACCAATACACCTGACAAAAACAACTTACAGGAGGAAGATTTGCCTCATGGTATCAGAGGTTCAGTGTGTGGTGGGCTGAGTCCATTGCTCTATACCCATGATGAGGCAGAACATCACAGTGGAAGGGCATGGTGGAGGAGTATTGCTCCTTTTGTTGTGGCCAGGAAGCAGAGAGAAAAAGGGCAAGGAGCCAGAGATAAGATGACCCCTTCCAGTGTACATTCCTAGTGATCCACCTCCTCCAGTCATGTCCCACTTACCTACAGCTACCACTCAGTCCATTCAAATTGAGTGGACTGTTTAGGTTACAGCTCTCATAATCTAATTATTTTATCACTGAATATTCCTACATTAATACAGGGGCTTTTGGAGGACACCTCATATTCAAATCATAACACCAAGAGAGCTTCGAATTCCAGTTGAATGTTGTTTTCCCCTGGATGTAGTTAATGAATTAAAGAATAAGTAAATTTTTTTAAAATGCTAACTCAAGCCTAAGGAATTTTTGTTATCACTGTCCATGTTGAAAACCTTGAGTAATTGCTTCTAGAAGGCAAGTTTTAGCATCATATTAAGAATATTAAATTGCTAGACAGGTTTGGTGGTGCACACCTGTAATCCTAGTGACTCCAGAGGCTGACAGAGAAGGATTGCAAGTCTGAGGCCAGCCTCAGTAACTTAGTGAGACAGTGTTTCAAAAAAAAAAGTTAAATTTCTGTCTTTCTCCTTTCATTTTATGTTCTCCTTTTTCCATGTTGTGGTTTGAATATGGCTTGTCTTCCCTGAATGCATGCCAGAGTTTTATCCCCAATGTCATATATTAATGATATTATGAGAGTGGAACTTAATCTGAATATGGTGTTTAGTCTGTGACCATGGTGGGGCCTTTGAGAAGAGGTTAGGATTAGATAAGGGAATTAGGGTGGAGTCCCCATGATTGAAGCAGAGGGAGAGTACTAACAGACACAAACACTCCCTTTCTTATGTGATGCCATATGCCACAACCTTGGAATTCTGCAACTGAGAAAGTCATCCAATATGAAGTGATGCAGGCAAAGGGGCCCCTCATCAGATCTCATGTCATGCTGTCTGAACTCTCTTTCTCCAAAACTGTGAGCTATGAGCTCTTTTCTTTATAGGTAGCTTGCCTCAGGTAATTAATTATAGTAACAAAAAGATGAATCTCTTATTTCTTTTCTCTTATTTTCAATTTTATTTTTTCTTTCATACTTACATTTACATTCATTAGAAAACTATGTTGAGAACAGTAGTATGGATGATTCAGAGATATATAAGTGTTCATGGGAAATTGCAAAAAAAGGAGAAAGCAAAGTCTATTTTTTTAAAAATGTTATTTTAGATATTTACTATAGTGGGAAATGATAAAATGACATCTGAGTCTATCTATGAAATCTTTAATTTGTTCATGTACTCAAAAACATGATTACGTTAAATATTGTATGTAACATGAAAAAATAGAAGTTATTTCCAGCATAAAACTTGGCCCATCCTATCGAAGATTTTAGTTCTCACGTTTTCTTATGATGACCTGTTAAATAATTAATGGATCATTTCCCACAGAAGCTGTAAATAACCCCACACATATTTCCAAGACAGACTGTGTGTGTGTGTGTGTCTGTCTGTCTGTCTGTCTGAATGTGCATGCACAAGCACTCATAATAAACATCTTGAGAATCCTAACAAGAGTCTGATTTTCTTTCTATTTGTGAAATGTTTGCTATATCATACTATGGGAGGAAATTTAAAATGACAGTCCATATTTGTTTAAAGCAAAAGAAAATTGGTGCTCATCATGTGGTCAGCAAGGCAAAACACACTTTTGTTTGTTTGGTTTTAAGAATCCAAATACTTATGATTATCCTGAGACCTGAGCAGTCAACTAACAATCTTTGTTTTCATAACTGTGGAATTGTTCTCTCAAGGATAGAATTATCTGACAAATCTAAAGAGATAATCTAAAAGGAAAATAAAAAGAATAAAAACTACTATTATTATATAGTTGAACCACTGGACTAGTGGGATGTTTGGTGTGTGAGGTCTAATAGCAAAATAAGTTTAAATGAAAAATAAGTTGCTCTCTACTATAATATTCAGGAAATAGTCTAATGTGGTTCTAGAAAAATGTCTTGTTATGAAAATATTTGTATGAATTTTATAAAAAATTATATTACACCTCAAGTTCTAAAAGCAATACTAATCTTTGATAAAACGTACGTACATTTTATGTTATTTTCAATCATTTGTCAGTATATATTCTCTACCTACTTTCTTTGAAATAAATCTATTACCTAAAGTTTGGCAGCTTTTGAATTGAGGCTTGGAGTTGAGATAAGTTTCTCCCAAGAAGCATTTGTAACCCAAATTTCTCTGATCTAATGATAAGAATAATATAACAAATTTCCCATCTTTCAATTGATCTAAGATACAGAATTTGTTACTTTTCAATTATTCAAACTTTAAACTTTGCTGATTTGAAATCTATAACTTAAGATTTTTTCTTTTTGTCTTCTAAGCTGATTATGAACCATGTTCTTTTTTGCCATTAATGTTTTTGTCTTTTTTATTTTCTATTTTTTTTAACACAGCACAATGCATTTCAATTCACAGTACACCTATGGAGCACTATTTTTCATTTCTCTGGTTGTACACAGGTAGAGTCACACCATTTGTGTCTTCATACATGTACCAAAGGTAATGATGTCCATCTCATTCCACCATCTTTCCTATTCCCTTGTCCCTTCCCATCCTGTACCTCCCCTTTGCCCTATCTAAAGTTCCTCCATTTCTCCCATGCTTTCCCACCCCCATTATGGATCAGCGTCCACTAATCAGAGAAAACATTTAACCTTTGGTTTTTTGGGATTGGCTTACTTCACTTAGCATGATATTCTCCAACTCCATCTATTTACCTGCAAATGCCATAATTTTATTCTCTTTTAATGCTCAGTAATATTCCATTGTGTATATATACCACAATTTCTTTATCCATTCACCTACTGAAGGACATCTAGGTTGGTTCCACAGTTTAGCTATTATGAATTGAGCTGCTATAAACAATGATTTGGCTCTGTCACTGTAGTATGCTGTTTTTAAGTCCTTTGGGTATAGACCAAGGAGTGGGATGACTGGGTCAAATGATGATTCCATTCCAAGTTTTCTCAGGAATCTCCATACTGCTTTCCATAGTGATTGCACCAATTTGCAGTACCATCAGCAATGTACGAGTGTTCCTTTTTCCTCACATCCTTGCCAACACTTATTATTACTTGTATTCTTGATAACTGTCATTTTGACTGGAGTGAGATGAAATCTTAGAGTAGTTTTGATTTGCATTTCTCTAATTACTGGAGATGTGGACCATTTTTTCATATATTTGTTGATCAATTGTATAGCTTCTTCTGAGAAGTGTCCGTTCAGCACCTTAGCCCATTTATTAGTTGGGCTGTTTGTTTTTTTTTGGTGTAAACTTTTTTGAGTTCTTTATAAATCATGGTGATTGGTGCTCTGATGTGCATGTGGCAAAAATTTGTTCCCAGAATGTGGACTTTCTCTTCACCTCATTGATTGTTTCTTTTGCCGAGAAGAAGCTGTTTTTGTTGATTCTTGATTTTATTTCTTGCATTTTAGGAGTCTTGTTAAGGAAGTTGGGGCCTAATCCAACTTAATGAAGATTTGGGCCAAATTTTTCTTCTATTAGGCATAGGGTCTCTGGTCTAATTCCTAGATTTTGATCCACTTCAAGTTGAGTATTGTGCATGGTGAGAGATAGGGGTTTAGTTTCATTTTGCTGCATATGGATTTCCAGTTTTCCCAGCACCACTTGTTAAAGAGGCTATCTTTTCTCCAATGTATGTTTTTGGTACCTTTGTCTAGTATGAGACAACCGTATTTATGTGGATTCATCTCTGTGTCTTCAATTCAGTACCATTGGTCTACATGTCTATTTTTGTGCCAATGCCATGCCATTTTTGTTACTATAGTTTTGTAATATAGTTTGAGTTCTGGTATTGTGATGCCTCTTCTTGCTAAGGATTGCTTTGGCTATTATGGGTCTCTTATTTTTCCAAATAAATTTCATGATTGCTTCTTCTAGTTCTTTAAGGAATGATGTTGAGATTTTAATTGGAATCACATTAAATCTGTATAGCACTTTGGGTAATATGACCATTTTGACAATATTAATTCTATCTATCCAGGATCTTGGGAGATCTTTCCATCTTCTAAGGTCTTCTTCAATTTCTTTCTTTAGTGTTCTGTAGTTTTCATTGTAGAGATCTTTCACCTCTTTTGTTAAATTGATTCCCAAATATTTTTTTTCTTCAGGCTATTGTGAATGGGGTAGTTTTCCCAAATTCTCTTTCAAAGGATTCATCACTGATGTATAGAAATGCATTTGATTTATGGATACTGATTTTATATCCTGTTACTTTGCTGAATTCATTTATTAATTCTAGAAGTTTTCTGGTGGAATTCTTTGGATCATCTAAAGAGACTCATATCGTCAGCAAATAATGATAGTTTGAATTCCCTATTCATCTCCCTTTAATTTCTTTCATCTGTCTAATTGCTCTGGCTAGAGTTTCAAGGACAGCATTGAATAGAAATGGTTTGTATTTTAATTGATATGTTGAGGCCATTCACATTCAAGGTTATTGTTGAAATATGACTTGTATTTCTGGTAATTTTGGTTCATTTTTGTTTTTTATTTTATTTTTCATTTTTGGTTTTTAAGTTGACTTGCTTTCTCCTCTGATTGGCCTTACCTTTAGTGTAGTTCCTCCCTTTGCAGATTTTCATTGTTATTATTCATTTCTTCCTCATGGAATATTTTTCCAAGAATGTTCTCTAGTGCAGACTTTCTTGCTGTAAATTCTTTTAACTTTTGTTTATCATGGAAGACTTTTATTTTGTCATCAAATTTGAAGCTTAATTTTGCTGGGTATAAATTCTTAGTTGACATCCATTTTCTTTCAGAGCTTGATATATGTTGTTCCAGGATCACCCGGCTTTGAGGGTCTGGCTTGAAAAATCTGCTGAGATTTGAATTGCTCTTCCCCTACATGTAATCTGATTCCTCTCTCTTGCAGCCTTTAAAATTCTATCCTTATTCTGTATACTGGGCATTTTCATTATAATGTGACTTGGTGTAGATTTAATTTTGTAAATTTGGTGTTTTGTAAGCCTTTTGTATTTGATTTTACAATTTATTCTTCATGTTTGGGAAATTTTCTGATATTATTTCATTGAAGAGATTTGGAATTTCTTTGTTTTGGAAATCTGTGCCTTCCTCTATCCTGATAAATCTTAGATTTGGTCTTTTGATGTTATCCCATAATTCTTGGATGTTCTGTTCATGATTTCTTTCTTTCTTTCTTTCTTTCTTTCTTTTTTTGGTACTGGAGATTGAACTCAGGAGCATTGAACCACTGAGCCACATCCCCAGCCCTACTTTGTGTTTTATGTAGAAATAGGGTCTCACTGAGTTGCTTAGCGCCTCGCTGTTGCTGAGGCTGGCTTTGAACTCGTGATTCTCTTGTCTCAGCCTCCCTAAGTGCTGAGAACACAGGCCTGCACCACCACACCTGGCTTCATGGTATCTTACTATCTTCACTGTGTAGTCCACTTTATTTTTAACATTGTATATCTTGTCTTCTTTGTCTGAGGTTTTGTTTTCCAAGTGATCTAGTCTGTTGGTGATGCTTTCTCTTGAGTTTTTTATTTGGTTTTTTGTTTCCTTCATTTCAACAATTTATGTTTTTTTCTTTCAGAATCTCTATCTCTTACTTGAGGTAATCTTTTGCTACCTGTATTTGCTCTCTTATCTTTTTAATTTTTTTTTTGGTGTGATTATTTGTTGGCTATATTTTCTCTGTTATCTCTTGATTGGAATGATCAATTTTTGCCTATATTTGTTCACTTAAGTCATACTTTAATTCACAGATCATTTTAATTATGTACATTCTGAACTCCTTTGACATTTTATCTACTGTGCTTTCAATGGATTCTATTATTGTAGTATCTTGGTTTGTTTGGGACACTTTCCTCCCTTGTTTTTTCATGTTGACTATGTGTCTTCCTCTCTTGCAGTGTGGACCTGAGGTATTGCAGTTTCTACCCTATAATCTTGTAGTGTCCCTCATCTTTAGGGGGAAGATCAATGTTTACAGTACCCAGTGCAACCAATATTGAGCCATAAATCAATTAGCTCTCATTTAGACATTTACAGTTTTTTCACTGTAAACAGAAATGATGAGTTTGGTTATCTTCTACCATACATCCAGTAGGCTTATATAAGGTTTTACAGTTTCTAATGATGGAAAGAGAGAGAATGGGGGAGTGGGGGTAGGACGTGATATTTATGAGGTAGGATGTGAGAATATAGAGTTATTAGATTGTAGGACAAGTGAAAGGGGAATCAAAAGATGTTGGTTATTAGCAGGAAAGAATAAAGAAGTGACCCCATGCAAGGCTCCCTTGAGCATCTGCAGATTTTGATGGCTATAGAGAACATGGACCCAAACCCCTCCCTGGATACTAAGGAATGACTATTCTCTGTGGCAATATTTTCTGACTTTTAGAACTTAAACTTTTTTTTTAGGGAAAAATAAAAATACCTGTAATTTTTTCTGTGTATAAGTAATTGTACTTTATAAATTTGCAAGGTAAAGGAGCATTCCAATTATTCTTTCTCATTTTTGTCACCCCCCCCTTTTTCTTAAAGCTCAATTGAATTTCTGCCACCAACATACTTAGTTCTTTAGTGATAAGCCCCTCTGACTCAAGAGGGAGCCAGCTAGTTTGAATTGATAAACCATAAAGACTCAAAATATTAGAGATGGAGAGTATTTTCGAGGTAACCTAGGCCACAATTCTCAATTAATGTATAAGGTTCAGAGAAATGAACTGGTTTTTCAAGGCCACAGATATTGGTGGAGCCTGAGCTGGAACCTGCCTCTGTCATAATCTACTTCTTTTCCACCACAGCATGATATAATAAGCTAATAAATTTATACCTCTTTTGTCCTAGAATCTGCATATGTTGTAGACATTCCTGTTTGAATTTATCTGGAAACATGAATACAGATATCTGTGAATTAATTTATATACAATGGGTGCAGATATGGAAAATTTTGAACTTCATTAGATACCATTTCTATAGCAATTTTTGATAATCACTGCAAAAGTTTAATGAGCCTCTTCTGAGACTATGAATATAATAGGTACTGTGGAAACTTTTCAGAATAGAGAGCATCCCCGTTATTTAGTTGATTATGATTTAATGACAATAAAAGTGCAATAATTAATTTATATCTCACCTTGCTCCACAAAGATTGAGGCTACTCAAATAGATGTGGCACCAAAGCAAAATGCTCAGGTGTGTGTTCTTCTCATGGTTACCATGATGGAGACAAGTGCATATGCCCAGTTGTTTCCTTTTCTTTTTGAGTACACAATTTAACTACATTTCCCAGCATTTCCTGGGAAATTAATTCTTTATCAATTTCACACCTGATACTCAAAACCAGTCTTGGGATCCTCACATTCAATCTCTGCTTATGTTTCAGCCAGAGTCAGTGCAGGAACATGAGGCCCTGTAAGGAGAGGAGTGGAACCACAGGAATCAAGGAAATGGACTGTAGCATGGGGAAGAATCACCCCTACACTATGCAACCCGAAGCTGCAAGTTACTGAGATAAGAGTAAGAAACAAACCTCCATTGAGTTAAGATATTGGTCTGTTAGTTTGATAATCTGACTAAGACAGATAATCTGATTAAGACATTTAATCTCAGATGTATTATTTGCTTTGGAAGTTTTGGAATAAAGAAATGTTTGCTTCTACCTGAAACAATTCTCAGTAAACTATTCTGTACTTTATTAAATTTGTATTCTAAGGAAAATCAGCTTTTCTTAAATGCTTTTTGAATGGACTAATTGATTAAGAAAATTTTGGTATTAGAAGATAAATCTAGAGGTGCTGTGCCTATTTGGAATGAAAAAAAATAGAGATTATGCAGTAGACAAAAGTAGATGTACATTCAATGTTACAATGTCAAACAATTTTTTTAAAACTTGTACCACTTTGCATTTACACCAGAGACATGGGAGAATGTACTTCTTCCACATTCTTGCCAGCATTTGCTATCTAAAACATTTAAAATTTTTAGCTAGAAAATTGTGGCAGGTGTTTAACAATATCTCATTGTGGTTTTTATATGCATCTCCTTGATGAATATTACTGTCAGACACTTTTTTTCCTGTTTATTAGTTGTTCATAATGATGAACAACAACAATTGATGAAATGTCTCAAATCTTGTCTGTGAATTTATTATAAGAGTCCTTCATATAGCTGTATTTGAAATGGTATTTATCAGATGTGTTGCACAAATATTTTTTCCTAAGCTGTAACTTGTCTTTTTATTTCTTAGCAGCATCTTTCAAAATGGAATTCTTTTGAATTGGTGCAACCAATCTGGAAAGCAGTATGGAGATTCCTTAGAAAACTTGGAATGGAACCACCATTTGACCCAGCTATCCCACTCCTCCATCTATATCCAAAGGACTTAAAATAAACATACTACAGTGACACAGCCACATCAATGTTTATAGCAGCTCAATTCACAATAACTAAACTGTGGAACCAACCTAGATACCCTTCAATAGATGAATGGATAAAGAAACTGTGATGCATATACACAATGGAATATTATGCAGCATTGAAAGAGAATAAAATTATGGCATTTTCAGATAAATGGATGGAGTTGGAGAATATCATGCTAAGTGAAGTAAACCAATCCCAAAAATCCAAAGGCTGAATGTTCTCTCTGATTAGTGGATACTGATCCATAATGGGGGAGGGGGCATGACAAGAATGAAGGAACTTTGGTCAAAGGTGAGGGAGGTGAGGGGAAGGGACCTGGAGGCAGGAAAGATGGTGAGTGAGATGAACATCATTGCCCTAGGTACATGTGTGACTGCACATATGGTGCAACTCTATATCATGTACAACCAGAGAAACAAAAAGTGGTGCTCCATTTGTGTACAATGAATCAAAATACATTCTGCTGTCATGTATACATAATTAGAATAAATAAATTTAAAACAAGATGGCAGAACTAAAATAATATAAACAACCTAAATCCCTGAGGAAAAAAAAAACAGAATTGAATTCTTTTGAATTTGATAATGTCTAATTTAATCAACTTTTCAAATGTTTTATGTATTTTTGTAACCCCTCTAAGAAATTTCATGTAATCTAAGGTTATAAAGATTTTCACCTGTTTTCTTCTGGAATTCTTTTAGGTTTATCATTTACTTTTAGGTCAATGATCTATTTGAGTGAATTTATTTATCTGGTATGAAGCAAAAGTTGGAGTTTATTTCTTCTTGCATGAATATTTACCAATCCTATCATTATTTTTTGGAAAACTATTAATTCCTTACTGAATTATCTTGAGTTTATTCTACTTCAGTCCTTTCCTAAGTCCATACTTTAGCTTCATGGCAATTCTTTTTTATTTTTGTTTTTGGCACTGAGGATTGAACCCAGGGTGCTTAACCCCTGAGCCACATCCCCAACCCCCATTTTTTTGAATCCTATTTAGAGACAGGGTCTTGCTGATATGCTCAGGGCTTTGCTAAATTGCTGAGGCTGGCTTTGAACTTGAAATCCTCTTGACTTAGCCTCTGAAGCCACTGAGATTACAGACATGTATCACCATGCCCGGCTCTGTGGCAATTCTTGAAGAGAGGAATTATAAGCTGTCTAACAGCAATGTCCTTTCAAAAAATTATTTTGTCTGTTCTGGGTATTTTGCATGTCTGTATATATCTTTGAATCAGCTTTTCAACTTCTATTGAAAAACCCATTGCAAGAAAAATAAATAAAAATGGAAAGGAAGAAATAAAATGGTCTTTAATTATAGATGACATGATTTCCCAGGTATAAAAATTCTAAGGAATCTACAAAAATATGGCTGGAAAAATTAAGTGGGCTTTGTCAAAATCACAGTATATAGAATCAACATACAAAAATATATCGTATTTCTAAATATTAATATCTAAATTGGAAATTTTAATGAAAAAAACCACAACATCAAAAATAGGAATAAAGCTAAATAAGTGAAAAATCTTTACATTGGAAATATCAAAACATTTTGAAATTTTTCTAAAGAAGACCAAAATAAATAATGAAACAGGGAGGCGGTTCCAAGGTGGCAGCCTAGATGGACACTGTGGTCAGTCTCTCCAGAGCCAGAGATTGAAGTTGTGGAAATACCATCTCCCAGCCAGCTTCTGGACATCATCCTACAGCTATCCTTGCAGGAATTTCACTTGCGCGTGTAAGCAGGGCCACCAGGCAGCAGCCATTACCACAAGCAGTGTGACTTCAGCAGCAAGTGGCGGTGGAGCTCAGCTGCAGGCGGCTTGGAGACCCAGCCCAGGGCTTGCCCCGGGCGGGACCTGCTTCTACACGGGGTACCTGGCCCCAGCGCCCACCCAACCATGCAGGGCCCCTAGCAGTTGCTCCCATGGACACACAGCTCCAGCCGCTAGCCACTGGGGAGCCCAAATTCAGGGTAAGAGTCGCTCCAGAGACCCCAGCAGAGACAGCTTGGGCCCACCACAGTGCCACTCCAGAGTTCCTGTGCACCAGCAGGAGCCGCAGAGGACCCAGATCCGCCCGCAGGAACCTCCACGGGTGTCCAGCCAAAGGGAGACCAGAGACTGCTACCTCAAGCCACTGAGGAGCCCAAACTCAGGGTAAGAGTCCTCACAGAGAGCCTAGTGTGGCACAGCTCCACCCAAGGCCAGCCTGGGCCTGCCTCAGTTCTGCTCCAGAGTTCCTGGGGACCGGCAGGAGCTGCCGAGGGCCCTGATCTGCCCACAGGAACCTCCACGGTTGTCCAGCCAAAGGGAGACCAGAGACTGCTACCTGTAGCCACTGGGGAGCCCAAATTCAGGGCAAGAGTCGCTCCAGAGACACCAGAGGAGGCAGCCCTGCCCAAGGGCGGCCTAAGCCCGCCTCAGTTCCACTCCAGAGTTCCTGGAGATGGGCAAGAGTTGCAGAGGGCCCTGATCTGCCTGCAGGAACCTCCACGGGTGTCCAGCTAAAGGGAAACCAGGGACTGCTACCTCTAGTCACTGAGAAGCCCAAATTCAGGGTAAGAGTCTCCACAGAGACCCTAGTGTGAGGCAGCCCCACCCAAGGGCAGCCTGGGCCCACTCCAGTTCCACTCCAGAATTCCTGTGGACCGGCAGGAGCCCCAAAGGACCCTGACCCATCCTCAGGAACCTCCACGGTTGTCCAGCCAAAGGGAGACCAGAGTCTGCTACCTCTAGCCACTGGGGAGCCCAAATTCAGGGCAAGAGTCACTCCAGAGACACCAGCGCAAGGCAGCCCCATCCAAGGGCAGCCTGGGTCCCCCCCAGTTCCGTTCCAGAGTTCCTAGGGGTCCAGCAGAAGATACAGAGGGCCCAGATTTACCCTCAGGAAACTCCACAGGTGTCCAACTAAGGGTTGACCAGAGTCTGATTGCTAACAGCCACAGAGGAAGGGACACCCAGGGTAAGAGTGGCCTCCAGAGACCCCAGCGTGAAGAGGCCCCACCCTAGTGTGCTCTGGGCCCGCCTCAGTTCCTCTCCAGAGTTCCTGTGGTCAGGCAAGACAGAAGGCCCAAAACCACCCTTAGGGAATGCCAGGGTGCCCAGTTGAAGGCAGACCAGAGCCTGCTAGCCTCTACGCCAGGGGAGCTCATACTCACTGTAAGGGTCACACAAAGACTCTCCAGCTTGTGACTCTGCCTGAGACCTGAACCCGACTCTAGTTCTGCTCCAGAGTTCCTGTTCACCAGCAGGAGTGCAAGAGAGGGGCAAAACAGCCCTCAGGGGCCGCCTCAAGAGCCCAACCAAAGCTACTCCCACTGCCATCTAGAGGTACATCCACTACCTCCACCATCAACTTTAGTGACAGTAGTGCCCATCTGGGGACACTGGGAGAACAGAAGTAGCTCCAAGGTGAGACACAGGTAATCTGGAGTGTCAATACAAGATTATAGGATAGAAGCCGCAATACCTCAGATTGGTATTCCAAGAAAGGAAGATACACAATCAACATGAAAACAAGGTAAGAAAGTGCCCCAAATAAACCTAGATACAACTGTAACAGAATCCATTGACAGCAAAGTTGATGAAATGTCAGAGAAAGAATTCAAAATGTACATAATTAAAATGATCAGCGAACTAAAGAATGACATAAGTGAAAAATTACAGGCAAAAATTGATCAATCCAACAAAGAAATAGGAGAGCAAATAAAGGCAACCATTGATCATTCTAACAAACAGATAAGAGAGCAATTACAAGTAGCAAAAGATTACTTCAAGAAAGAGCTAGAGATCGTGAAAAAAAACCAATCAGAAATTCTTGAAATGAAAGAAACAATTAACCAAATAAAAAACTCAATAGAAAGCATCACCAGCAGACTAGATCACCTGGAAGACAGAACCTCAGATAATGAAGACAAGATATACAATCTTGAAAATAAGTTTGACCATACAGTGAAGATGATAAAAAATCATGATCAGAACATATAAGAAATATGGGACAGCATCAAAAGATCAAATCTAAGATTTATTGGGATAGAAGAAGGTGCAGAATTTCAAACCAAAGGAATGCACAATCTCTTCAATGAAATAATATCAGAAAATTTCCCAAGTATGAAAAATGAAATGGAAAATCAAATACAAGAGGCTTACAGGACACCAAATGTACAAAATTTCAACAGATCTACACCAAGGCA
>CM053403.1:128750885-128812719 GCA_028644305.1 Xerus rutilus
GTAAATTCTTTTAACTTTTGTTTATCATGGAAAGTTTTTACTTCATCATCAAATCTGAAGGTCAATTTTGCTGGATATAGGATTCTTGGTTGGCATCCATTGTCTTTTAGGGCTTGGAAAATGTTATTCCATGATCTCCTGGCTTTTAGTGTCTAGGTTGAAAACTCTACTGAGATACGAATTGGTCTTCCCTTATATGTAATCTGGTTCCTCTCTCACGTGGCCTTTAAAATTCTATCCTTATTCTGTATGTTGGGCATTTTCATTATAATGTGCCTTGGTGTAGATCTGTTGAAGTTTTGTACATTTGGTGTTCTGTAAGCCTCTTGTATTTGATTTTCCATTTCATTTTTCATACTTGGGAAATTTTCTGATATTATTCAAGGACATGAAGAGAGAGCCTACAGAATGGGAGAAAATCTTTGCCACCCACATTTCAGATAGACCATTAATCTCCAGGATATATAAAGAACTCAAAAAAACTTAATGCCAAAAGAAAAAATCACCCAGTCAATAAATGGGCTAAGGAAATGAACAAATACTTCACAAAAGAAATACGATTGGTCAACAAACATGAAAAAATGTTCAACATCTCTAGTAGTTAGAGAAATGTAAATTAAAAGTACACTGAGGTTTTATCTTACTCTAGTCAGAATGGCAATTATTAAGAATACAAGTAACTAAATGTTGGCAAGGATGTGGCGGGGGAGTTATACTCATACGGTGCTGGTGGGACTGTATATTGGTGAAACCACTATGGAAAGCAATATAGAGATTCCTCAGAAAACTTAGAATAGAACCACCATTTGACCTAGTTATCCCACTCCTCGGCATACACCCAAAGGACTTAAAATCAGCATACTCTAGAGATGTGGCAACATTAATGTTTATAGCAGCTTAATTCACAATAGCTAAGCTGTGAAGCCAACCTCAGTGCCCTTCAATAGATGAATGGATAAATAAACTGTGGTACATATAAACAATGGAGTATTACTCATAAGAATAAAATTGTGGCATTTGCCAGTAAATGGATGGAACTGGAGACTATCATGCTAAGTGAAATAAACCAATCCCCCAAAATCAAATGCTGCATGTTTTCTCTGATATGCAGATGCTGACTCACAATAGGTGCAGAGGGAAGGAGAGGTTCACCAGATTGCACAGGGCAGAGTGAGGGGCAAAGATAGAGGATGGGAATGGAAAGACAATAGAATAAATGGGATATAACTTTTCTATATTCACATATGAATACATGACATGTGTAACTCCATATCATGTACAACCACAGAAATGGGAAGTTATACTCCGTGTGTGTATAATATGTCAAAATACACTCTACTGTCATGTATAATTAAAAGGAACAAATAAAGAAAATTAAAAAAGAATTTGTGGAATAAATGAAAGAACTGATGAATACATGTCTTTCATAGTATAGATCAATATGGACCATATATAGTTTTATGTCACAGTTGTTCCTATATAAATTCAACAAGACTTCATTAAAAATATTGTCTTTATAAACAACAACAATATTCACTTAGTTACCTACATAAATTTTCTTTACTCCTGGGCCTTTTTTTATCTTACATGACCACTTGGTCACTATATTCTGTTGAATTACCTTAATTCACCTCCTCTCACCCTGGTACTTTCTTAGGTTTTCATCATCACTGTTTTTCCCCTGGATTCCAAGCAGAAGCATCATTTAAAGTGGTTTCTTTGTTACCTCTAAGATTCAACTTCAATCATATTATGCCTTTCACTGTCTTCGATTGTCTTCAAATGAAAATACACCAAACCCAGACTCTTTATGATTTTGTGTCAGGCTTCCTCTTCAATTTTATCTTTCTCTCTCCACACTCTAGCATCTTCTGCAGCTGCCTCAGACTTGAGAACCCCAAGCATTCTGCAGTTGAGCATTCTGGTTATATGCCTTAGAATGACTTGACTTTGGCTCTTCACTTGGATATTACTTCTGTATCCCTCAACACCTGGTTTAGGCTTTCCCTTCAAGACACTGTCCCTGAAGCTCCAGCTGTGGTGAGGAGACTTTCTCAAATTCTCCCCCAGTGTCCTGGGACTCTACCTACTCAGACTTCACCCACACCACCTTCCCCAAGATGCTGATACTAGGGAAAAGGCGGTTTGGGAGCTTATTAGGGCATGAATGTGGAGCTCCCATGAATGGAATTCTTGCCCTTGAAACTCCAGAAAGTTCCCTTGTGCCTTCTGCCCTGTGAGGTTCCAACAAGAAGATGGTCATCTGTGAACAAGGAAGCAGTCCCTCATTAGACACCAAGTCTGCTAATGCCTTGATCTCAAACTTATCAACTTCCAGAACTGGGAGAAATTAATATCTGTTGCTTGTAAAACTGGTCTGTAGTAGTTTGTTAGAGCAGCCTGAGCAGACAAAGACAGGAAGCTTATAGTCAAAGTTAATCAAAGGGATTTAATATTCAGTGAAAAATAAATTAAAATATTTTAAAATTTACTTTGAAAATATTTCGTACATTTCTCCTTCCTCTCTTCCACTGGCATTTCTCATTTCAGGTTTTAATCGTTAGGAGAAGCCTTGGAATGATGCCTAAAATATTCATTTGAATAAAGGTTCCCCACTGTCTTTTCTTTCTTTTCCCTTATGAACACACACATGCGCACAACACACCAGCATCCCTTTTTGCTTCTATTCTGAGTACCATCAGAGTACATCAGACTAGACTGCTAAAAAACTACTGTCTACATCACTCCCTTGGTCGACACTTTAGTGCTTCCTTTGCTAGTAAAACTCTTCACTTCTATCGATCACATTATGTTCCTTTATCTCATCCATGAAAGGTTTTCCTCACTGCTCTGAGGTTTGAAATCTTTCAGCTGAATTATTTCAGCAATTGTTGCATAGACCTTAAATTTTGTTAGAGGTGAATATCCAAGATGGATTATATGCAACTGGCATCATATGTGATTCTTGGGAGAAGAGGGTACATTTTTTTTAAATAGTTTTATTTATTTATTTTTATGTGGTGCTACTAAGGATAGAACCCAGTGCCTCACATGAGCTAGACAAGCACTCTGCCACTGAGCTACAGCCCCAGCCCAAGAGGGCACATTTTAAATGTCTCTGTGTCTCTATTAGTTAGCTTTTTTGCTGCTGTTACTAAAATGACCTGACCAGCACAATTGTAGAGGAGGAAAAATTTATTTGAAGGCTCACAGTTTCAAAGGTCTTAGTCCACAGAAGGCCAACTCCATTCCTCAGGGCTCCAGGTGAGGTTGAACATCATGGTGGGAGAGGGTGGCAGAGAGAAGCAGCTCACATCATGGTGATCAAAAAGCAGAGAGAGACAGCAAGTAGCATGGTAGCTCCAGGTAGTAAACAAATACCCACTGGTAATGTTTAAGAGAGTAGAAATACATTTATATTAATCTTTTTAATAGAAGAGTTTATAAAACAGCTTATATATGATATCCCATTATTATCAAAAATATTTTTCTCTCTCTATATTTTCCTATATGGAGATAGGAAAAAATGCCTGAAAGAATTTACACCAAAACACTAACAAGGTTATTTCTGGGTAGTATGATGTGAATATCTTGTGTGTGTGTGTGTGTGTGTGTGTGTGTGTAGGATTTTAATCAAGAGGCCTTCAGTAACTCAAAATCTAGTAGATGTGGAGTGCAGGGGTTCTCTCACCTTCATCCTCCCCAATGCTACCTGAGAGCTAAGTCCAAGTCATCATTTACCTGAGGACTGAGTGATTGGTTAAGATTTAGATCTGGAATGTCTCCCCAAAGATTCATGGGTTGAAAGCATGGTTCCCAAGGCAGCAACCAAAAAAAAAGGAAAAAGAAAAAAAAAAAAACAGCAGAGAGAGAGAGCAAGTCTATGCTCCAGATACAAAATATATTACACCAAAGCCCCACCCCAATTTCCACCTAATCCAGCTGTACCTACTACTTCCAGTTAATCCCATCAGAATTGACTCTCTGATTGGACTAAGGCTATACCCAATCATTTCTCCTCCAAACCTTCTTGCATTGTCTCATAGGTGAGCTTTCCGGGGACACCACATCTAAACCATAACAGTGCCATTCAACAGAATAAAACCTCAAACTGAGAACATCGTTGGTACTCAGTAATTACTCAGTAATTGACTCCATGGTATTTGCTTACAATTGTTTATTGACATTTTCATGGAACTGTTATTAGACATAAATGTGATTGGATGCTCACACAGGAAGACCTTGCATCTTATTTCCACAAGACTTTCTGAATTTCTGCATTTCAGTTTAAGATACACTATTTTTCTCATCTACATGTATCTGGCCAGTATATTTGACTAGAATCTTAAGATGTTAAAACCATAAGAGGTAAGGCAATACAAGTAAAAGTTTGAGCTCTTGGGTTTTATGTACAAATTAATTAATTTAGAATAATTTTTTGTTTGGTGTCATCCTAGCTGAGTAACTCAAGCAAGTTATTGAATTTCAAAGCCTTAGTTTCCTCATCTAAGTTTTTTTTCATAGGACGGTTGGGAGAATTAAAAGACACAAAACATCTAAAATATCCAGCATTGTGCCTGAAATAGAGCAAAAGCAGTTGATATATAATAGTTTTATTGTAAAAATGCAAAAAAATGTAAAAAATGCACTTGAATAATCAAGTTCAAACTTTTCATTTTATCTAAAAGGAAAATGAGATTCAGAGAGGTCAAAGGACTTGCCCAAAGCCACTAGTTAACCAGAGAAATGAAAAATTCAAATCTTGACAGTGTAATGTGTCTTCTAATTCATCTATTGTTTTGCAATCTAGCTTAATTCAGAAGATTCCCTGAGGGTCTTGGAAGTACATGTTCTATTTTATTTTCTTATAGATGTGTAATCCTTTGAGAGAGTCTGATACCTTAAATTCTAAAATAACAGAGTAAAGCCAGAAATACTTATTTCATTATATCCAGTTTCTTTGTTTTTAAGCAGAGCCTACAAAATCTTCCTTTTCATAGCCTGTGATGCAAGTTTTATTTCAATTTACTCTGAATTGAGTTATCTTTATCTTTTTAGAAATGTTAACCTCATTTTGAGTGAATTACGGTGGTTTATTTATTTTGTAGGAGTCTGTTGCTTTATTTTAGGGCTTTTCAAACTTACCTGTAAATTCATAAAAGCTTATAGTTTTCTTTGTTAAAGTGGATCCTGCATGGAATTTTAAAGAATGCCTTCTTACAATATGAAAAGAATAATTAATCCCACTTTTTATGGTTGAATAATGGAAAGCAAAGAAATTCTCTATGGATAAGAGTTTCTAAGGAAAAGGGTCTACAATAAACTTTTAAGAGAACTTTGAAAATAAACCCCCACTATTTATAAGGAAGATATTTTCCCATATATTTATGAATACTCAGTTGTAACAATGATTCATTTGACTCATTTAGAATCATATATATTTTGAGAGTAAGAAAAATTCTTCTAGAGGGAGAACTAAATCAACTTCTGTGCCGCTCTAAGAGATGAATCTCAATTCTTTCTTGTTTCTGTTTCTTTTTTTCCCAAAAAAATTGTACAAATGAGGAAATAGTGCCAAGGACCTATTAGTAATAGTTATTTCCTAATTGCAGCGGGAAGCATCCTGCATGTTTAAATAAATATTGTTAACTCTGACCTCTCGCTTTGCCAGGACTGATAAGGCAATTGTTTGACCTATATGAAGTATATACAGTATACACAGAGTGGAGTGCAGCAGGAAAACAGGAAACAATAAATCAGAAATTAGAGCACTGATTGTTGTAGCTAATTACATCAGGCTTCTGCTTAATTTCTCACTCTGTCATGCTAACCTGATTTTCTTGCCAACAGACTTTGCAAATTGCTGGTGTCACGTACATTCAACAAATAATAATCCTTAGTTACTGTGACTGACAAATGAATGAGCAGGAGAAGATAGTTTATTATGCAAGGATGAACTGAGACATTCACCAGATACCTGCCTGGATGCTTTTTTAATTCATTTACCTAGATGTGCTACATGATGCATTTCTCCAGGAGCAGAGATTTTGGCATCAAGACAGTGTAATTAGATTTGAGGCTTGGTTTGATAATAATGAGCAAGAAGAAAATATGGTACCATATAAGCAAGAGAGAGAAACATTGACTTGGACAAAAAAAAAAGAGATAAAAGTAGTAACTTAGCTATTTAAGTCAAATCTGAAAAAAATATGTTTAGGGTAAGTAACATTAGTCAGCACATCATGGAATCCTAATCTTGTCTACACACAGATTTGGTGAACTAACTTGGTGTTTTATAATCCATGGTGGTTTTATTCTAAACCACATGTATTAGGAACAAATTATAAGAAAGAGATACTCTTATTCAAATTAATTGTTTAATTACTCCCAGGTTCTACTTCTGCTTGTAGATAGCACATGCCAATTTGGTTTTCTATGATTCCAGTTCTGGGTTTGTTTATATTATCTAAAATCAACTTTCCTTTATTATTTTATACAATTTACATAGTCTCCATGCTTTAAAATTTTTTGCTAAGGCTGCTGAAGACTGAACATGGAGGGTATAATTGAGAAGAGTGTTTACACTCTTGTTATTTAATAAGTTTTCATATTCAGGGTGTATTTTCTCTCTGTGTTGTACTGTTTAATAATTAGATCATCCAGTGACTGAGCAGTCAAGAGCTAGCTGCCACTTCACTCAGGCTCCACTTCTTTGGCACTCAATTACAGGCGCAAGCCTGTAATCCCAGCACTTAGGAAAGCTGAAACAGGAGAATCGCGAGTTCAAAGCCAGCCTCAGCATTGGCGAGGCACTAAGCAACTCAGTGAGACCCTGTCTTCTACATAAAACACAAAATAGGGCTGGTGATGTGGCTCAGTGGTCGAGTGCCCCTGAGTTCAATCTCCAGTACCAAACAAACAAACAAACAAACAAACCCTATTTGGAAATCAGCATACTGGAGTGATGCAGCCACTTCAATATTTACAGCAGCTCAATTCACAATTGCTCAACTATGGAGCAAGCCAACCTAGGTGCCCTTCAACAGATTAATGGTTAAAGAAAGTGTGGTATATCAACACAATGAAGTATTACTCAGGCATTAAGAAGAATGACTTTATGACATTTGCCAGTGAATGGATGGAAAGGCAGACTATCATGTGAAGTGAAATAAGCCAGTCCCAAAAAGTCAAAGGTCAAATGTGTTTGCTGATATGTGGAAGCTAACTGACAATAAGGGATGGGGGATAGAAATTCAGTAGATTAGAAAAAGAGAAATAAAAGGAAAGGAGGGGGTATAAGACAAGGAAATGTAGGGGAATGAATCTGACATAATTTTCTATGTGCATATATGAACACACCACAGCGGATCCCACCATGGTGTACATCCACAAGAATGGGGTCCTAATTAGAGTAAGAGATATTCCATGGTATATAATTACAAAATGAATTCTACTGTCATGTGTAAGTAGAAAGAATCCATAAAAACGATGTATACAATGAAAAAAATACCTATTTGTCTGTTTAACTGAAGGTTACATCTATGTGTGTTCTTGAGAATAAAAATTGTTTCTCGGTTTAAAATCAAATTTACTTCATCCTTCTACTTCCCCTGGGCTCTGATTTTATCACTGCCTTATTTTGGTGTTGTTTGCAATGAATTTCTTATGGAGATGTGGGGAGATCACTACAGAACCTTTTTTGGAAAATACTTTTCCATTGGTAAAGCAAGCAGCAAGATTTAAGTATTTATTTAAATGTGTAGGTGCTGTCTTACATTCCAGTGATGGAATTGGAATGCAGGCCAATTAAGCAGCCCAGAAAGTGTGGTAGAAGGGCCAAAACTTAGAGTGTAGGACAAAGCCAGCATTAACTACAGCCCACAGGTCAAAAGGAGCAAAATATTTCATTTCTGTGTCTTTAACCCAATTCCTGTGCGCAAAGTGTTTAAACTTCTCCAAATCCCAAGCTGGATTTCCAAGAAACCTTCTTAATGTGTTTTTTTTAATCCATGTTTTCAGATAAATTTTATAAATGCTAAGCATTCATTGTGTGCCTATTGTGCCAGTGTACATCCTCTGAAGAGCAGAAGTCTTAATATAGAAGTTTATCACTAAGACATTGCTCTCAAG
Organism: Xerus rutilus; assembly: GCA_028644305.1. NCBI lineage: Eukaryota > Metazoa > Chordata > Mammalia > Rodentia > Sciuridae > Xerus > Xerus rutilus. Next base: position 128,759,016 of record CM053403.1, read on the forward strand.
AGTTAAAGATGAAACATTTATAAAACAAGCATTACATAACACAAAGCAGAACATAATCTCCTAGATAACCAAAATGTGTGGTATTGGCTATTAGAGCAATGGAATTTTTTTAAAGGGACCAATTTTTTCAGAGAAGACTTAATGGAGATGATTTCACATGAACTTAGAAGGATAACTAGTGTTTGAGTAGCTGCAGAGGAAGGCAGAGAAATTTTAAGCAAAAAAGAAAAAAATACTAAAAGCAGAGGGAAGAAGGAAAACTACAGATAGAGAAATGAGTGATAAGAAGTACGAGGGAATTGTGGTTGAATAGAGAAGGTGACCCAGATACTGAAAGCTGCATGGGAAGATTTGATGTAGTGTTATGAGTAGTGTGACCTCTTAGGGACCACAGAACTAGGGACTGATCTGTGGAGAATCAATCCCAGAAATGAAAGACTGGAGCCAGAACATCAGAATAGGAGGGAATTAAAATAATCCAGATTTGATAGGACCAATGTCTGGACTTGGCAGGGAGGGATAGTGAGAGAGAAAAGCAAAACAATAATTTTAAAGTAATTCTAAGTCAGAGACTGGCAGATTTGATGGGATTCCCTAGAGAGGACAAAGAGGGAGGTTTCAGTTGATGATAGATTTGGCACCTGGAACAATTATGTATCCTGGCTTGGAAGAATGGAAATTTTGGAAGAGAAGTGTTTAGATGGGAAAATGAAAGAGCATTAGTTACAAGAAAGAAGGAGAAAGGTCAGAGTTCTTTTCTGGTCTTAGCTGTTGTGTCTTTCAGGTGCTCATCCATATCAGTTGGAGATACCACTCTTAGCACAACTTGGATAGTTTGAAGCATGCAGACTTGTCTGTGGCAACTGTGTGAAATGTCTCAAAATTAAAAAGGTGTGTAAAGGAAGCAACAACTGATGAAGTATCAAGTGCCATCCCCCTTGAATACCAGACACTGCATGATGTTTGGGGATAGGGCAGTCATGTATGTTAACTCTGCCTTTCCAAACAAAAGAGTGTTTCTCGGTTTCTTTTCCTCCTCATCAGCTCTAGTCCTTTTTTTTCTCTTTTTCTTTTTTCTTATTTTTTGGTACCAGGGACTGAACTCAGGGGCACTTGGCCACTGAGCCACATCCCCAGCCCTATTTTGTATTTTATTTAGAGACAGGGTCTCACTGAGTTGCTTAGCACCTCCCTTTTGGTGAGGCTGGCTTTGAACTTGTGATCCTCCTGCCTCAGCCTCCCAATTTAGTCCTTTCTGATCTTAAATGTACTAGGACACTGGTTCTTGCATCTGCCCTGCTTGGATTTGGCATCTTCCGCCAGTTGCCTAGTGTCTGGCCTCTTTCCCACTCTGGTGTCTGACCTCTTCCCCACCCTTTAGTGATTTGCTTTGCAATGTCTGCATCATCAGTCTCTACTGGAAGAGCATAAACCATGCAGGCAAGAATACTTATAATCTTCCATTTTCTCACACTTTTCTCCTACCCAAACCCCTACAGCATTAGACACAAAAGGCTGACGCTGTGTCTATTACTATGCTTTTGCTCCCTTCATCTCACTGCCAATGGCTTGCAGCTAAAAATCAAAGTAGAAGCACATTTGCATGTGCTTGGGATCCACGTAGAGTATTGGGATCTACAGTATTTCAAATTTTTGTAAAAGAGAAAAGGGTATGACTGTGAATTGTGTGTTTTCATTTTTTTGTGTGAAGTACGAGAAACTCATGCATATGTCCTTATCCACGATAGTTCAGAGTAACCCAGATACTGTTTGTGGTTGCAGGAAGATTCTAAAGGCTTATATTACTCTCAGAGAAAAACCATTTATAAGTATTTTTGATTGTATTAGAAATGATCTCTCCAAATGAAACTAAGATAAAATTGGAGGTTGACTTTTTTAAATGAGCCAATTAGAGTTTTAGGAGCTTAAGTTTGGTTTAGAACGTGCAGTGAAGCCAAGACTTGAGATCTGTCATTAATCTTGTTTCATTTTTTTGACCTTGTTTGAATGCTGTTGAAAGTGTTAACAGAACTTATATAAAGATCAATGCATTGGATGGATCTTTGGATATAGATGAAGGTTGCCTTAAACTAGGCAAACATTATAGGAACCCCTTCCCATTTCCAAATAATTTAAAGTATTATTTCTCCATATAATTTTCATTGCAGTGAATCAGTAGAATAGAATGATTTGCTATAAATGGGGTGAACTGCAATAGTTCAAGGAAGTTTGTCTTTTCATTGTGATTTCCAGAATATTTAATTTTAAAGCAGGCCTAGTATCTTCTCATTTTCTTTTTAAATATGTAATATTCTTGCTTTCTTGGACCCTGATGACACACTATAAATGAGAATATAAGTAAAAGCATGTGCTGCTCATTAGTGCAGCCCTAACACACCTGTGCAGTGCCATGTCTATAAAAGGCTGCCTTTCTGCCTTAAGAAGCACCATATAAAAGTGGTTGCTTCAGGCAAGATCCCTCTTGGGAGGAGTATCGTTTTCTTTTAAAAACATTAGTTCTAATAGTTTCTTTCTCTAACACCATGAGATGGGAAAGAAAAATGCTTAAGAGGAGAAACACACAATTCTGTCAAAATCCAGTTAATTCCCCTCATGAAAAACCATTACTACAATAGTTGTGATCTTCAAGCTCTACTGATTTCTGCAAGAGCCTAGAAAACTTGCTTTTAAGTGTTTGTGTCTGGAGATGTTAAAAGCTAATTATTAGAAGCTAGGGGAGTTCAGAACTCTAACCCAACAGCTCAACTACTTCTCTATCCCCACACTCAGTGTCCTCAGTATACATGGCCATTTAAATAAAAGTACCACACTGACTGAACACACAAGCTTAGATAAGAACACTTAAATTCATTTTCTGCCAGCTGTTTTTCCAAAATTATCTCAAGGTAGGAACTCTGGAACCATCATACACTGGAAAAACAAATCTTGATTCAAAATGGAGGTCATTTTGTAGAAGGTATAAAACAGTAATCTCTGCAGTGGTTCTTGCTGGTTCCTAACTTAATATTATTCATTCTCCAAGTCTTCCTTACTAATGGATCTCTGCTTTTATTCCAGGAGGCACGTGCAACTAACTGCAGGCTCACCTTCCCAGGCTTCTCTTCCTGTAACTGAGGTCATATGAAACAGGTCTAGCCAATGAGAATTAGAACACTTGAAGGGGGAATTTTTGGGAAACTAGTAATACTGGGACCTAAAATGTAATGCTATAGGTGGAGTAGTCCTCTTATGGCTCGAGGCAAGAAATGTGAAAGACAAAATCCCATGCCAAAGATGGCTGGAGAGAAAGGGGAGGTTCAGGTCCTTGATGGCATTGTAGAGTCAACACACCATCCCACAAAAAGATAAAACTTTGTGTTGCCAAACCAAGTCCTGACTGATAACAATCTCCAAAGTGAATTTTCAGTAATATTACAGGACATAATAAAACGTGTGCATTTATTGGTGGGCACAGTGGCTCAAGCCTGTATTCCCAGCACTTAGGGAGGCTGAGACAGGAGAATCTCGAGTTCAAAGCCAGCCTTAGCAACAGCGAGGCGTTAAGCAACTCAATGAGACCCTGTCTCTACATAAAACACAAAATAGGGCTGGGGATGTGGCTTAGTGGTTGAGTGCCCCTGAGTTCAATCTCCAGTACCAAAAACAAACAAACAAAAAACAAGTGTGCATTTATTCATATTGAAGTAATAAATCAGTTCCTAGGATAAGTTAATATTTATTATTCTGTAATAGACAGCTTATTAGATATCAAGTACATGCTCTTATGCCAACTCATTTAATCTTTATAACTATACCAGCTGGCAAACATTCTTATTTGTCATCTTACAAAACAAGAATATTTTAAGAGGGGTTTAAAAATTCCTAAAGGACACACTTGTGTGTTAAGATTCCAAGGTCATGCTCTTTCCACTATACAACATTGTTCATATCCACTGTTACTGTGCTTCTTAAATCAACTATATTTTCAATATCTTTGTGTTGAAATACCTCAAAATTTAAGGAAAATGATAAAGGATTATGTAATTAATACCATGATTTTACTCTCCAAGTTTAAAAACGCATAGCATTTTGTCAAATTTCTTTCAAAGATACTACAGGAAAATGTCATAGATCAATTATAAACCTTCCCTGACTGATGCTGTGACATTTCTTTCCCTCTCTGCCTCCCAAAACCCAGAACTAAATACAGTCTTGAAGTTGCTGTGTATTGTTTCATGCTACATTGTATATTATTGCACATATTTTAAAATAATTTCAGGTAGGGTTTTGGATATTTTTGTAAATACTAAATTGATCAATTGCCACTCAACATTATGTTTTTGAAATTTAGCCATATTAATGCATGAAGATAAGTTTTATCTACTGTTTAATTTTTTCCTTCTGTAAATGCAAAAAGTTTACTTATCTTTCTGCCTATATTGATGAATATTTAGGAAGGTTTAACAGTTGCTATCATAAATAGTTCTGTAACAGACCAGCTTAGATATGTGGCCCTATACATATACAGATGGATTTCTCTAGGATATACATGTATCTAGAAGTAAAACTCCTGGGCCATGGGATATATAACATCTTTATCTCTGCCAGATATTGCTAAATACTTCTCCAAATAAATATGTTCTCCACATTCTTGCAAATAATTGTTTCAGTTAGACTCTTCAAGGTTTTGTACATCTAATGGAATATGATATATAGTGTTATTATGATTATTGTTTGTATTTCCTTCATTACTACCAAAGTCTAATAGATGTTAATACTGACCATTCAGGTTTCCACTTTTGTTATTTATTCACACCATTTCTGTATTTCCCCACAAGAATCTCTAGCTTTAAATAGTTAAAGTTCAAAATTCTGCGAGTTCTTTAAATGTTTTAGATCCTAATGCTTTTTATTAGGCATTGTTATGAATATGCATTGCATGTGCCTTGCTATTTAACTTTATTTATGTTGTCTTTTGCTAAAAAGAGTTTTAGCTTTCCATAGAGACAGGTATATCAGTCTTTCCTGGTCAGCTACCTCAAGTAGAGGTTTGGTGCTCTTTGTTTTCATAATCTGTCTTTCCCTCAAGGTACCAACTCTGTGTCACTACATTGGAATTCTGGCCATGACACTGGCCTGCTTAGCCTAGAGTGAGACTTCTGGTCTATGGACAGAACTCTGGGAAAGGACAGTGGCCTCCAGCCTTCTCAATTAACTCATCATAGTATGGAATCTTCACTCTGTAAGTGAATTCTGGCAGAAGTATCTAAGGCTTAGCATTCTCAGTCCACTGTTCTTGGAGTAGAGCTTCTTTATGAATGGGAGTTGAGTCAAGGAAAGACCAGTTCTTTTAGCCATGACTACCTGGAATAGCATCTCTGCAATATGGAACAGGGTGGAAATGTGATGTGTCCATGGCCTGCCCCCCCACAGTGAAACCTGATATTTAGATGGCCAGCAGGTAGAGAGGGTACCTTGCCTGGATAGAAGGTCCAACACACTGAATTGGAGAAAGGAGGTGTGAGTGGATCTTGGCTCAAATGCCATAGATTCCCACTGACCATAACAAATTTTAATTGATTTTCTTGAACTTATTTTTTAACATTTGTTGTTATATGCCCCTAGCCAAATTTCCCAACTTTATCTATGTATCTATCTATTTACTTATTTATTTTAATTTTTAGAAATTTATTTATTTAAATGCATTTCAAGTCAGTACATATATAGAGCTCAATTTTCCATCTCTCAGGTTGCCAGCCAGATAGAGTCACACCATTTGTGTCTTCACACATGCACCTAAGGTAGTGATGTCCATCTCATTCAACCATTTTTGCTACTCCCATTCTCCCTCCTTCCCCCCACTTTCTCCTTGTCCCATCCAAAGTTCCTCCATTTCTCCCATGCTCCCCACCTCCACCCGCCTTATGTATCAGTATCCACTAATCAGAGAGAACATTCAGCCTTAGATTTTGGGAGATTGGCTTACTTCACTTAGCATGCTGTTCTCCAATTCCATCCATTTACCTGCAAATGCCATAATTTCATTCTGTTTTATTGCTGAGTAATAGTCCATTGTGTATATATACCACAGTTTCTTTATTCAAATCTTGAAGGGCATCTAGGAAGCATCTGCAGTTTAGCAATTGTGAATAAACATTGAAGTGGCTGCATTACTGTAGTATGCTGTTTTTAAGGCTTTAGAGTATAGGCTGAGGAGTGGCCTAAGATGTCATCTCACTGTCATCTCTCTGCTCGTCAGAATGGCAGCTATCCAAAATACAAGCAAATAAGTGCTGGTGAGGGTGTAATGAGAAGGGCACACTCGAACACTGCTGGTGGAACTGCAAATTGGTGCAACCACTCTGGAAAGCTATGTAGAAATCCCTCAGAAAACTTGGAATGGAACCACCATTTGACCCAGCTATCTCATTCCTCTGTCTATAACCAAAGGACTTAAAAATAGCATATGACCGTGACGCAGCCACTTCAATGTTTATAGCAGTACAATTCACAATTGCTAAACTGCAGATGCTTCCTAGATGCCCTTCAATATTTGAATAAAGAAACTGTGGTATATATACACAATGGACTATTACTCAGCAATAAAAGAGAATGAAATTATGGCATTTGCAGGTAAATGGATGGAATTGGAGAACAGCATGCTAAGTGAAGTAAGCCAATTCCAAAAAAACCTAAGGCTGAATGTTCTCTCTGATTAGTGGATGCTGATACATAAGCGGAGTGAACGTGGGGAGTGTGGGAGAAATGGAGGAACTTTGGATGGGACAGGGAGAAGGTGGGGGGAAGGAGAATGGGAGTAGCAAAAATGGTTGAATGAGATGGACATCATTACCTTAGGTGCATGTATGAAGACACGAACGGTGTGACGCTATCTTGTTTGCAACCAGAGAGATGGAAAATTGAGCTCTATATATGTACTATGACTTGAAATGCATTTAAAAATAAATAAATAAACAAACAAATAAATAAATAAAAATAAAATCAGTACAATCAAAATCTGGTTCTTTGAAATGATCAGCAAAATAGTTAAACCTCTAGCTAGCCAAATTAAGAGGGAAAAGAGAGAGAGAACATGACTTACTAATATTAGACATGAAAGAGGGGGTATCACTGCAGATACCTTGGACATTAAAAAGATAATAAAGGAATATTCTAAATAATTTGAACAACATTATTCTAAAATATTCTAAACAATAAATTTTATAATGTAGATGAAATCGTACAATTTATTGAAAGATACAGTCTGACAAAATTCCCACTTAAAGGAAATAGTTAATTTGAATGGGCCTATATCTGTTAGAGAAATTGAATCAATACTTAATGGCCTTCCCAAATAGAAAACACCAGGCCCACGTTAGTACACTGGTGAATTCTACCAAACATTAAATGTAGACATCATATTAATTCTATACATTCTTTTTCAGAAGATAGAATGAGAGGGAATATTTTCTTGATCATTCTATAGGAAAGCAAGATTAATTTACCTATTTATTTATTTGGAGTTCATTATATCAACATTATTATAAATTCATCATATTAACTTCAATAGTTGAAAGGCTAAATAAAGTACAGTACATCCAGACAATGGAATATTATTCAGTGCTATAAAGAAATGAGCTATCAATTCATGAAAAGACACAGAAGAAACTTAAATGCAAATTACTGAATCCAAGAAGCCAATCTAAAAACTGTGTGACATTCTGAAAAAGGCAAAACTATGCAGACAATAAAGAAATATTTTGGTTTCCAGAAGTTAGAGAGGAGAGAGGAAAGAATAAATGGATCACAAAGAAAATTTAGGGCAGTGAAATTACTCTGTATGACACTAATGGTAAAAACATGTCATTGTACATTTGTTTAAATCATACAATGTCCAGTCCCATGAGTGAAAAAAAAAAGGTATATGGCCCACTTTTGTATATATTTCAAATTTCTGAAATAAATCTTTTCCATTTATTGGCTGTAAGATTCTTAATTTGGTTAAAATTTTCCATGTTTTATTTCCTGTGTAGTTGTATGTATGCTAAAAGTTTTCACTATAACTGTGGATTAGATATTAGTTAAATTAGTTAAATTTCTCCTTGTCATTCTGTCAAAGTTTGCCTTAGGTAGAAATATATTATGGAAAATTACATCTTCATGATTTATTTTTCCTTTTGGAATAATAAAGTAGTATTATTTATTTGGAGGGATTATTTTTTCATTTTATGACTTTTGTTGGATTAATAGACAAATTAATCAACTGATTAGAAAATAATTAATATTACTACGTCAAATTCTTTTAGCCAACATTTGCATAATGTATTTTTCATCATAATATTTTCAAATTTTATATGTAGTTTTGTTTTAGGATTAGTTCTATGCATTTGTGTGTGTAGACAAGTGTGTGTGCTGTAAAAATCATGATGCAAACAAAAACATCCATCTTATAGGTGAGGTTAATTTACTTAAATACTTGTATATTTGGATTTCAATAGATCAACATTATTTTAAATTTATAATATTAAGTTCATTATCAGGTCATTGTATCAACTTATCAGCTTGATCTCTGTTTATCAATCATTTGTTCCTTTTCCCTCCTTTCCTGCTGTGTCAGTCTTCTAGGGCTTCCACAACAAACAGTTCAGACCAAGTGGCCTAAACAATATCAATTTTCTTTTCAGTAATAGAGGCTTGAAGTCTGGGACCAAGGTATCTGCAGGCTTGGTTTCTTCCAAGGCTGTCTCTTTGGACAGGAATGGCTGTCTTCACTGTCCTCGCATGACCTTTCTTCTATCTGTGTACATCCCTAATATCTCTCTTATTTATCCAAATGTTCCCTTTTTATATGGCTGTCATCATACTAGACTGGACTTATTACTTCCTTTTAACTTAATTACCTCTTTTAAGGCCCTATCTCAAAATACAATCACGTTCTGACACACTAGTAGTTAGAATTTCAACATACTAATTTGGGGAGACAAACCTTGGCCCATAGCACTTACTATGTGTTAACAAACAATGTTAGCTCAGGTATTATTTTTTTTCTTTGAAGGAGAAGTTTATGAGGGACAAAATTTTTATCTTATTTTAAAAAATTGTTTTATGCTGTATTTATTCTTCAAGAATAAATAACGAGGAGAATAATTTTTAATTTAAGAACTGTATTTTCCTATGTACTTTAAAATATTATTATTTTTTGGTGTAATTTTTTGGGGTATGTGTGTTCCTTCTAACATCATCTGAGGCAGCTCATTTGCCCTTTTTGCCATATGAGGACACATTAAAAACAACCTGTGAGTAGCAGACCCCTCCCCAGACACCAGATCTGCTGGCACCTTTGTGTTAGACTTCATAGCCTCCATACTACAAGCAAAAAATTAATGCTATTTATGAATTAACCAGGCTAAGGAATTTTTGTAACAAACTAATTGAACTATGATAGTTATAGACAATTGTCGTGCTTTTGGTTGCTTCTTTATTCTTCTAAGTCTTTATTTCCATTTTTTATTTTATTGCTGTGTGTCCAGTGAGCAGGGGATGCTTTGGAATATGAACTCACCATGCAACTCTGACTGGTAGACTTTCTTGTTCTTCTTATTAAGAGAATAGATAGTATTTGAACTTTAGTCCTTAAAATAGTAAATTTACTCCTAAATAATTAGATGTTTCCAAAGCCTATTTTACTAACTCGTCTAAGTGTGTAGATGATATTGCCTAAACGTTACTTGATGATTTGTTATGAGTAAGCAGAGTACTAAGGAGTTACATTACTGGGATCATGACATCAATTAAAGATTTTGGGAAAATTTAGACATAAATATGGTCGTAGGAAGAAAGATACAGAAACTACTCTAAATCAGTTTTTAGGGATAATAATCCAGTAGAAAGAAAATACTTTATTATTGGACTTTCTATTTTTATTGGTAAAGAGAACCAGATCAGAGAAGAACATTTGCATTTACATTTTTTCAATACTGAGAACACATAGGAAAATCCTGTATCTGTGAGTGTAAATTTTCTTTACATGTATGCACACTATATTTTAACCTGAATGATTAAAAGTATAAAATTTCTCATTAGGATACACTATAATTAAAGTTAGAACTTTGATATATAACCACACTAAGTATTTTATGTTACAAACTATTTTGAAGTTAGTAGTGTATTCTTTTCCACTCTGTACTCCCTCCTCTAACGACCAACATGCTGAAATTCACATAGTAAAGTAAGTCTTCTTTTAAATAAATTAATACTAGCTAGATTTTATTGTGCACTCACTATATTCCAAGCTCATTAAGTTCTTTATGCATGTTTTCTAATTAAAACTGCACTTCTATCTTAAGAAATAAGCATGGTGACTATTCCTGTGTTACTGAGGAAGGAACTAAGACAGAGAACTTGCACAAAACTGAAATTTAAGGTTGCACTGGGATATAATTCGAGACAGTCAGGCTCTAGCACCTAGTTTCTGAAACACCTAGCACACTGAATTTTTGCTTGTAGGAAAATATAGTGTTTGGACAAAAATGATTTTGAATAGACAAACGATAAAGCTGTAACATAGAATTGTCATTTCATATTTAAGACCAACTAGGTACCAAATCTATAAGGACTGTATCCCTTGAGAAAAAGGCAAGACAGTTGTAAGAATAATAAGAAGGATTTACCAAATGGGAATTTAAAAAGCCAAAGCAGGAAAACAACAATAATAAACAATTGGAAAAAGGAGAGATTTGGAGCATGTAATGTTAATAAGGAAAGAATTCTTGATGGATGTAGAAGAGGTCAAGATTAAAGGGAGAAAATTACAATGTGTACAGTGGAATGGAAGAGGCTCTTACATGTGTAAGTGGAAATCTAGGGAGTGTTCAGAAGGAATTCTGCCAAGCCCTTAGAGACCAACAAATTGGGCCATGATTGAAGAAAAAAGCACATCCTAAATTGTTTCAGGGAACGCATAAATGTGATGTCTAAGGAGTGAATGGAGAGGTTCACATGGTCCATTTCTGAGAGCACTTAGTCATGAGAAGCCACTCAGAGGTTTTTCAGAATGGAGATAGTACAGTCTCAAGATGAACATGGGTCAATTTTTTTGTAGTGCTGTGGAGACTTATACTGAGAGATGTAGTTATTTAGTGGATTTCTAAGGAATTGAGAAATGTTAGAAAAGGAATATTTAAAAAAAACAGAGAGATGTTGCTTTTCTGCAAGTGATATATTAAGAAAAGGAGGTGGTCTGAGGACTCGGGAGAAGGCTGTCACTGGCACTGATGGAGAAGTGAGCAATGGAAAAACACAACATATGTGAGTGAAATCAGACTTCTGGAGTCATGAAATAGAACTAGATGAAAAATTGTATGTGTACAATAGACGATTCTTCAGCAACTTAAGTCTGAAGTGTAGGTTGCAAACAATCAGGATGCAACCTACATGTAAATAGGAAACAGGTCAGTTACAGTGATCCTAGGAAAAGCAGAGAAAGAAGAAAAGTACTAAGCATTCACAAGACTCTAAGCAAGAGAAAGCACTGGGGAAAGCTAGAGAACAAGAATTCTGAATTTGACCTCCTTTCACATGCCAAATTTCTAGGTTTGCACTAAAGAAAAGAAGTACTTTAATTTGAGCAAATCCCCATTAGAAACTTTTACAAACCTTTAAAAAACTTTTTGTTTGTTGATTTGTTTTGTTTTCTTTTTTACACTGCTTGCAAAAAAAATCTTAATTTTCCAATTAAGTACATATGTACCTAAGCAACGATAAAGTGCCTCAACAAAAGTTCAAATCTAATAGTTTTAATTTAATATTTTATTTCTTAAAGCATAATTGTGTTAGGTTTTTTAAATGATGGCATTAAAACATTGGACTAATGGGGAAATAATTTTACAAAGACCGAATGATAGTTAATACATTTATTGTATTTAGTACATTAATACATTAGGGAAATTAGGAAATTTATTTATTTACAATTCCTCCCTCATCCTCTGCCCTTAGAAGTATTTATATGTTAAGAAGAAGCACCATCACCAGGGGTAATTAGTTTGGTCTTTGGGAACAGTTCCCAGATTATAACATTATGCCCCAGAGACCTGAGAAGAGAAAGTGCATATGAAATTCAGTTCTAATGGATACTCAATCACTCGCATTCTGATTCTTTGAGCAATTTACTGAACCCATCTCTAGGGCCAGCAAAGCACAAAGAGAATAATGCCCACTTCAAGACAATGTGGTAAGTATTAGTAATTTCATGATGATAAAATTTCTTGAAAATACAAAGTTAGACTATATAAATGAAGGATAAGTAAGAATGCAGAAAACAAAGAAAGAAGTTTAGAAATATGTTAAGAATAATTCCAGAAAAAGTCCTTGGAGAGGCCAGGGCTCCCTGCAGGGGCTTGTTCTGCACAGCAGCTAAGTCAATAGACCACCCTTCCTAGGTAAGAGAGGCTGAGGGACCCTGTGAACTTCTCACTGGATAAGCACAAATTAATGTGGTACAGGTGTTTCCTTTATATGCTGAGGGAGAACATTCACAGTGTCCTGTAGCCTTCCTACTCCTGCGGTGGTCTGCACTAAGGAAACACTAGGTTGTCATCTAAAGCTTGTCAGAACACCAGCTGGACGTAAGTGGCTACAACACTGTAAGCTGACTTAGTGTTGCTATCCTGGATGTGCAGAGAAGAAGGAAGTTACTGTAGGAAAATTGCAGAAGAAATGGAAGTTACATGTGTCTATTGTTCTTTACTCAAAAATCTTAAGGTCTCATGTGTTTCAAAATTTTTTTAATTTTTAAGTTTTGGACGTAGGAGGTCTACATACATATATGTAGATGGATGTCCACATATATTCATACAGTGTATATTGTGTAATATCACAAGTTAATACTGAAGCATCTTTCTGATATCCAACACATGATTATCTACAAAACACTGTATGTTACAAAACATGAGTGGCACAAATAAGTGTAAATAGCCACTTTACATTAGTTCAGGTCAAATTTTGCTAGTAAATGAGTCACTTTAAATTTTTTTTCAACTTTAAAAATTGGGTTTTTCCTTCTCAGCATTGCAGAGAGGAGATTTAGATCTGTTTAAAAGCAAAACAAAGATGTACAACTCTGAGGCTAAAACTAGAAACTTAGCTTCATATAAAGGCAGAGTGCCTTATGGTCTGGACTATATAATTTTAGGAGGAAAATCTGTCTACTTAGGTGGGGATTATAATTATGATTTAATGACCACAATTCATTTAGCTCACTGCAAAATGTGTGTGTGTGTGTGTGTGTGTGTGTGTGTGTTTTAACTTAAAGTCCGTGGTCCCATGGCTAGGCTCCAGGAGAACGTGAACCCAATTAACTCCTGAAACTCTGTGCACAGTTCTATGTACATATGTGTTTTTCCAAGGAAGATGGTTCATAATCCCTCCTTCACACCAAATCTGCAAGCATCCTGAGTCAGTGACCCTCACAGTAATGCTTTCTAAAATCATTAAAACAGATGTTAGTGACAATGATCTCAAAGGTAGATTCACCTTTAGAAACCCATTTCACGCTCTTTAGCAAGATCAAGAAGGCCACACATGGCCCAACCCCCTTCGTGTCACAGTTACCTGCTTCACCCTTCCTGGTTCACCAGCTCTAGCCACACCTGCCTTGTTTGTTATCCTCAGCAATCTCATCACTACCTCATGGTTTTTGTACTAGTTCTTTGCTGTCTGGTGTCTTTGCCCAAGATCTCAAGATCTTCCCATAGCTGGGTGCTTTTTGTCATTTAAATCTCAGCTTATATGCCACCTCCTCCTACAAGTCTTTCTTATTAATCTAAAATCATTGTCCACTGCTATATTTTCTTTACAATATTAACAACTTGCATGGCTAGACACGGCAGCCTTCATAGTGTTTATCTTCTAATTAAACTAATCTTAACACACACACACACACACACACACACACACACACACATATATATTTCAGTCATAGGAACAACTAACAGTAGTAACAATGGTACTTATTGCAAAAAATAGGAATTGGCAAGTTATGATCAGTTAAAAGCTACTGTATAAATCAGAAGTTAGTGAACCTCTTTTAAGTTATTTTCCTCATTGGTAAAATAGATACAGTAGTATTCTCCTTGTAGATTTATTGTGAAATTTAAATGAGTAACTGCATTTAAGACACTTGGTACACTGGAATTCATTTGTCAAATTTTATTGTCATTATTGTTACTCTGAAAATTGAAAAAAAATTTAAATGAGTCAATCATATTGAATAAAATTAAAACAAGCACACTAAAATATATTATCTAAGATTACAGATAAAATTATTTAAAGATTAAGATAATACAGTCATGTTAGTATTAATTTTAATCTTGAATCTGTATTGAAATGAAAGACTTAGGTCTTAGGACTTTTGGATGTGAATATGTAATATAGAAGTATTTTAATGATGTAAACTTTATTTTGGATTCCATTTTTTTTGAGAGTCAATAAAATTTTGAAACTATGTGCTTTAATTTTGCTTTGTACTGACACAATATATAAACAGAATATCAAGTAGTTAATCATCATAATATCTAAGACGCTCCAGAATTCAGCACTCTCTGCATTAGTAATTCTCTAGGGAAATTGGATATCTTGAGTTTTCATTTGTCTTCATAAAAAGGAGCACTCTAAATTTGCTGACTCACTAGAGAAATGGAGAATATGATTTGAGGGATGTGCTCCCAGAAATTAATTTTATTTCAGAAAATTTTACTATTACCCTTGACTAGTAAAGTTAACAAGATTTTTTCCAAGTATTTACTTCTATCTACACATTTCCAATTCAAATAATATTTTATCATTAAAAGTTTTGGTCAACTGGGTTTCTATTTCATGCTGAAAATGTGGTTATAAACCCATTTCCTCAAACCATTGCATGTGTCCTAATTCTTTTCATCCATTGTCACGCCCTAAAATTTTTCTTCTGTTTTCTTTCAAGCTATGCATGTACCAAACTTGTTTATCTCAACGGAAGGAGTTGTTTTATAGCTTTATAATATTTTAGAATACAGAGTCCTTAAAGATCGTTTAAAAATGAGGAAACTGAAGTCCAGAAAGGAATACGTGTCCAAGATGATCCAGTGAATTAATGGAAAAGGAGGAGATAGAACCCTTATCTGACTTCCTTTCTTCAGATCGCCAATATCTAATTCCCAAGTGGCAGTCAGTCTCTAACAAGCTCAGTGCTGGTGATAGGTTGGGAGTCACTTTGTAGTTAAGTCATACTCACAATGGCTCTTAGGCTGTCAGGTTTTTTCTTTTTCTTTTTATAAACAAATGGAGAGAGACTTCCTTAGAAAAGGGAGCACTCAGTGAAGGGGAAAATGTTTTCAACTGGAGATAAAGTCTGCAGGGTAACTCCCTTCCAACTTAGTTCTCATGATGATTCCTTGCTGTTTGAGTTAGACCAATGCTAGCAATTCCATTTTCTTTCTTTAATGTTATTGTCCTTTTTCCCTCTGGAAAACATTTTTTCATCTTTGGATAGAATCTAGCAAAGCAGTGAAAAGTCCAAATAAATACACCCAGTTAAGTAGAATGTGTACCAAAAAGTTAACTTTAAAAATTGACTCAATTACTTGGATCCAAACTGTAAAGAAAATGCCAGAAGCTTTTCTCCTAAAACAGCCAGAAAATTAAAACAAGGAGCTCATTTTTTACATGAATTATTTAATTAGTTGATTCTTTAATTCATTTTACCCACATAGACATACTCTCTTATTTGCCTATTTTTCTTCTTCTTCTTTTTAAACAGGGACATTCCATATATATATATGTGTAGAAGTGCTCATAAATGCTGCAAGAGAAAGATATTAAAATAGACCATTGCCATTATGTAAACCTTAGGAGTTAGTTTTTTTTTTTCTCTCTCTCTCTCTCAGAATTTATGCCATCTTTTAGACAAGGGATTGTAATCTTAGTTTGCTCACTCTGAAGGCAAGATAAGATTCCAAGCATTTCTAAAATAGTTGGTATAATTTATTGTCATTGCAGTGCAGTTAGGTTTAAATCCTTTTGGACCCAATGCCACAAAACAGCTACTCAAAGTTCAAAGGGGTAGGCCTACACATGTGACGAAGTTATCGCTAATGGACCTACTCTAACCCTGGCTGTGTGCTGGCTGCTCCTGGTGTTTCAAAGATTATGTGATACTGGAAAGCCTTCAAATACCTATTGTGCATATTTTATTGCATAAATCACAGGTGTCAGAGTAAAAACACATTCAATGAATTGCTTCCTACCACTAACACAAAGATTATTTTCAAAATCAAAAATCATGTTTCCTCAAGAATACAAACTTCTCTTGACAAACTTCCAGTGCCAAATGTGGTTTCCATTTGCTGTTTTGGGATTTATTTGACTGTGCCAAAGTTCAGGTGTGCCAGCTCTTTGTAATAAGCCATTTGGATGAAAGCTTGGCCAGCTCAAAGGATCTTGATGTATTTTATTGCTGCCTTTTAAGATTATTGTTCAGAAATACCAAGTCTAATTTTGAAATCAATTAGCCATTTGGTCTGATGAGGTGTTGGTCCAGCTCAGGTTCACACCCGCTGTCCACAGATTATTGTTCACTGGAGTCGGGTCCTTAGTATCACGTTGTTCCCCAGCATCTGGTGGACATATGTTTGATGTTCTCGCAGAATGAGCTGATGGTTTAAATAGCAAACACTAACGAAGAAAGCTTTGTACATTGGCTGCTGTTAGCCAGGAAAACAAAATTTTTTATAATACTCTGTAAAAATGAGAAAAAGAAAAAGAAGAAAAAAAAGAGCTTTCATATTTTATTTTTCTATGATCTGTGCATAAGAAACTTAAGTCTTCCAAATAAATGTTAGATAAAACAGATATAATAAGGGAACCAAATTATCCATTACCTATGGATACCAAACAAATAGTCCTCTTTCCTTGGGCCCTCCGCACACCACACTGGAGGTGTAATATCTTTCCCAGAAAGCTGCTTCGAAAAGACAACTGTATCTTTCGCTCACAGTCAATCAGCACTTGTGAAGGTGCAAATTCTGCTTGGCAGGGGCAGTGCTTCTGGGAACAGTGCCAGAGACCCCCAAGCACCACCCATGCTGTTCAAAAGAAGTGGCAGATAGTAAAATATAAAGCCAAAGTACCCCTTCTTTAGCTTTCCCACTCACTGGCTGCCTGACATTTCAGTAGAGAAAGGAGGTCTGACTTGTCCTGGAAAGGGCTCCTAAATGGGGTCCCACTGTGAATTCAAACAATAGGGTAGACATGGGGTGGGGAAGGATTTCTTGTCTATTTATTTTATAGACAAGAACATTTTATTCTCTTTTCAGCTGTGTGATGAAGGCATTATCACTACAAAATAAATTAATTAAATACATTGTATGAGTACACTAAACAGTGATCATATGGCACCCGGGACTGGGTGCTACTTACATCTCTCATTTCCTTCCAGGAACTGCTGGTGAGCCAGTGGGGTTGGCTGTCTGCTCCTATTCATCACTTTACTCTTACCTCTTACTTTTCGTGGTGCTGGGAATTGAACCCAGGTCCTCATAATGCTGAGCGAGTGCTCTACCACTGAGCTACAGCCCAATTCCTCATTTACTTTTAAAAGAGCTTCATTAGTTTTCATTCATTCAACCTGCAACCATTAAATGCCTGCTGTTTTTGTTGTTGTGGTTTGTTTGTTTTTGCCCCAGAAAAGCAATGAGATGTAAAACAAAGCTGGGCCTCAACCTTATGAAGCTTACAGTCTTGAGGCAAAGAGGGATGATAAAGAAGTAAAAACTTGATAGCTCAATATAAACCTACAAATAAGAAAAGAAATACCTATTTTATGTTTTATTATTATTTAGATCTTGAACAAACAGCTTTTATTAATCACCTCATGTCCAAGTGCTCTTGATAGGAAGGGCATAAATTTTCAATGCACAAGAAGTATAGCTTGTTAAATAATTTCTATTGCATCTTAACCAAGTATTTAAAAATTTCTTTCTGTGCTGGGGGGTATAGCTCAGTGGCAGAGCACTTGCCTAAGACTTGGGTTCAATTCCCAACAGCACCAAGATAAATAAATAGATAGATAAAATTCATTTCCCCTTACGGAGCATATATTGTATATGTATCACTTTATCCCCCTTTATCAGATTTATTACATCCTTGTACTCAGTTTCCAAAAGGTAGCTACTTGCCAATGAAGACATTGAGAATCAAAGTGGTTAAGCAACATGCATTTGTTCCCAGAGCTTGGAAATAAAAGCTGAGATTAAGATGATATTTGACTCCAAATTCTGTGCTATTTTCTAACATTATGCTCAGCAGTCAAACTCCTAAAAATAATGATGAAACCTCCTTTCATTATTGTTGAGTGCTGTTTAGGTGCTTAGCCAGTAGATAGCTCTGAAGTTGCCACGTTGTAATACCAAGTCTCTTCAGGTGTGTCCAAATCTACTTCGTGGACACACAAGTCTCAACCACCTTTATATATAATCTCAACCACCTTTATATGTAAGTTAACTGTGCAAATAACTGTTGAACTCCAACCTGTGGATGAGAGAAGCAGCATATGGGTCAATTCAGAAGAGAATAAGCTTTACTGAAAAGGAGGGAGAAGGCAGGTGAGAAAAGAACTTCACAATAAGAGGAGGTAAATGAAGAGTTTCTGCTGCATTTGTTGAAAAATCTTCTCTGATCACTTTGATCACTCCCTAGGAAACCTTTTGCTCACCTTTCCAAAAGAAATATGAAGAAAGATAGTGATGTAAGGGGGAAGGTGGTTATTATTTGGAATCATAGAATATTACATTATTCCTATTCCTTTAAATTTCTTCATCAAAGAAATACACTCCGAGGTTAATGTCATAATAATAAAGCATGCTGTGCTTAATCTTTCTAAAACCCAAAATGGCCAACTTGTACCAGAGCACCAAAGTGGGATTAAGGTTGTAACTACCACTATAAGTTACTGCCATTAGAAATTATTACCTTTATAAGTTCCTGGGCTGAATAACGGACCGTCACAAGGGATAGCAAATTTAAAATGGCTTATTCTTACCTCCAACATAGAAAACCTGCTGGCTAGTTTTTTATTATAGATAGAATATGATGAAAAATCGACACAGGGAAGTTTTTAGCTTTTTAGCATGCCTAAATCCCCTCTGGATCTAATCTTGATGAATCTTGAAAACCTCAGAAATTTGATTTCTGTAATTATATACATAAAAATAAAAATATTGGAAATTTTGGTGACTTTGAACTTTTTCTACCCAATAGTAGAACCTCTAACTTGCAGTACATTAAATAATAATAATGTACTGATAATAATATTTTGCCTTAAATATAAACAAAGACACATTGGACTGTATAATAAAGAGATGCATTTTATAATTTTCATCATTGAACTCATTGTCAGGGTGAATGAAATTCAGTAGTGTGAATAATGTTGTTTTTTGTTATTGTTGTTAATATAATAATTCCAGTTAGGGGCAACCATGGATCTTCTGAAGAATAGCAGTTCCACCTTACTCTATTTCCTCTGTATCATATTTATCTAATACAACCAATTATATGTCTTGCCTTTTTCTTATCGCCAAAAAAATATAATTTTAACCAACACATTGGCTAGGCATTGGCAAACAGCAATGAGGTGCCAATAAATGTCATGAAGTATCACAACCCCTTTGGTAGACAGAAGTATATTCTGATTCCTGAATGAGAAAGAGAATAAGTCATGACCCATTGTTTTGAAAATAAGTACCCATATTAGCAATGGGTAGGAATCTATTTGGACTTTTCTTTAATAAGGGTACTTGTTCATATTTAGAAAAGAATGTCAACACAATTATATAAAGGGATTTTTTTTAAACTTTCATGCTGATATTCCAGTTTTCTTTCAGTTTAATTTTAGCTCATTAATTGATCGTGCATATGAACACTCTACCATCAACAACCATAGTATGGAAATGCAGTTAGATACACTTTCCACAGTAATCCTCTTGACTGCAAAGTTATAGTTCTATTGACTAAAAGTCTGAACCATTTTTGAGATTTTGTTCCTAATTTTTAGGAAGGTATCATCAGAGATTAATAATAACTTTCTTCTCATTTTTATAAAATAATGAAAACAACATAAACATGAGTAGTCTTTTTATTTAGCTATTATTTGAAACTATTAAACTCATTACATGTCTACCTCTGAAAAGTATGGCTGGCATAGTGGGCGTTTTTGTAAATGAAGAACTAAAGAAAAAATATAGTGATCTGGATTCACATTGCTGTTGAAACTATATTCAAACTCTGGGTTTTATACAATCATTGTCTTTAAATTATGAAAACAACATGAACTCCTTGTAGAAGTTTTGTAGGAATATGTAAAGAAGAAAATTCAAGATGGGTACTTAACACACATTAACATTTTGATATAGTTCAATATAGTGTTTGAGTGTGTCTGTGCAATTACAAAACCTGAATAAAGTATTTATAGCACTTTGTAACCTCATTTTCTTATGAGTATTTTGCATTCCATTAAATATTCTTCCAAGATATGATTTATATTGGCTGTAGAGTATTGCATTTAATGTGTATATTATAATTTACTCAACTCATCTTTTATTATTGAGTTTTTAAGTTATTTTTCCTTTTTCCTATTATAAATAAAACTGTGATGACTATGCTTATACATAAATCTTAGTGTATATCTAAATTAATTCCATATGATTAACCCCTGGATAAAGAATTACCGGACCATTGTGCATAGACGTTTTTAAGGGTCTTGATTCATATTGGCAACTTACCTTTTTAAAATGATCTAAGTTACATTCCACCTGAAACACATGAAAATGTCTGCTTTACCCAAACAACACCAAGTATTATCATTTATTTTTTTAGATTTTCCAAAAGGAGACTGGGAAATACTTCATTTTAATTTATATATCTTAGATTAGAAATGGAATTGAACATTATGTGATATGTTGAATGACTTTATTTTTTGTAAGTGGTTTAGTTCTGTTGTTTATGTATGATCTTACTGATGTGTTTGTCTTTTATTTATTTGTAGGAGTTGCTTGTTAAGATTTTGTCCACTAATCCACCATGCATGTTGTGATGCCTTTCTAATTTGTAATTTTCTTTTCGTTTTTGTTTTCCATTTCAAATGTTTCTATTTTTATGTTATTAAAACATTCTTATTTTGCCTTCATGATCTTCCTTTGTGTCTATTCCCAAGTTCTTTTACATCTTGAACTCAGATAAACATTCATCTATGTTTTCTTCTTAGTCTATAATGATTTTTTTAAAAATCATTAGATGCTTGTTAAAGCATCTAAGTGGTTTAGATGGTTAATGCTATTGCTGGGTAGAAGTATAACTTTATTTTTTCCGCTGGAGGGCTAAAGGCATTATTTGATGGCTTAGTCATTCTTTCCCAAGTGCTTTTTAAGTGTCATCTTTTACACACACACACACACACACGTATATATACATATATATATATATACCACATATGTAATATATATAATAATATATGCACACATATTCTTATTTTCAGTGGTGCTTTTTGTTTCTTAGAACACTGGTTTGAGTTTATTTTATGTCAAAAACACCATACTTTATTAACTATGGTAGCTTTACAACATATTTTCATAACATATGGAAAGACTCCTCTCAAAATTCTTTTTGTTTTTAAATTTGTCTTGGATTTCCATATCAAATATTTAAGAAAAATTTAATTACTAAAAAAATACTTTTGAAGTTTTGATTTAAATCTTAAACTTTTAGGGCTGAGGTTGTGGCCCACTGGCAGAACGCTTGCCTCGCACGTGTGAGGCACTGGGTTTGATCCTCAGCACCACATAAAAATAAATAAACAAAATAAAGACACTGTGTCTATGTATAACTAAAAAATATTTAAAAAAAAAAAAACTTAAGCTTTTGGATTCTTTCTTCCTGTGTTTTAAATTTGTGAAGAGGCTTAAACTTAAAAAAGTTTTTGAAATTTTGGGTCTTTATATAGCATTTTCAAAACTTTTAATGGTCACACTTCCCACGCCCAGTCGGTTCTGTAAACAGAAGTAAGAAGGACATTGAAGTCACAGAATTAGTGTGAGGTACAGACCTGAGAGAGAATGTGTAAGGCTTTGCTTTTTTTCTGCCATAGCATGTATGTCATTCAGCACAGAGTGCCCTAATTTTTCCCCCTGAATTAGGACCAAACTCACTTGATTCAAGTTGTTTAGACACAGAAAAGATGCATGGAAATAGATATAGAAAAATTTCAAGTGGACAAGGGGATCTATTTTCAGTTTATTTTTGTCTATAGATCTCTTTGCAAGTTTCAGAAGTTGTATAAAACGGTAATACAGCCACCTTTCTGAGCAAACTTGCGTGTAAATACAGTTTATTTCACTTGAAGCCTGCCCCCATGACTGATGGAAATTGTAGTAAAACTTCCACCTGGGTTGTCAACTACGGGAAACTTTCTTATTTATTTTTATTTGTCACAGCAGGTTAAGCTCACAAAGTCCAGGTGTTACATGGCTTTAAATCTGGACACAGGCATAGGAATAGTCTGTTGAAGCTAGTTTATTTAGTATCCCTAAACATGAAGGGACTTAATGAAATGGATTTTATCCAGCTCTGTGAGTCAGGGAGTAAATTCGGTGTACAATGACCAGAAATAGAAGAACACAAAAGTAGTCCCACTAGATCAAAATTCTGTTGCATGCACTGTTATATTTGTATATATTTTTTGAAGATGGCAAAAGGAAGGGAGCAGGAAGATGGAGAAGCAGCCAGTTTTCCTGCTAATTCACCTAACTGTTTACAACTTAGCCCAAAGTGACTGACTCTCCCTGTTAGTAATCTTTCTGGTTTTATGTGAACATGACTGCTGTTATCAGCAAATACAATTCCCCCCCTTGTTTAAACATAGACTGTAATAGATCTTAATCTTTCAGTATTTAATCTTTATTCCATCTTAATTTTTTTAAACTTCATTCCCAAGGCTATGATATATGTATTTTTAGAAAACATATTGTCTTTGTGATTATTTTTTCATTTTTACATTATTTTGTTATCAAATTATTTTGTCCAAACTAACAAAGTAAATCTTTGATTAACATGATAATTCACTGTACTGTAATTGAAAATGCATAATTTATTTAATTAGTCTATCATATTGGCTATATTTCCTGTCTCCTTCCTAAAGCAGTCCCAAATAAAACTATCTTCTTTCTTTTGTCTACACAAACCAGAAATCCAATAGCATCCATGCAAGTGCTTCTACTTGTGAGTATACAAATAATTTGGATCCAATTAATGCACAAGTAATTCAAGTTGATTTCTGTATGTTATTCTAATTTCCATCACACTGTGCTTGTGCTTCAATACTTTGGTATTTCATAAGCTGTCAGCTTGTGATATATTCCAGTTATAAGAAACTTTAGTTGGCTCTTGTAGGATGTATATAAGTGCATGTATCAAATTGACCCATCTGGATAGCACAAAATTCCCAGACAAGCCTGTTTGAACTGGGCCACTTGCGTGGTCTGCTGTAATAGTTTATTCTGTCCTGTTTTACATTTACATTTGACATTTGCTTTCTACTTCCTGTACATCAATACAAGAACACAGGAATCTTTTTCCAAATTACCCCTTAGACTAAATCTACGCTTACAACCCATACTCATGCCACCCAAAATTGGGAGCGTTAAAAGAGAGAAATAAAATCTCTACTTGTCACCATGGTAAATATGATCAAGTAATCATAATGCAGTACTTAATTTTTAAGAAAATATTGGCCCAGTAAAATATTATTATATTACAAACTAATTGATATTGAGATAAGAGTTAGAAAACAATTTTTCTAGAAATTCAAAATGCAATTTTATTTTATAGTTCTCATTCTGAATACCTCCATAAAATTTTTTTTAAAAGTAAAGCAAGGAGCAATTTCACATCTTCATAAATGGTATGGAGGCAAAAGTTATGTGAAAATAATAATTTCATCAAAATAGTTGCCATCACAAAAATTATTTACTTTTGAAACTATTTTATTTTTCATCTTATCTTAGTCACTGAATCATAATACAGTATGGAACAGACAAATATATAAAATAATTTTTAAATGAATGAATAATATTACCTCATATACAACATAATATTTTATCTTATTGTCTACACTTCCTTTATCTCATCTTTGTTTTAATAATCAGTGAATTATAGTGGAAAGTTGAAATAATTGTATCTTTTCTTCCGTCACTGCTATTTTTCACCTGTGGCCTTGAATACATCACTTACTCTTTCCATTCTTTAGTTATATTTTTCTGAGAACAATAATGCCTTTCATATTTTGCACAATTGAACCATATACAGATACAATGAAAATGATTTACACCTAGAAATGATGCTATAGCTATAAACTAAAAGTCATCTAAACTTTCAGTTAATTTTGTCATTGCTCTTCTTGATGTCCTTTAGTTTTTCTTCCCAATAATGAAACTTAAACTAAAGAGTTTCATCTGTTTTCTTATTGGCATATATCTAATTTTGTATTTTATAGCCCTCTAAGATTTGTTACTTTCTAAAAGTGCTTTGTAGCATGTATAATTAGAAGAGAATTGAATTGAAAGCATTTGACTTTGAAAATGCTGAGGATGCTTTATAGAACCTCTTGGTGGTGGTGGGATGTAGCTAACTTGAGTGTTTCATAAAAACCATGGTTTAGAATTAGCATTCCCGACCTTTTCTCTCCTCCTGAACCCCTGTCTGTTTCCCACCCCTAACACTCCTGTGGATGGAACAGAAAGTCCCATTGACCACTCACTTTGTCAAATCATCTATCACTTCCCTGGCAAGTTAAATTGGCCAATGCATACAATGAATTGGAGCTAAGACAGTTGCTTCTCTTTGAAGCTCCAGGCATTTGTTTCCAAACAAACTGACCGAATTACTGAGTTCCTGTATAATTTATGATTTTTCATTTACTTGACTTATTTCCATGATGATTGGAGATTAGTCCATTTTAAAGAAGACAAGAGAAATTGGGTTTAAGAGACATTAAAACTAGACCAAGAAAGCATGCAAAAATCAAGTAGTTCAAAGTTATGGTGACAGATTGTCCTTAACTCTTGCCCCACTCAAGAAAAACACTTTTTTTTTTTTTTTTTTTGCTAAAGTGTGTGCTTAAAGAATTTTTATTTTAATATCATGTTGATAGGAATTAAAGTCTGGGTTTTATTTAAATTTTAAAGTCACTACCAAACTTATACAGGATTGATAGTTTAAAAGATGAAAAACTCTGTGTTTATAGTTGGAGTTGGGCCTGCTTGGGGATTAAGGTCTGAAGGCCACAGTGATGTCACTGGATTAGAGTTAGGAAGATACATTTTGGTAAGACTGAAACCAATGCCAAATTCATGACTTCGAAATTTATGATTGAACTCTAGACTGCCTACAAATTCATGACTCCCAAATTTATGATTGAACTCACGATGTTCCAGCTTACAGATTTAAGTGCATGCACTAATAAATAAAGATTCTTAAATCTCAAAGTAAGTTCAGTTAACAGTGATGTGCAGTTACCATTTAAAATACCGATCCATGAATAGCCAGTGTAATGACATCGTGTCTTGGCAGTATATATGTATGGGGTTAGGGGGACTGTACCATTTTAGAGGCCATTTAAAATGTTAATGTTGATAAAATTATATAAATTACAATAGGAGTAGACTTATAAGCCATGTAATTTTTTTCCCTTTTTTTTTTAATTTTAGAATTTATTTTCTTAAACTTGGTTTCATTTTGTTTTAAGTCTCAAGGGATAGTAGTAAGACTGCTCCCTTTAAAAAATTTCCAAAATCCAATTCAGATATTATTTGACTTTTATTCAAGTATTATGTTTTCTTGATTTTTAATCTTAAAATTTCAAGAAGAATGCTGGAATAATGCCAACTATCTAGATGAAAAGATCAGTTATCCAGATGTTTTATCTGGGTAGTAACAGCTCTAGACTGGCTTTCAAGGCCCTTCATGTCTTGATCTAGCTTACCACTTTTTTTTTTTTTTTTTTTGGTACCGGGGATTGAACTCAGGGGCACTCGACCACTGAGCCACATCCTCAGCCCTATTTTGTGTTTTATGTAGAGACAGGGTCTCACTGAGTTGCTTATAGCTTACCACTTTTTCATAGTCCTATTTTTTTAAATTTATTTTTTCATTTTTTAAATTTTAAAATTGTTCCAATTAGTTATACATGACAGTAGAATGCATTTTGACACATCATACACAAATGGAGCATAACTTCTCATTCTTCTGGCTGTACATGGTACAGAGTCACGCTGGTTGTGTAATCATACATGTATATAGGGTAATAATATCTATCTCATTCCACTATTCTTCCCACCCCACACCCTTTATCCTCCTCTCTCTTTCCTCTGCCCAATCCAAAGTTCCCCCCATTATAGATCAGCATCTGCTTATCAGAGAAAACATTTGACCTTTGGTTTTTTGGGTTTCTTACTTTGCTTAGCATGATATTCTCCAGCTCCATCCACTTCCCTGCAAATGCCATAATTTCATTCTTTTTTAAGGCTGAGTAATATTCCATGGTGCGTATATTCCACATTTCTTTATCCATTCATCTGTTGATGGGTATCTAGGTTGGTTCCATAGTTTAGCTATTGTGAATTAAGCTGCTATAAACAATGATATGGCTGCATCACTGTAGTATGCTGATTTTAAGTCCTTTGAGTATAAGCAAAGGAGTGAGATAGCTGGGTCAAATGGTGGACCTGACTTCCTTAACAAGATTCCTAAAGTGCAAGAAGTAAAATCAAGAATCAATAAATGGGATGGATTCAAACTAAAAACTTTCTTCTTAGCAAAGGAAACAATCAATAACGTGAAGAGAGAGCCTACAGAATGGGAGAAAATCTTTACCACACGCACCTCAGAGCATTAATCTCCAGTATATATAAAGTACTCAAAAAAACTTAACACCAAAAAACAAATAACCCCATCAATAAATGGGCTGAGAAATTGAACAGACACTTCACAGAAGAAGAAATATAATCGATCAACAAATATATGAAAAAATATTCAACTCCTCTAGCAATTAGAGCAATGCAAATCATAGTCCTGTTTTCTCCAAATAGTAATCCTGTAGTTCAGCAAATAAGGAAAGTCTGTTCTCCCATCTTCTCCATATTTTAGTTCTATTTCCTTTTCCCCAAACTGCCTTCACTCACTTTTGCCCACGAGTACACGACATATTCTCTGACAGCATCATAATATTGCTGAGGTTATTTGCTACTCGCTTTTTCCCAACATGACTCTGAATTTACTGCAGACTTCTCCTGAAGAGCATGGCCCACACACCTTCTGCAAGTTTTTATTTCCCCCTACATCTAGCACATAGAAAATGTTCAGCAAATATTTATAAAAATATTCCATTTAAGAAATGATCAATAAAATACTAGTTGATCAGTCTAGAGTATTATCTGTTCATTTATTCTTTGAGTAAACAATTTCAGTTCTCATAGATTCCTTCCTTACTGTATCTTTAAGACATCAAAAGGAAAACTAATAACTATATTTAAGGTAAATAATACAAACACATTTTACACTTGGAATATTTGAAAATTGAGGAGTTGACAGAAAAATAATTTCAAGGTTTTAGTTTAACAAAGTTGCAGAAAGTATTATTATTTTGTTGTCACTATAATTTTATGGAAATATCTTCATCTGTTTGGGTAGCTATAGTAAAGCACTATAAATTGAATTGTTTATAAACAACAGAAATTTATCTCCCAAATGAATAATAAATTTACTTGATTCTGCAACTGGGAAGGTCCAAGCCAAGGCACCAGGAGATTCAGTGTCTGCTGAGGGCTTATTTCCTGGATCAGATGCTGACTTCTCCCTGTGTCCTCACATGGCTGAAAGGGTGAGGGGATCTTTCTGGGTTCCTTCTTCTAAAGGCACTAATCTCTCTCATGAAGGAATACAAGGTATTATTTTGGGGTGGGCTTCATGTGTTCAAAAATTTTATGTCTAATAAGAAATGTTGGAATTCTTTTAGCTTTTATTTTTCCAGCTGACCAATTTTGTCATGATCTATAAATACTGTGTTCCCAAAATTTATTTTCCATCCCAATACTACTTCTCTCTCTGCTACACTGACTGACCAGAAGACAGAGTGCTGGGCCTTACACCACCAGTTGGAATGACATTACAGCAGCCCACAAACTATACCAGCATCTCCTCTACATATTGCATTTCTTTTTGAGGTAAGTCTAGGCACCCTCAGAGGGTTTTTAGTCCCTAATCTTCCCAAGCCAAGCATTTGAGCTCAGTTTTATTTATTTAAAAAAAATGTTTGTTTCATTTTTCTAGTCATGCATGAGCATCATCAGTTAGTTGTTTTGCTGGGGAGTAGAGAGGCAAATAGATTTAAAAGATGGCTCACCTTCTTCCTCCTACCTGCATATCCTTGGGCAAGTTATTTCCTCCGGGGAGTTCAGTTATCTCACTTTCATTTGTCAAATGTGCCTGATAGTACCAATCTCCTAAAACTGTTATAAGAAGTACATAAATTAATGATGTAAGGTATTGAGAATTCTGCTGGGTAGTAAGAGCTTAATTAGCATTGGCAATTCTTAAGAAGGATCAACCTATTCCAAGACTTCTAGGTTAGATTTAGCATGTTGTAATCATCCTCACAGGCCAAATGAGAAGTTTACTTCAAGCAATGAATGGGAAACAAGAAAATGTAATAATAATTGGATTATTTTTATATCCTTCTTCATTTTCAGTTCAGTCAATCTGCTAAGTGTTATGTTCTCAGCTTTGGAATGAAAGTAGAGTCTCATTTCATAATTTAAATTCATGTTTTACTACTTTTTTAATATCATTTTTCCAGAGAGTCTTTTTGAACTGCAATTATTATTTATTTATAATTAGCCAAGGCACCTATTTTTCTTCCATCTATTCATTCTTTTGTTTTTTTATGTACTTATTTTTTTATTTGTTCTAATTAGTTATATAAGAATGCATTTTGACACATCTTACATATATGGAGTATAACTTCTCATTCTTCTGGTTGTACATGGTGTAGAATCACACTGGTTGTTTAGTCAGATATATACATAGGGTGATAATGCCTGATTCATTGCACTGTCCTTCCATACTCCCTCCCCTGCCTTCATTCCCTTCTGTCTAATCCAAAGTACCTCTATTCTTCCCTAGCCAGCCCTCTGTATTGTGAATTAGCACTCACATATCAGAAATTCATTTTAATAAAAAGAGAAGTAAACAGTATAGTGAGGACTGTTTCTTTTTGTTCTTTCACCAAATAATAAATCTTGGAAACTTCTAAGGCATATTTCCTTTTCTTATGTCTATATTATTTCTGTAATAGTAGTTTAAATACTATATTCAGTATAATTATTTCCTCTCTCTACTATATAGAATGAATCTCTATATAATCAAACACAGTGTGTTAATAACAAATCTCTGGCTTATAGGAATATTCCCTTTGGATCACTTATTTTAAAGCCTTTATTGTATCCATGTAGTCATTCTGGTGACTGTCATAAACCTGCCATTTTTTGTGGAACATTGGAAGCTAATGAGTACTTTGCAATGTCTACCTTTGATGGCTATTTACTTTTGAGTGATTTGGTTGAACAGTCTCTTGCAAAGGATACTTTTGCCTATAGTCTTACTCTTTTCAGGCTATATCCATTTTAATTTTTTGATATAGGCAGTGGCGATCTTATTCCTTTATTTTCAGATACTCATTCTGTGAAAACTAATGGCAAGTCATCTCCCAAATCCCTGGGGAAGTTACAGCTAATTCTTTGATGTATTGTTACTGGTCTTGTCTCCTCACCTTCCCTCCTCTAACTTAATTCACCCCCATCCTTTTCTTCCTTTTCCTCTTCCTCTGTCTATTCCTCCTCCTCTACCACTTCTTTCTTCAGTAGCTGTGTTTTATTTTATGCTTGTAGTTTCTTTAAACATCCAGTGCAGAATGACATATTTTCATGTTCTTGTTTTTGGTTCCACTTCTTGGCCATACTATCTTCTCAAGTCATACTTATTTTATTTTATTTATTTTTTGGTACTGAGGATTGAACTCAGGGGTACTCGACCACTGAGCCACATCCCCAGCCCTATTTTGTGTTTTATGTAGAGACAGGGTCTCACTGAGTTGCTTAGTGCCTCCCCCTTGCTGAGGCTGGCTTTGAACTCACAATTCTCCTGTCTCAGTCTCTCAAAGTACTGGGATTACAGGCGGACACCACCGTGCCTGGCCTCAGGTCATACTTGTAAGAAGCTTCACCATAAATCCTTAAGGTTGTAGAGAGCTATATTTTAGACACAACCACCTGTTTATAGACTTAAAAGTCTTTGGTAAAACTTTTAGTAAATATGATCTCTGATAAGCCTCTTTTAGGTAGAGTTGGGCTCACTTTATAAATGTTTTAGATATCATGTTCACCATATTATTGTAGAAGACACTTGGGAATCATAAACTTATATAGCATATTATGTTGGCTTAAGACTTAAGAGAGAGCCATTATTTTTCCAACATGGCATTTATTCTAGTTGTTAGTTAGATGTTAATTCTTGTTTTAAGGGCAATTATGTATCCCAAAGATTTGATCAGGTTCAATTGATTCCTCTTTTATTCCTACAGAGATATAGGTTATTAAATGTGTAAGATTTGGATTGGAGAGAGAATCTTAAACTTTCCACTCCAAGTTCAACTTTTGCTCTATGTTACTGGAGATTACAATGTCATTTGAAGATATCCAGGTTGTCAGAATAAATTTATTTACCCTCAGTTAGTGTTTCTTAGTTTGTGAGGTACTGCCCTTAGGAAGCTTTTGTCAAAAATATTGTTGATATATATAAATACATGACCAGTGAAACTTCACATCATGTGCAACCATAAGAATGGGCTCCTAATTATAATAAGTTATACTCCATGTATATAAAATGTCAAATACACTCTACTGTCATGTATACATAAAAATAACAAATAAAAATAATTAAAATTAAAAATACTGGAGAGCTTGATTAAAATTTAATGGGCAAAAATGTACTATGCTTTCTATAATACATGTGCCAATGATACAAGTAATGAATTGTTCTGGAACAAAAATGCCAGTAAGACTTTCATAAATATTGAGGAGATTTGTTCCAGTTTTGATGTGATATAGATATATAAAATAACTAAAAGAGGGGTGCATAGTTGTTATTGATTTGATGAACACATTGGATCTGGAAGATATAATCAGAAACCAATTTTATTTCTTTTCTTCTGCTGCTTTTTCAAATCAACTTTACAACTTATTTCCCTACACCTGGGATGACTCACAGGCTTGATTTCTTAACTTCTAAATATTCTTTGCAAAGAAAAAGACTGTTCCAGTCCAGGGCAATTTCAAAACTCCAATCCCTTACCAAATTTAAATTTCTCCTTGCCAGCAGTGATGTCTGACTCAAGCTGTGAAGACTAAAGTGAAGGAAAGAAGACATGGTTAATTTCTCCTCTTCCTCATCCACCACATCTCTTTGTACAGATGTGATCAGCCACAGATGACCCCTGCTGCTTATATCTAGAAATGATTATCTCTGTTTATCCACACTGGTAATCTCTTACTATAGGTTGCTTTATGCCTATCATTTCTTCTCTGGCTAGTTCTTAAGGAGACCCCATTCTGCCATTTGCTTTCCTGTGTCCCAGCCATTTACAGGATCACAGTGGTCTTCTAAAGTGATCATGGGTACAGTAATCTTTAATGCATCTTCAGGTTAGTATATCTCTATAGTATCCACACTTGGTCCATAAATATCTTTGTTTCACTGCACTTTGAAAGCATTTACTTCCCAGTGCAATCCTTTCTATGATGCTGCCAATTTCAGCCAGGCTTTGCATTTCTTCTGGTGAGAATCTTGCACCATTCAAGACCAGAGTAATTATCCAAAGCCCTCTGTCACTTGGCTTCCCTCCTGGGAAGAATATTGACCCCCTCGTCTGAAACACTTCACACGGTCAGATTTTAGCCTTAAAGTTTTATGGTCTGATGTTGAATGATGGGCAAAGGCTAGTAGAATTAGCACACGAACTCTTTTTTTTTTTTTTTTTTTTTTTTGCTAGTGTAGCTTCTATAGCCTAGCACTTTGCTTTTGGCCTCCATCATTCTCAGACTTTGTGGTCTCAGCTAAAACTGAAATAGGAAAGGCCCCATTTAACAGCCTGTTACACTAAATAGGCAAAAGCCTGTGCCACTGATCTTTAAGGATAAGTGCAAGGAACTTTCTGTTCAATGCCAAACCCATGGATGGCATGTTGGTAAATGGTAGTGGCATTTAATTTTAGGATGGATTATGTATGATCTGGTTTCAGGGCTCCTAGCCAGAGTCAAAGGGCAAGTTTTATGCCAAGGGAAAGAATGTGAGAAAGGAAAAAGTGCTTCCTCTTGCAAATTATTCTTTTTATAGGTCAGACAGATTGCTAAGGGCTGCAGGCTCTAGGTATTTGAGTCAAGAGCCCCTTCCTAAGTTCTGTGCCATTTTCTGTCTTGTGAGTACAGAGGAATTGCATTTGGAACATTTAGTTGAACCAAACCCCAACAGCTGGGTCCCAGAGACCAGATATACATGTCAGTAAAAGTCATGAAATACACAGAAGAGCCTCCTCAGTGATGAGCACAGCAGAACCCCAGGAGCATGGGCAGAAACTTAGGCAAACAGGATATTATATATAACATATAACATACATAAACAATGTATACATAAGAACTTAGCATATGTTGAAAGTGTAATCACTAATTGTGAACAATAATAAAGCTTTTATTTTTATGGGGCCAAAATCATTAGCTTAAACTTTTGATGGCTACTGGATTTTACATAATAGCTAGAAAAGCCTTCACCAGCCTGAAGTTTTTAAGACTAACCAGGGTTTCTATCCATCCTGTTCCGTCAAAATAGAAACATTTTATCACTGGTGTTAGAACAATCAGGTAGTCGTATGGAGTAAGTTAATGTTGCACATCTATAGGAGGACAAATTCTAAATGAATCAAAAGTTGAATTTTTAAAAATGAGACCATGCAATTGCTACAAGAAAACATTACATTCTTTTACATCTTTGGAAAGGAGGAAGCCTTTCCTAACATAATACAAAAGAGGTCATGAAAGCTAAGACTTATGATCATTTGGACTACACAAAAATCAAGAACTTCTGTGTGGAAAAATGCACTATAAAGGCTAACTCCATAGTATTCAAATTGCTTTAGAAGTTGAGATAAAACAGACCAAACCTACTCCCAAAACACAGTTAAAGTTACTTACAGATAAATACATAAATGATCAACAAACAGCAAAAGAAGCAACACTCTTACAGTTATGTGACAAATGCAATTTTAATCTAAACAGATACCATTTTTTACATATTTTATTTGCAGAAATCTAAATGTTGACATACTTCCTCTGGTAAGACTGTAGGGAGACCAGATGCTCATTCATTGTTTTTAAGATTCTAAAATAGAATAACTTCAAAGGAGGAAAAATTGATCTTATTTACCTAAATACATTTAACCTTTCCTAGTCATCCCACTACTGGAAATTAATCTTACAGGCACAAATAGACATTGAAGAAATGACATATATGTACTATTATTAGTTGCATAGTGGTTTATAACACTACAATATTGGAAACTGCTAAACTTTTCCATAACAGACAACTGCACCATTCTAAGAAGGTATAAAAAGGTTTGACAAAGATCTTTAGGTAATGAAATGGTGAGGTCTTCAAAAACATTCTTTGTTAAATGAAAAAGAAATAATAGTAATATTGATAGTGAAAGAAAGAGGGAAGATAAAAATAGTAATATTGATAGTGGAAGGGAAGATAAAAACATTCATATTCATTTGTATATTTATAAGTAAGTATAAAAAGAATATGTGCAAAATATTAGTAAAACTGCCTCTGTGGAAGTGAGAATGAGGCAGGGAAGTCTTTTCTCTGTATATGTCTTATGATTTTGATTTTATTATTTTGATTTTTGAGTCATGTAAACACCTCTTCAAAAATAAAATTATAGGCATATGCATATGTATCTATATTCTATGAATAATTCTAAAATTCTAGATTCACATGTTTCTCTGAACTCTGAATAAATATATGAATAAATAGCTTCATTTCCACTGAGTGTGTGATTGATAAAAATCTAATGCAGTCTGATTCTTGTTCTTTTGTGGGTAATTTCTCTCTTTTTCTTTCTTTCCCTCTCACCTTGCCCTCTCCTATTCTCTCTCTTTTTGGAGGCTGGTTGAGTTTTTCCATCTTATTTTTTTAAATTACAAAATTTTATTAGGATGGATGTACTTGGCATTTTGTATGCTCTCTCAATATTAATATGAGCAAATATATTGTAAACTTGGGGGAGATTTTTACTCCTAATATTTTTATTGTTTTACTCTTTAACTGATGGGAGATTCCCATATCTTTATCACCTATTTCATGAAAATATGATTCTGATATATAAATATAGCTTAAATATGTGAACAATTCCCAAATGGACTGTACATTGTTGAGAGAAAAATTAAGAGATCTAAACAAAAGGGGATTGTGTCCATATTATGGAATTTATAGCCAAGATATATGATCTTTTAAACTTCACACTCCCTACTATTTATCATTTCCTCCTCAAAAAACCCAAAGATCTCTTTCATTAAAAGGCAATAAAAATGTAGGAAAAGCTCCTTAAAAAAGCTCTCATGTCTTGGCTGTCCCAAAGATGTATAAACTAAGAACTGTGTAAGACAAATGCTTTCTATTGAAACTTCACATACAAAAATCCAATACATTTATCAAAAATAGGGGAAAATCTTCAAATAGGAATATGTACACCAAAGACAGTTAAAAAGTCAACTATCGTGCAGTTCCTTTTCTACCATTTTGAAGAAAATAAGGAAATGTTTTATTAATCTCCATAATTACAATAAAATTATACAAAGTTTCAAAGTTTTTTCAAAATTTACATGATTAAGTGTGGATTTGAGGCGAGAGTAAAACTGGGCAATGACTTGGCAATCCTACTCTAGCTCTCAACTACATTTTTGCTCCTTTTTCTTTGTTTGTTTGTTTTTGAAGTCTGTTAAACTTAACACTGAACATTTTCTTTAAATGAATGTATTAAGAGGTTTAGAATTTTTACTAACATTATTCTTTTAATTTGATAGTTATATTAGTTTCTTTCAGGTTGACTTAATGCATGGTAGATGAACAAATCATTGAATATCTGATCAATTTATTTTTGCATGCCACAAATTAATAGACCATATAATGCAATTCAGTGCACTTTGCAGTGTTTTTTCTCCCTTCCTGGATCATGAAGAGCTCACAGTCATACATTATCATTTGAAGTGACCTGACCTCAGGTTCATTTCTCTATTTGGTTGGATGGGCATGCAGTAGCACTTACTGCATTGACTTTTCTTTTTCAGTGGCTACAAGGGGAGATGTGTTTATCCTAATCAGTGATTTTAGTGTCTCTCTCAATCTACTTCTTCATACTCTTATAATTGAAAATTTTTTATTTTTTTGTTTTAAAAATGAAGGTTGTTGAATCACATATGGACTCTTTTTTTTACCCTGGTATTTATTATAGTCATCGTGTTGTAGCATAATTCTTTCTTCTTGCACTGCTACGTATCTTGTACACTCCCCCAACCCTGTCCTCTCAAGGTAGTTCCACTATTTTCTCTTGACTTGATTGTGAGCAAATGGATGCTGCTCATTTTTTCCCACTGCATCCTGTCCTAGAACACTTTCTTTTCTCTTCAACAATCTATCTTACTCTTCTGCAAAGTCTCCTTCGATCTTTCTCTGAGACTTCAAAACTCCACTCAATCTGCTCTTTGTCTTTCCTTTGAATAATAAATACATTTATTAAGTACCTGCACCATTCAGAGCTTGCAGAACTTTTCCACTGAAGTGCCTCTCTTATCAGAGAAGAATGGACACTACTTCAAGGGTGGGTAGTGTCCCTTCAAGGAGTGGAAGGATGGCCTCCATATTTCTTTAACATTACATATATGTTTTTTGATTTCAGGAGTGGGTGATTCAGGCACTTGTGTGGGAAACACAGTTATAAAGCACGCTAAACATCCACAGGAGGAATCAGAAATATGCAGATAGATAACTCAGGTTTTCATACATAACTCCTTATATAAAGAGTGAGATGTAAATTAGTACCACTTCCCTTGAAGAAGAATGAACTCTTGATTTGAAGAAAGAAAGAAAGGAAGAAAGAAGAGAAAGAAAGAAAAAGAAAAATTAGAGAGAAGGAAGGAAAGAGGGAAAAAGGAAGGGTGGCTTATTTTTGGTGACCCCAGACTCTCTATTGAGTAGTATTTTTTGATACACAGAGGATTTCCCCGATTCAGTTGCAAGATGTCCATCAATGGTGGGATCTGACAATTGACTGAAATTGGCAATCACTAGAAACTGAAATTATGAACATGAGTAAGACGTGGAATAGTGCTTTTTTATCTAAAAAAAAGTTGAATTTTTAAAGTCCAGATCTAATACTTCCCAATTATATGCTACTCAAGTGTTATAGCTTTTTGCTGCTGTGACCAAAAGACCTGAAAAGAACAATCAGATGATGAAAAGTCTATTTGGGGGCTCAGAGTTTCAGGGGTTTTAGTTCACAGATGGTCAATTCCACTGGTCTGGGCCTGAGGTGAGTCAGAATATCAGGGCGGAAGGAGGAAAGCAGCTCCAGACATGACAATCAGGAAGCAGAGATTTTGCCTCTCACCAAGAACAAAATATATACTCAAAGGTATGCCCCCAGTGGCCCACCTACTCCAGCTACATAACCTGCCCACAGTTACTACAAGTTAATCCCTATTGGGATAAATGCACAGATTAGTTTAAAACTCTTATAACCCAATCATTTCACCACTAAGCTTTCTTGCATTATCTAACACATAAGCTTTGGGAGAACACCTAGTGTCTAAACCCTAAGATCAAGTAAATAATTTGAATAGGAACTCACAAATGAAAATGAGAAATAGTGTTATGAAAATGAAGAAAAACTTTTTTTTTTTGGCTAATATGAAGCCAGAAAGAATAAACTCACTAAGAACAATACTTTGTATCACATTGTATAATTTACCTCTAGGTGTAAAGAGTGTTGACAATATCCAATTATGAATAAGAAAAGAATTAATAGACAATTTCAAATAAATTAGAATATTGTATTCAATGTAAGTAATGTAGGCCTTGTTAGGAATATGAAGAAGTATGTGAGTTTTATGAATAGAAAACTGATTTCTTTTCTTCCTCACTAAGTAAATGTGACATGGAAATGTTAAGTGCTTAACCTGTGGTGTCCAAATTAACTGAGTTTAGCATTATTCCCTTCAGGGTGAGTTCCACTACAGTTAGACATACAGGGGCTCTATCAGGCAGACACTGCACTAAAATTTTTGCATATAATTTCTCATGTAATCCTTTTTAAACTTCTTTACATGAAGTATACTCAAAATTCCTGAATCAATTCTACTTGAGCTTCAGTTAAAGTCTAAAATTCTCATTGTTAGTTTCCCAAGACTTCTGTAATCCACTCTCTGTCAGACTCATTGATCTCAGAAAGATTTTTCTTTTAGCTTCAGTTTCTTTGTTGCACCACCTCTTTCCCTTTCAGAGTACTTATTCCAGTTTAGGTCTTTGCTTATCATTTAATGAAGACTCAGATCATAACTGCCCTAGTCACCATTATATCCCTAGAGCCTTGTGTAAGGGATAGACACTCAAATATGACTGAGCAAAATAGGTAATACTGTCCTTCTGGAGACGTTAGCACAGGCCTCAAAAACTGTTGCTTCTCTTTGCTTTGGTATTTTAAAATTTTATAAAGGTCGGTCCTTGTCTGAGTTTTTATTCATTCATTTTACAAAACAATAGATAAGGCCATTCAACATGGAGACTGGCTTCCTTTAGACAAATGTTCTTGTAATTGTCTTTGATTCTTCATTTTTCTCTTTCTAGAACTCTTGTTTATTTTATGTCAAACCTCTTGTGATCTTCTAAATTCTTCATCATTCATCTTCTACTTTCCTCATTTTATTTGTGTTTTTGTTCTACTTTTGAAGAAATGTTCTTTATTTTTGAATTTCCATTGAATTTTTAATTTCAACTTTTGTGTTTTTAATACCCTTACTTCCTCTTTGTGTTAAAAAACTAGTATTCAACTCTAATTGTATGGGCCCTGAGGGTTTTAATTATACGCACATTTTACAATACTTCCTTCTCTTACATCCACTAGAGCTCTCTGTTTCTTCTGAATTTCTTTCACCTGATTGGCATTTATTTCTTTAGATCTTTCTCTGTCATGTTCAAGCCTTTCCTCAAATATCTGATAATACTGGCTATGTCTAAAAATGAAGTACTTAAAATTCATTTATTCATATCCAGTAAATATTAATTGAGTGCTTACTAGGTCTTAGGCACCATTCTTGATGCTTAAAATTCATCAAATAAGAATGGATTAATTATTCTGTGTGCTTGGTTGAAGAATAATTGAGGCCCCTTTCCCCTTAAATATCAATCTGTCTTTCCCCTGGGGTCAATCAATGTCTCTAAAGAACCCACCTATCTTTTCCTAGGAGACAAATATCTGTGTGCCTGTATGTAGAAGTGAGGCAGGGGGTTGCATCTGGGGAGCGCCACTTCCATAAGAAGACTTTTATTTAATTCCAGAATTTCTCTCCACCCCATTCTACCTATAGTTTCCAAATGCTAAGCCTCTTCCTCTTAATTTTTCTAGACAAAAGATCCGTTTCATTCCTTCAAGCATGGAAATCCTTTCTGTGTGAAGTGGAGGAGATAAGCCAATGTCCAATTGCTCTCTGGGCCCGCATTAACTCAATCTTCCAGATCTCAGGCCTTCCCTTTCCCCTTGTCAGTCCTTGAAATCTCCAATTCCAGAGCTTCTCAGGGGGTTTGAGTGGTTCACTACATTACCTCTCTTATTTTATTTTACTTTTTTCCTAGTCCTTTGTTATTTTTTATTATTATTATTTTTAAATTTATTTATTGTACCTAGGTATACATGACAGCAGAATGCATTATGATTCATTGTACACAGATGGAGCACAACTTTTTATTTCTCTGGTTGTACGTGATGTAGAATCACATCATATATGCAGTCATACATGAAGATAGGGCTATGATGTCCATCTCATTCCACCATCTTTACTGCCCCCTTACATTACTTCTCATTGATGGGTATTTTGGTGTGAAGTTTCCTCTGCTTTGCTAAATCAGTAAACAAAAACATTGTTGATTTTTTCTTTGGACACTTTTCTCTTTCTCATTTCCTTGTCCTTAGAGATTTATTCATTTTTAAATTAATTTAAATTGTAATTTTATGAGGTTTTAGGAGAAAGAGGGAGATGTACACAGTTAAATACAATCTTTAAATTCAAGAAGGGTTCCTTCCTGAATTTAACACACTGTTATATGTAACTGTTGAATGCTGCTGTAAGAATACCTCAGTTTTTTCCCTCCTTCTTTTATACATGATCTTAAGTGGTTCAGTCTCACATTGAATGTGGTGTGGCCCTGTGATTTTTTTGGCCAGTGGAGCAATAGCAAAGGAGGGGCAGAGATTTGAGATTTACTTGCAACACTCTAGGTGAAGAAGCCTGGACTAGTTGGCAGCGGGCTAAGAGGCAATATGGAGGAAGATTCAAGTCACCCTAGCTGTCCTTAATGGAGGCATCCATAAAGTATGAGCCCCGATCTGCCCCAACTCACCACTTGATTATGGACTCATCAGTGAACCCCAATGAATTCAACTTTGCTGGTACAGAGAGGAACTGCTCAGTCCATCTTGCCAACTATGGAATCATGAGTTGGAGATGGTTTGTTTTGCAGCAAAAGCTAACTAACTCTTATAAGTTGCTAACATTGTTAAGTAATTTATCTGTATTAACTCACTGAGTCCTAATTAAAATTCTATAAAGTTTATATCATCAACTTACAGAGGAGAAAACTGAAAACATAAGAAATAATACGATGCAATAGAGAGAGGATGACCTTGGAGACAGAAACTCAGTGTTTTCTCAGCTTTTGTCATTTACTGTTAGAATATAATAGAAAAAAGATGGAATATAATGTACTGATCTGCCTTATATTCCCATCACACCCCCAATTCTTGCTCCATTTAGACCATGTCCATATAAACCCTCCAAATATTTTTCCAACTAAAAATTAAGTTAGCATGTACATAGCACTTACTTGTCCTGGACACAAGTATAAATGCTTTACATACATTGACTTTATATACACATATTACCATACATGCTTTACATATGTTAATTAATTGAGCTTACATAGCAGTAATAGGCACTCTCATTTTCCTTTTTTACAGATAAGAAAACTGAATAGAGCAAGATTTCATGTTAGGTGTCACAGAGGCAGGTTTTGAGCCCAGGAAATTTGACAACCGAGTCCCGTTCTTATCACTAGGCACACTGACTCTCATAGGTGCCTTCTCATATTCATGCAAGGATGAATCCAGCCATACCCTTATCTCAAGTCTCTTCCATCCCTCCTACTAATCCAAATGCTGTTCATTTTTTGAGAATTGCTTCCCTCATAAATCCACATGTAAGCATGTCTCTGCTCACACTAATTTCCTATTTCCTCAAACACATATATTTTATTACTGGATCACACAATTGCTTTGTTCTCCTCTTTTTTAAATATATTAATCTGTCCTCCCCCAAAATAATAAATCTCCACACAAGAAAAAAATACTTCTCCGGTGTCCTTATCAAAATACTAAGTACATAAGAGTCTCTTCATAAAAATCTTCTGACTTGAGTCTAACTAGAGCATTTACTGGATTAATACCATGGCTCGATATGGGAACATTCCGAATTCATAAGATCTATTTGACAAAAGTATCTTTTTACTTCATCCCCTGCTATAGCTGATTTGACATGATCACACACTGTTCACAGCTTGGCAATAGTGAAGAAGCGTCAGTGAACCTGTACACTGAAATAAAACAAAGATGACCTGATACCACTGTCTCTCTTGGGGAAAGAGAAGATAATTCTCCATTGCTCTGATTTGTTCAGCCTATAGATAGATGGTTATAGCTGTTTTATAGCTTGATATATTTTTATTAAATTATTTCTATACCAGTGTTTTGTATGCCATAGGCACACATTCCTCATTATCATTACTAGTAACTAAATACTTTCAAGTCAAGCATAGAATTCTAATTCTGGAATATATTTGAGACTTTTTTTTCAGTATACTGTTCAATCAGAACATTTATTAAGTAGTGTCCATTCTGGATATTGTAGTGTCCTAAAATCTGTGGTAAAAATAGTTAAATTTATTTTAATTTTATATGGTTTAAAAAGTATTGGTTGTGAGTCAAAATACTTTTTGGAAAAGTTATTGCAACCCTTCTTTGTTTTTTAAAGCAAATTTTTTGGCAAGATATAAACATTGGCCACAATGTAAAGCCTGTACATAGTTTTATCTTTTAGAACCTCATATGTATATATGCATTTGTGTGTATATGTGTATCTGCCTACCTGTGTAAAAATAGAAAATTGCCTAACAAATGAAGATAACTCATATGACTTCATAGAGCAGTTATACATATTTGTGTCTTTTGAAATATTGCCTGACACATGTATCTGAAAACCAGAGAAGATTTGAGATAGTCGTTTCAGTT
The DNA here is from genome assembly GCA_028644305.1 of Xerus rutilus. Lineage (NCBI taxonomy): Eukaryota > Metazoa > Chordata > Mammalia > Rodentia > Sciuridae > Xerus > Xerus rutilus. The sequence goes on from CM053403.1 coordinate 128,800,816, forward strand.
CGTCTGGTAAATATTTTGTGATTTATGGTTTTCCATTTATGGAAGGATTTGGGTTAGGAAACTATATGATGATCAAATGATGACTTTGAAATGTCAGTGAAGAGTCAGATAACATACTTCCAGTTGGATAATTCAATGTGAGGGTGCTGAAGGAACATCTTGCTTTCTAGGCCTCCCTAAATCTGTACATGATAAATCTTATATATTAAATGTATTGTAAAGCATAAAGTGCTTTTCCATATATAATCTCATTTTGATTTTGGTCCAGATACACAAATATATTTCTATTATATATGTGTATACTAGGTGCACACATTCATGTCAATTCAAGATAAAATAGAATGTACTCATATATCAACAGTCTCATGGATAAACTATAACAAAAACATTCATTTTTTGTTTGTTCATTTTGTGTATGTTTAAGGTGACATCATTTAGAGAGTACCTTCATAATGTTTAACCCATCCTTGAGATTTTATTTTTCAGCTGAAAAGAACAGTAATTTTTAGAAGGATATAATTTTCTCTATGGTCTGAAACAGGCAATTCTTATTTCCTTATCTAGAATGATACCATCTGACCAATATTTGGGTCTGCTGATCACAAAAGGAGAAACAAAGCTGGATCCTGGGGTGCCCATAACCATACCGGGGAAAACCCTTCTGGGTCATGTCTAAATGAGGGTGAGGCTCATTTTCAAATTCACCATCATACTTATCAATGATCTTGATTACGTTAGCCTTCAGAAACCTAATTTTAAAAAGTGAAGACGACTCCAAGTCAAATTCATTAAATTACATTGTGACTTCAAATAATGAAGCTCTAACATTAAACATTAAAGACATAAACAATCAGTGATGAAATTCTAACATTGAACATTAAAGGGGTGAGCAATCAGTAATAAAAATGAAAAGATTTCCTGGTGCCAACAGAGGCACAAACAAGCTAAATTTCAAAGCCTCTCATAATACCTAGTAAATTGTAAAAAGAAGTAAGGGCAAACAGTTTATAATTCTGAGTGTGTCATATGAGTGAAGGAGACTTGGAATTTCATGCATTAAAAAAATATTTTTTAGCCTCCTTATTAGAGTTCTACAAAGTGAGATTTTACCAACTCTGTTTCTTTATAGCTTCCTGATATGCTTTAATACAAATATTTAATACAAATAAATGGAAACAAACACATTAGTTCCAGTTATAAATTTATTTTTGGAAGCTATTGTGATTATGGCAGTGTCTGCATTCATTGATGTAGCACATGAATCTTTACAGAGGTATTTTTTTTCCTTGAGGACTGTATGCTTTGTGAACTTGGGGAACATATACTAAAGTGGAGAAAATTTTAGGGAGTTGGAAGTTGAAGTTTGTTTTCCTCTTGTCTGATGAGCACCCGCCCCTCTTTTTGTCATTATTTAAGGGAAGCTAAGACCATTAGAAAGCTAATGGCCTTCCCAGTCCTCAGATTTTACTGATACTACTGATGGACGAGTTAAGCCAAATTGCATTCAAAAAATGGTTCTGGAACACACCACTTCCAGTAATGGTCCTATCAACCAGACCTAAAAGCAGAGAGGGCAAGGATGCACTTAAAGGCAATTATCCATCAACATTGGAAAATATGGTTAGTAGATTAAGAGAGTTGAGTATGTGCAATCTATCTTGATCGTAGCAAAGCAGTTGATATAGCATTATTCAATTTACTAGCAAAATTAATTTAAATTGGTTTAGGCAGAAGTATAGTCAAATGAGCTGCCAGCTATCCAGAGGACCATAAATAAAAGATAACAATAAACACATTTGTTTTACATGCTCCTAATTTAGTTATCCCCCCCAGAATACCCCTTCAGATCAGAATATGATAGTTAATATAATATATGCCACCCTCTAGTAATCTTTTCTTAAGATCTTTTTGAAATCCCATCTGTTCCATAAAGTTGCAAGGACCAATTATAGTACCAGCAATAACTCCCATTATTCAATGCTTACTTTATTTATGCATAGTCAATTTTCAGCTCCCCTTGATACTTCTGTTTGATGTCTGAACGTTCTCTTCATGTAGAATGTCATGAGCAGAAGTACAGGGCAGTGGGAATAACCTCCCCCCAGAAAGTCACTGACTGGATTCTCCTGACACTTTGGTGATGACAGAGACAGGGAAGTCTGGTCCTGGCAGCTTTTTCCTTTTCTCCCTGTATTGTCCACCTTAACCAAGGAATAGTGTTTCCTGTGTAAGTGATGATTAATCAAAGTTATGATGACTGGCCAAGACTTTTCACTTCATTATTGAAAATCTAAAATAAGTAACAAAGACACATTTTGGGAGCAAATTTTTGCCACATGCATGTCAGATAGAGCACCAATATCTAAGATATATAAAGAACTCAAAAAACACCAAAAAAAAAAAAAAAAACAACCAATCAATAAATGGGCTAAGGAGCTGAACAGAAACTTCTCAGAATAAGATATACAATTGATCAATAAATATATGAAAAAATGTTCAACATTTCTAGCAATTAGAGAAATGCAAATCAAAACTACTCTAAGATTTCACCTCACTCCAGTCAAAATGGCAGTTGCCAAGAATATAAACAAGGGCTGGGGCTGTAGCTCAGTGGTAGAGCATGCGTGAGGCACTGGGTTCAATCTTCAGCACCACATATAAATATTAAATGAATAAAATAAAGATCCATCAATAACTAAAAAATATTTTTTTAAAAAAGAATATAAACAACAGTAAGTGTCAGCAAGGATGTGGGGGAAAAGGCACACTCATACATTGCTGGTGGGACTGCAAATTGGTGCAACCACACTGGAAAGCAATACAGAAATTCCTCAGAAAACTTGGAATGGAACCACCATTTGACCCAACTATCCCACTCTTTGGTCTATACCCAAAGGACTTAAAAACAGCATAATATAGTCACGCAGCCACATCAATGTTTATAGCAGCTCAATTCACAATAGCTAAACTGTGGGAGCAACCTAGATGCCCTTCAACAGAAGAATGGATAAAGAAATTATGGTATATATATATATACAACAGAATATTACTCAACAATAAAAGAGAATAAAATTAGGACATCTGCAGGTAAATGGGTGGAATTGGAGAATATCGTGCTAAGCAAAGTAAGCCAATCCCAAAAAAACAAAGGCCAAATGTTCTCTCTGGTAAGTGGGTGCTGATCCATAATGGAGGTGGAGAGGGGCATGAGAAGAATGGAGGAACTTTGGGCAAAGGGGAGGGAACATGAGAACAGGAAAGATGGTGAATGAGATGGTCATCATTGCCCTAGGTACATGTATGACTGCACATATGGTGCAATCTAAATCATGTAGAACCAGAGAAATGAAAAGTTGTGCTCCATTTGTGTACAATGAATCAAAATTCATTATGCCATCATGTATACCTAATTAGAATAAATAAATGAAAAAAAACAAAGACACATTTTTGGAGATGACATAACCTTTTTAAACAAAGGACAAAATGTAAGCCCCAAGAAGCAATTTCTTTCCTCTTTTTTAAAGGAACAAACCACTCTGAGATCTACACAAAGCCTTCATCCTTTTTTCTAGGACCATAATTCTCAAGATGGTGATGATGGCTGTGATGATCCAGGGAAGGGGTAGGAAGAGAGGAACACATCTAAGAAAACTTTTCAGTACCTCAGGAGAAACTTTGGGGCTGTATGCTGCACCTTCCTCTGTAAATGGACACTTTAAAAAAGAGTTGCACCCTTTGAGAATGTCATCTACTTTACATTGTAGTAATGGAGACAGTCTTGTTCCCACTCATCTTTTAAAAATTATTCAGTTTTTTGTATTTTGCTTTGTAATTAAATTCTTTGATGTTGCATATTTATTCCTTCAAACGTCAAATCTTGAAATTCTATGTTAATTTATCATCTCATTTTAAATTAATTATCCATTAGCAATTTTAATTTTTACCTCCTTAATACTGCGATTTATTTTGTTTTTATAAAAGCCTGGGAAAATGCAGGATCACAGAAGATAGCAGCCATAGAGAGAGCCCACACCACAAACAGGACATTGAAGGACCATTTCCTTAGTTTTCCCTATAACCTTCTATTTGAGTTCTTCAAACAATCTTCAATGATTTATAAATCATTTTCCTAAAAAAAGTTGTAACCCTGGAATACTCATGAGTCAATGCTTCACAGTGCAATTTTTTCCTTTATGCAAGTTCTATTCTTTTCTAACACTATATTTTCTATGCCATCTGATCTTTGTATTTGCAACTGTTTTTTAATATCTGTAGTCTCTGACAGAAGACACCAGTGTTTTTTTACCAGCTATAATAAGCAAGCACACCCTCACATGTATCTTTGTCCTTCAGGACCAGAAACTCCAGCAACACACTGAGGCAGAAAGCAGACTGGATAGGGAGTGGCACTTGACATTCCTAGATATGAAATCAGTTGCGGGAACAGCTGAGCCTGGGAGAGCTGAGAGGAGCTCATGTAGGGATTATAGTTTTTCTGATTTGCTGACTCTGGCAAGAGAAGATGTAGGGCTGCTTCAGACTAACCAGAAATGAGCTTTACCCCTCGCAGTAAGATGACCAGGAGATTCCTGCCAGGCCAGCTGAGTCATATGGAGAAAGATATAAACCTTCACATAGCAGATTGAAATGTAGACATCAAACAGCACTGAAAGTAAAAGGGTTTAAAGAGAATCCACCCATGACTTGATGAACTTGTCCTTCTTCAAGAATGAATAAATTCTTCTTTCAACATATGGTGAAAGAAGTAAAGAAAGAAAGAAGGAGGAGAGTAAGGGAGAGAGGGAGAGAGAGAGAGGGAAGGAGGGAGGGAGGGGAGAGGGAGGAAGGAAGGAAGGAAGGAAAGGGGGAAAACATCTTCATGGAGATCATTATTTATTTATTTATTTTTATATATTTATTTATTTGTTTGTCATGCTGAAGATCAAATCCAGGCCTTGTGCATGCTATGCAAGCACTTGTCACTGAACTACACCCCCAGTTCTCCATAACAATTATTCTGTAATAGAAAGATGGAAAATATACTTGGGGCACTGAGGAATACTACTTTTGCAGAAAAGATTGACTAAAGGAAGAAGAACTTTTTTTAAAAGCAGAACATTTTTTAAAATTGGCTTTGTACTCTTAACAGTCATTGAAAACCATTAGAAATTTAAAATAAAAATTACAAGAGAAAATAAAAATAGCAAGAGAAGACAAGGTGTTGATTAAGAGCTTTTGGTTCCAAGAAACCAAAAATTAGAGTTACTAGATGGGGAGAATGTTGTGATAGTTCACTGACATCAGTGTAGGTGGGAACTGAGCAGCCAGAGACCCAGCTGAGCACAGTGGAGGCTCCCTCTGTCTTAAGCCTGCTTCTAGCTGTGCATCTGCACAGGTCTGCATTTTTCTTTACATGCTACTCCACAGGACCCTAAAAAGATGGTAAGAAGCACAAACTCGACAGCTGGCAGATCCACATACTGATATCTCTTTATACCTCTTTTGATCTCAAGGAAAAGGGCTTGCTTTTTTCCCACCGCACATCTGGTAGAACCCCAGGAAATCTGTACATTCCCTCTAAAGAGCAGAAAGTTAATGGAAAAGACTGGCAGGCCCACGATACGATAGTGTCCTACGAAAGGACAGGGAGTGGAGGCATAAAGTGTAAAGATAGTGGAATGGGATCGGGAAAGAGCATTAAAGAAACTCCATCATAAAAAACAATTTTAGAAACAGTTCAGAGCAGAATCAATACTGCTTTGATACCAACTTGGATTCACTCAAAGTACAATAGAATAGAAAAAGGAATCAAAAGTAAGAACAAAAAAGGTCTAACAATTTTTTTAGTCTACTTCAAAATAATCAAGTTACACTTTTTTTAGTCCTTTTTGTGTCACTTAGTTTTTAATGTGTGAGAAATTCTTGAATAATTAGCTCAATTATTTCCATTCTTTCTTTTTTCATATTAAAAATATTTCAGAGCCAGGTGTGGTGGTGCAAGCCTGTAATCCCAGCACTTAGGGAGGCTGAGACAGGAGAATTGCAAGTTCAAAGCCAGCCTCAGCAACGGCGAGGCGCTAAGCAACTCATTGAGACCCTGTCTCTACATAAAACACAAAATAGAGCTGGGGATGTGGCTCAGTGGTCAGGTGCCCCTGAGTTCAATCTCCAGTAAAGAAATATATATATTTCAGGCTGTTAATTTGCTGGTACTTATTGATTTGTCCTCATCCCCAAAATTTTGATAACAAATATCCTCATTTGTTGTTTTCCTAACAGTATGTTATTTCATATAAGGGTATATTTTAAATTCCAGATTTTTCATTTGAAATATTAATTAAATTCTTGACAAAGGCAATACCATGTAAAAACATCTGCTTTTTGGATTTAGTTTTTATTGAGACTTATTTTCATTGAACTAGGTATAGTTCAACATATGAACAGTAATTATTGACTCTAAGCCTATGGCATGTTTGTGTGAGACAAATATAAATACACATAAATTGTACCTGTCTTATTACTTAAACTCCCTGAGCTTTATTTTTATTTTATTCAGTTTTACAGGGAGTGTTGCTTTTGTTTCATAAATACATCAAAGGCTAAAATAATTCATTAAGAGACATCTATATTCTATCTTTCTTTATAGAATCTGAGGCAGTTATTTGACTCATAAAGGTCAATGGCTTATTTTTCATGATGAATATTATTTCATTGAGTTCTTATGAAGATTAAATAAGACAATGCTTGCAAAGCACTTATTTGGTAATTGGTATAAGGTAAATCCTCTATAAATGTTAACTATTACTGTTTCCTCAATCAGTAATCTCTGCTTTTGTCTTTATTAATTTCCAGCTCCTGCATTTTTCCTGTTTCGTAAATTGAATGGCTGTTCCATTCATTCTATATCTTTCCTTTTTAATAGTGAAATATTTGAAAGCTATGAATTTTCCTTTGGCTGTATCCTATAGATTTTGATGGAGAATATTCTTATTTTTATCAATCTAATTAATTTAAAATCTTCAGTTTTTAGTCCAAGTATGTGGCCATAAAATATTCACTGTGGGAACTTAGAGAATTTTTTTCTGTGATCAAGTACATATCAATTTTTAAAAATGGCTTAAGAAAAAGTGACTATTTTAAGTTTTTACTCAACACAGTTCATACATTCACTGGTATTCTTTACATTCTCTGGGTATTTTTAGATATTTTTCTACTTAATTACACCATTTCTGTGAGATGAGTTTTAAATTCTCTCCCTCACTCCTGAATTCTATGGATCTGAGCTGTCTGTAAGATTCTTGGATTCCAGTCTTTTTTTGTAGAAAACTATAAACATTATCGTACTATGTCCCAGGTTTCTGAGCTGCAGAGGAAAACCTCTATTCTGATTTGTGACATGTAAACTGATTTCCTTTCTGCATCTGTTTCTTTATCTGTTTCTGAAACTCTTATCATTGAAATATTGAATTTCTAGGTTTATCTTATCTTCTTTCCACCTAATTACCACCGTTTTTTATTCTCAATTTTAGGATTATTTCCAGCTCATTGTCCACATTATTATCACATTTTCATTCACATTTACTCTATTTTTCATTGCCTATATTGAATTTTTAAATTAAACACATCACAATTTTCTAGCAAAACCAAATCTTTATTCTAAGATTTATCTTTTTTAAAATGATTTTTCCCTCTGTTCCCATTGAATTATTTTTTTATTCTTTCCTGTTTCCTTCATTACATTTCGGCCACAAAAATTTCCCTATTTCAATGTGATCCATTCTCATTCCTTCAGTTTCATCTACATTTTGAAAATTATCAGTGCATCTTGTATGTTTAGTCACTTCGTTTCTGATTATGACTGGTCACACAAGACCTATGAAGCACCTCACCATTGTTTCCTCTGAATACATTTAGCTTTGGGGGACACCTGGCAGTGGAAGATGAGCAAGTTGGGGATCACGAGGTACAAATTTATTTCCTAATAGGAGAGCAACTAATAGGAGGGCAATGGGCTGTGGCAATTCTCTGGATATTTCAACCCTGGAGGGTTATCGTCTTATTTCTGGTTGTTAAAAGCACAACAGTTCAGTTCAACATGGAAGAGTTATTCAAGAGTAACTAGGATGAGAAAGTTTCTTCTTTTGTTTAGCACAAGTGAGCAAGACACTGGGAGAAATATCTATTAAGATTTGCTTAAAACAGCAATATTTTCACAGGAATCCTTTGGGTTAGCTAGAATGCCTTCATCAGAAACATTATCCAAACAAGCAGACCTCAACTTCACTTTGGACCACTCCACAAACCATGGTGTGCTTCAAGTACACTGATGCACTCTTACTTGTACCACATTGCAGAAACCAAGACCTAGAGAGCCTAGTATTAGATAAAACTTTGTCCTTTAATTTATTAGCCAAACAGGTGCATTACCTTACCTCAGTGAGGGGTTAAAAGGAGAAGAAATACAGAATACAAAATATATAAATTGTTCCTTCCTCCATCCTACTCACAGTGTACTGAAAAAGTATAAGGATGATATTGTTGTATTATATTAAACTATGACTGGCCTACAAAATATAACTGGCCTTGATAGCAATTTTTTCTATGAAAGAAAATTTCTGGAAAAATTTTTTCAAAACTAGAGTTGTACTTTTCCTTACATGTCCCTTAATATTGAACTGGTTGTATTAGTCAGATATCTATTACTGTAACAACTACTCAAAGTAATCAACTTATAAAGACAAAAGGTTCCCAGTTTTGGCTGTTTCAGTGAATGACTAAAGTAGCCCCCTTGTTTCTGGGATTGTCAGTGAGGCAGCACATCATGGTGGGGAGTTCATATTTTAACAAGCCTGTTTGCCTCATGGCCAGGATGCAAAATACAGAAACAGGAAGGGGTTGGGCTCTACCATCCTCTTTAAGGGCATGTCATCAATGATTTAAGGACCTCTCACTAGGCCCTACCTCTTAAAGTTTCCACCACCTCCCAATAGTGCCAATGTGGGCACTAAGCCTTTAACACATGGGCCTTTTAAGAGCCAAATTATAGCACTAGCCTGTTACCAGCTCCTCTAAGAAATGTTTAGTACATAGCCTTGATATTTTGGCCTTTCTGAAAAAAAAGAAGGAGGGGAGGATTGGTTTTATAGATTGCAAAGAGGAGTTGAGCTATAATGGCCCAGCTATTGTCCCTCTTTTTGTGTTACATGCCACCTCTCTTATCTCCCATATGAACTACCCAAATCTCTATTTGCCTGGTTGCTTCTCATACTGGTTGCAATTTTTTTCCTCCTTTCATGCTAAATATAGATGCATTTCTCTGTGACTGTTGTTTGGTGGCACTTAAAAAGCTCTACCCACCTAAGATGTATCTCAATACTGGTTTTTCTAATTAGTAAACATGTAGCTGACAGCTAGATTAGCAGAGAAATCCTGCCTTCCTGGCCATTCCCCCATGACAGAATTAACAAGAAGGGTACCATTTGGATATTGTGTGTGTGTGAGTGTGCTTTATTTGGCTTCTTTTTTAAATTTGTTCTTTTTAGACATACTTGACAGTAGAGTGTATTTTGATGTATTATACATACATGGAGCCTAACTTATTCTGATTATGACTAAACCTACTTCTGTGTACTCACCTGCAGCTTTCTTCCTAAATCAAACTAATTAACAAACCTTGAAGAGGACTCAATTTATTACTAAGTTGACCATACAGTTGGTCCAAATGTTCACAAACCATTGCTATGAACTTCCCTTAATTCCTATTATTTGGCTTGAGAAATCCTTATCCTTCCTTTTCTAGAGTGCCATATGTCCATTAGCATCTTATTCTTATTGCCCAAACTGTCAAGAACTGTGAAGGATATGAGGTTGTACTTATAAGGTAAAAGGTTAGCCTGCCAGAGTGTCATGGTAGTTGGAAAAATATACAAATCTCATGGGTTAGGGATGAAGGAGTTTATTACAGATAGCAGTAGTCAGAAAAGCAATGCTTCCTCTGGTTCCTTGAGTCCTAAGTCCTAAAAAAATAACTAGAAGAGGCCAGTGATGCCTCTGGACATGAATGGGTTATGGTATAGGACAGGAACTCCTGCTTAGGGATCACATGCTCCAGAGGAAGCTAACCTCTACCTATCTCTATTATCCAAGGCTGTTTGCCATACAAATGCTCTTATAAAGGTGATCTGCTGCAAAGTCAGCAAGTCTTTCTGCTCGTAAGATGTGCAGAATTGTAAGAGACTCATGGGAAACTTTTTTCCAAAAAGAAATTGATCAGGAAGAATTGGAGTAACAAACAACTTTGTGGTAGAATGTAAGTCACTTCCCTGCTCCAACTACCTGTCATGCTTAGACTACAACCCAGACTCCTTGCTGCAGTCCACAAGAACTGACATTACTTGGCTCTGGCACTCTCTCAAACACCATCTTCCTGAATGCCTTCTTCTTCTGAATTGGCCTTACAGCTCTTGAACTTGCATTCTCTATCTTGACCCTCTGTTGCTGGATATGTATGTACATGGATCCCTTTCTCTCTTCTTTCAACTCACTTCTCAATATGACCTCACTGGAGTGGATTTACTTGAATACACGAAAGTAAGCCATCCCTTGGTCTAATCTCCCCACATTTTTTCTAGCACATTTATCACTTCCTGCCAAGACGACTTCCTTCCAGCGTTTCTTTATTGTCATTTACCCCTTCATACTATAACCTCTCTGAAGCTAAAGATTTGGTTTATTATGTTCCCAGTCTTACATCAGAGTCTGCCTGTTACTTCATGGTATTTATGAAATGGATTCATACTTGTTGAATAAAATATGATAAGTATTTATTAAATGAAATATGATTAGTATTGATCAAATGAATATTATATGAAATAATGCTGATGCCAGTTGTTTCTTCATTACAAGTTCTATTCACTTACTATTTATAAGCAAACATACAGAGAATCAGGTCCTGACATACTTGGAAATATAGACACTTACATAGATTGATTCCTTGTGAAAATAAAACTTTCATTTTCCTTCAGATAGCATATAATGATGCCTACAGTACATGTGTAGGCCACTACTAATGTGTTCTAACAGTTTCCCGACATAATACTCGCTACTCCACAGCATATTTTTCCTCTTACAAGTAATGTTATTATCATAAAGTATACATCATATCACCTCCTGTTTTTCAAAATCACATCATATCACCTCCTGTTTTTCAAAATCACATTTAGAACAAATTAGTCTTAATTACAACCTCTAGGCCACATCCATCCTAGCACCTAGCTGGCAGAAGATAGAACTAGAATTTTAGGGGAAAAGCCTAGAAATGAGAAATTTGCAAAAGAGATCACTCTTTTATTTATCTCCAAATAAAAGAGAATTTATTTGGAGATAAATTCTCTCCAAATTCTTAGATAACTGCACCTATGCATATGTGGAAATGACTATAGAGACTTTGGAATTAAGGGACAGAAATAAGAACAATCTATCCTTTGCTTAAACACTGAGCCACCTTCTCAGTCCTTTAAGTTTTAATTTTAATTTTAATTTTGAAACAGAGTCTTGTTAAATGGCTTAAAGTCTGGCTAAGTTGCTGAGGCTGGCTTTGAACTGGGAATCCTTCTGCTTCTACCTCTTGAGTTGCTGGGATTATAGGTGTGTGCTAAGGGGAGATGGCTAGCATCTCCTTGAGGAGTTCTTTTTTCTGCCAAGGAGGATGTAAGCCACCTGAGAAATTAAAGTCTAGAATAATCATTAAAGAATGAAAGCCAATTTCTCTTATGTTTCCCATTCCCACCTCCCTTATTCATCAGCATCCATTAATCAGAGAGACCATTCGGCATTTGGTTTTTTGGGATTGGCTTACTTCACTTAGCATAATGCTTTCCAGTTCCATCCATTTGCCTGCAAATG
>CM053403.1:128813219-128909301 GCA_028644305.1 Xerus rutilus
AGAAAAATTATGATTGTAACAATTTTTTTCTATTTGCCTCAACAAATGTTTTTAGTGAATAGTGTGTACAGCTTCTGATAATTTGTTTTTTTCTGTTATGTTTGCCAACATGTATTAAAATGCAACTTTTGGGAAAAAAAATAAAATAATAAAAAAAATAAAATAAAATAAAAATTTAAAAAAAAAAAAAAAAAAAAAAAGAATGAAAGCCAAAGTCGTAAAGATAGTTGCAAAATTTGGAGCCCCTGATAGGTCCAGTCCACATGGGAGCTGTAGCTAGACAACAAGAAAATGGCTCCCTTGATTTATTTAAGGGTGTACATCAAAGGCAGGGATAAGGTTTCAAGAGTGGAGTCTTGCTTCATGATGTCTTGCAGTTAGCAGGTTGATTGGCTTCTTGGCAGGTCACACCCATCTCAGAGGGGCTATGTGGCTACAGCAGGTCACCCCATCTCCAGTGCTGTGTGGGATCTTTGGCAGAGCTGAGGGGGAAGTTCACCTGCATTAGGTGGTCTATCCCTGTGGGGGTGCCAGGGGATTCCCAATGCCAAACCTATCCCCTCACTGGCTGTGATGCAGATAGTCCACATACAGCCCACGGATGGCTCTCTATAGTGTGCACTGTGCCCTGTGAGAAGAATCTATCTTTAAAGACAGACGATACTGAGTCAATCTATAAGTTTGCTACTTCAGACTTTAAGACAAGTATTAGTAGACACAAAAGAAGGCATTTCATAATTATTGTCAACATATCACTCAGACATTATAATCATAGAATGAAGCTTCAACATGCATGTAGCAGAAACTCAGAAATAAAAGGAGAAATAGATCTACAATTAAAATGGGATATTTGAGAACTCTCTTCTTAGTGGTCAATAGGACAACTATATTTAAAAATCTACATGGAGAAGATCTAAATGGTTCTATCAATCACCTAAATCAAACTGACATCCATACAACATTATACCCAACAACAAAAGAATACATCCTTGTATTTTTCAAATTATCATGCAACAGTCACCAAATTAGATCATATCCTGGGAAATAAAATAATTCTTAGTTGATCTTAAGAGATTGAAATTTGTAGCATTCTCTGACCACATTGGAATTAAAATGAAAGTCACTAACAATACACTATCTGGAAGGTCCCAAGATATTTATATATGAAGTGGCACACTTAGAAATAATTCCTGAGTGAAAGGAGAAATCACAAAGTTAAAATTATTTGGAACAAAATGACAGTGAAAATTTAACCTGCCAGACGTTGTTGGATGTGGCTGAAACAGTGCTTAGAGGAAATACATAATGACAAATGCTACTGTTGGTAGTTTCTAATAGCCCCCATCTTCTAGAGTTGAAGCAGAAAGTCCAGGAATAATGTGATGGTGCATCAGGCTCTCATGACCTGACCATTTCTCAGATGTTCTGTTGGCATCTGCTGCCCCTCTCTTCAGAGATCCTATGGCTCCTTCTCCACCCCATTCTTTTATAGCATGCCTCATGGCAAGTCCTCCACATAGAAAACTCTCTCCACCCTCCACTTCTTAAACTTTCCTTATTAAGTTCAGCCTAGGCAATTGTCTCATCCTTGGCCTCTTGGGCTGAGGAAAATGTCTTCTGTTCCTTTATTTCTGGCTTCAAATATGGCGGCAGAAAAATGTTTGTTTTCTTTAGCATAGTTGGAGGGTGAGAAGGCAAGCCTCACTTTGTAGGAACCATTAGTTTTCCTGACATTTTTCATGTCTTCATCATCCTATTGCTTTTAGCCTTGCTATATGACTATTTCTTTTTACTTTAATGCTTGTATTAAGATTTTTTTTGATGTCATTAATTATTATACATTGAAATTCTACAGTTTGTACCTCTCTTTTATTCTGCATTGGCTTGGTCCTATTTTATGAGGGCTTCATGCCTTCTCAAATGTTCTGGACTCTTTTAGAAATTCATGTTTTGGAATCAAGTCTGGTTTTTTTTTCTTTTTTTTTTTCCCTGAGTAATTTGCACTGTGTTCTCCTAAAACTTTGGATACTATCTTAGTCTTTTCAGGCTGCTATAACAAAATACCATAACTGCATAACTGACAAACAACAGAAATTTATTTCTCACAGTTCTGGAGTCTGGAAAGTCTAGCACCAGTAGATGTTGGTGTCTGATGAGAGCCCACCCACCAGCACTCTGCCCCAAACTGAGGATCTGTGATCAAACACTGGACTGGTTACTTGGACTGGTTTTCTATCTCCATTCAGTGTGACTGCTATTCACTTGAAATACATCATAATTCATTTGTTTCTAATTGTTTTGACATTAGAAATTCCCTTCTTGAAGATTTAATTTTACTTTTTGACTGCAAAGAACCATTAGACTACTTCAAGAAAGCCAAAATTATATAAAACCAAAGAAGTTCCAAACAAGTATCATTCCTTTCTTTTCTATAGCCCTGCAATCTCATTTCTCCCATACATATAGGAAACAAATGTTATTGTTTGTTGTTTTATCCTTCCTGTTTGTGGGTTGTTATTTTTAACAATTAATAATATGTTTTTTTGCTTTCCCTTCCATTTTTCACAAAAGGTAACATGATATAAATGCTTTCTTGCACTTTGAAATTTGCACTTTATGTCCTCTAGAAATTACCACATCTACGTTCACAAAGCCCTTTTATTTTTTTGAGTGTTTTTAATAAGGTTAATTGAATCAACTTCTAATCCTTATACATTATGTAATCTTCAACATTTTACAATTGCAATTGTAACAGTGAATACATATTTGTATATATATATTATATAATTTCATATCTATATGGTACATTCCTATACTGTTAGGTGAATAAGAGTGTTAGTCAACTTTTCATCTAGTCCCATTTTCATTCCTCCATCTAGTCCCACCTCCCAGTAGTCCATTCAGCTGTAAAGGGGTGAATTCATCAAATGGATCCACTCATGAGATCAGAAACCCTTTGATGTAATCACTGTCCCAAACCCCCACCTCTGCACCTTGCTACGTTGGGGTCCATGCTTTCACACATGAGCTTTTGGGGGACATTCCGGATCCAAACCATAACAATATGTAACTTTGCAAATCCCACTCTAAAGATTGGACCATTTTGAGTTACTATTAGTAAAGAACTTCAATTTCCCAACATCATGATCAAGAGTATATGGTCAGACTTTGCATTTTTGCCAATCTGATGGATGAAAAATAGTATTTCAGTTTTCAGTTGGCCCTCTATATCAACAGGTTTCACATCCATGAATCCTACCAACTGCAGATCAAATACATTTTTAAAAAATTGTACCTGTATTGAACAAGTGCAGACTTTTTTCTTATTATTTTCTAAACAATACAGTATAATAAATATTTACATAGCATTTACAATGTATTGAGGATTTTAAGTAATACAGAGATGATTTAAAATATACAGGAGTATTACATGGGTTATATGCAAATACCCTAACATTTAAAATAAGACCTGAACATCTGCAGATTTTGGTGTCTGTGGGAGTTCTGCAACCAGTCTTCTGTGGATACCAAGAGACAATTGTAGTTTAATTTGAATTTCCCTAACTTGAATGAAATTGAACATTTTTTTATGAGTTTAAAGATTTTTTTGTATGTCTTTCTGTGACTTCTTTTTTTGTAATATTTGACCTTTTCTTCCTTATAGGATTTGATTGTTTTGTTTTTCAATTTTTATAAGTTATAAGTTCTTGACATGTTAGGAATTTTAGCTCTCTCTGTGGTGCTGACTATAAATATTTTTCTGAGTTTTCCATTTGTCTTTTAAGTTTATTTTTGGAATTTACTTTTCTTATTTTTTGTCATGTAATTTTAAACTTTATACTTAGTTCAACTTTTTTTTTCTTTTATACAATCTGTTGTTGTTGTTTTTTATTCACAGTCTTTCACCTACATAGAAATTTACTAAAACTCTGTTCTAGGGTCATATAATTCATGTTAACTTTCAGATCTCTGATTTGATTCAAGAAATGGATCTAATTTTATCTTTTCACAAACAGCTACCCATTTGCTCCAATATATTTAATTAAAAAAACCCCACAATTTGGTCCCAATGCTTCTACCATTCAAAGAATTTCCATATGTAGTGGGATGATTTCTGGATTTTTGTTCTGTTGTAATGATATTTCATCTATTCATGCAGCACTAACAAACCATTTTAATTAAAATCCTTTGTAGTTGGTTCTATTACTTTGTAGGTCTAGTCCTCCCTTATTGCCCTTCCTTTTCAGTATTTTTTCTACCAGGTCCTCTGTATTTACTATTTCACATATAATTCAGTACAAATTTGTCTAGCTCTGTAAAAAATGTCATTGATATTTTTATTAGGAACACAATGAACCTATAAATTAATTTAAAAAGAGCTGGCATACTAATATTGAGACACCCAAGTTAAGGGATGTCTTTCATACCATCAAGAATACTTTCTCTTTCAATAGTGTAGTTTTCTTCTTTGAATATTCCTTGTTAAATTTATTCCCATGGATTTTTTGTTGTTGCTGTTGTAATCTGATTTTCTTATCCATGATAAAGATATCATTTTAAGATTTTGGAAACTGTCTTTTATTTACATTTCTCCATCACTCACTATAGGAAGCCAAACCTTGTATAGATGTAATTATAAATTTTAGTCAAAAATAATGAAAATGTTTTTTCCTTCTGGCTTTCATATGTATAAAATCTTCTGTATCTGCATTTCTTCATATTTCAATTTGTGTTTGAAATGTTTTGAGATAGTAATTATTAAGGAAGCATGTTAAATAATTTAAACACAATTGAACTTTTCAGTAAAACCTTGTCTTCCTGGTTTCTGAATTTTAGCCAGCTGTCCCTAGAACTCTATACTGACTTGTAAATCACAGTAAAATAAACTACTCTTCAAGAGAGAGATCAATGTGGGCAAACAATGTTTTTTAATTTTCACTAAAAATAGGACCAAGTTAGTGTTTATCAGTCATGTTCAAAGTGTTGTTTGGTTTCTTTGCATCATATTTATGATTATTCCACAGTTTTATATATCTCAGTGTCATCGACAGACTTCCTAATTTGCCTATGTTTTAATATGGCTCTGCCTATAATCCTAATTAGATGAGTTTTACCCATAGAATTATGTTTGTATTTCTATTTCTCCAGGTATTTTCAAATGACTTAAAATAAATGAATTTAAATATTGTCAAGGACAGGACACTGAAGTAGAAAGGAAAAATAGAGTTACTAAGGAGAGAACTATCTGTCATGAATTCCTGTGATAACTATTTATGAAAACTTAAAGAAGTTGTTTTACTTATTTGATTCTGTTTCTAAATAATTAAAATAAAGGGGTTAACCTGGAAATCATAAAGTTTATTAATAAGTGCTCTGCTTCTAATTAGGTTGAAATAGTATGTTCATCATTAATAAAAACCCCCTTTTGTTTTTGTGACAAAAATGGCATATAGATATAACTATTAATAATGTGTTCAAGTAATTCTGAAGAGACTGGATTAACATATTTTATAATGCATGAAGACATATAGGACAGATTCAATTAATTATATTAGTATAAAAGAATTAATGACTCAATCTCCCTGGTTCTTGAGACACATTTCTTTCTTCCTATTACACACACACGCATACACACACACACACACTGAACAACAAAACACCAAACAAATCTATTTAAATTGACATGTAGAAAATATATTTTTCTCAGATGAAGTATGAATTGTAGATCTATATAATATGCTATTCCCAATGAAGAAACTATCAGCATTAGTCTCTTAGTATGGTTTAAAAGAATGATACAGGAAACAGCTTTTTATTGCTATGTTTACTTCCTCCAAGGTGTATAATTTGCACATTTTTCTGAAAAAATATTTTTCAAAATATTAGTAGAATTCTTAATTAATAGCTGCTGTGAACCTCAAAGGTGTGAGGGACCCTGGCCATAACATTCAGTCAACTCCTAGCATATAAGCCAGGTCACGTCCTGTGCAGGCACAACTAAAAGAATATCTAGCCCTTGCCAAACACAGTGCTCTGCCACAGGAAAGCATCATCTCTGATCACTGTCTGATCTTATTTCAGAGCACCAGGCATTGCAGATTACCGGAGAGATAGTTTATTTTTTTCCCATAAGTCCCATTGCCAGAATTTAAAACACAAATTGAATTACTAGAACATCACAGCAAAATCCTGCCACTGCATATTTTGGAAGGAAAAGCAACAGAAATAGAAAATGCAACCAGGGGAAGTGCTCATAATTCTCCTACCATATTTTAAATATCAGTTTACTTAGATTTCCATTTCAAAATATGAAAATGTTAGGCTACATTTATAGCCCTAACAATGACCTATCTATAAGAATTTAAGAAAGTTTTTCCACATTTACTAGTATCTAAATTCAGGGGGTATTGTATCACTAAAATGAAAAGCATTTCTTTGCCCCTGGCATTTAGAGTTTTAGCTTAGGTTATGTGCTTATAATACCATTTTGTTCCAGGAGGTCAGCTACGTGCAGTAAGTTTTCAGATACATACTGCAAAAAAACAGGCTATCTACATGTATTTTGCATAGTGTCAACAAAATCTACATACACGTAAGTAAATGATGTAGTGTTCGGCTATTTAGCAGTGTCCCTGGTAGCATAAGAAACTCAGAAAATTTCTGTTTGAAATGTAAAAGTTTTTCTAGGTTCAGCAAAGGATGTTGTGGGATTTCCATTTTAATGACATTTTTGTGTCTCAGAAGTACTGAAACAGGAAACTTTTCTGGGAAGGAAAGTATTTGCCCAGGAGAATTTGTCTTTTGCTGTCACAATCTTTAGCTACCATTCAGCTAAATGTTGTTTGGAATAATATGGCCTTAATGCCCCTATCTCCTGCTGAATTGCTCAGACGGGTAGGAGATTAGAGGGAAAAGAGGTGCCGGTATTATCTCTGCGAGTGCGCCAGGGGTCACGCTACACTAACAAGGCCGCCCCAGTCCGGTGACAGAACCCAGCTGCCGATTCGCAGGGCCTTGGTGGTCAGAAGGTTCCACTTACTGCGGAACTCTGTCTCCAGAGGACCTGGACTCTAACTAGTTTTTTTCCACCTCTAAAATAAGTGGCTAGCTCATCATTATTGTCCTCATTTTTAAGGAAGGACCTACATGTGAAACCACTTACCTGTTTAACCTATGAACTTGAGGAAAACATGTAATGCCACTTAAAATACCTAAACTCAGGTTCTGCACCCACTGACTGGTAGTACCGCCCTAATGAGACATTTATCAAGAAGTAAAATATCTTTGTTTGTTTGTTTAACATACACACATTCTCAACCATGACATTTGGTGTGACTGCGTTGTGCATATTTAGTTTTTTTTCAGAGAAAAGCGACACAACACACAGATCACTATGTGCTTGCAGTTTCATTCAAGAAATTGTCTTGGTAGTTTTTTTTTTTTTTCAAAAATATATTTCCTGTTTTTCCTATTGAATATTCTTTATTCACGATAAGCATTTTGTGTTTCTAAGATGGAAAGAAAATTTCCAGCCTCGTTTGGCCTAGAACTAGCTTCAGGAGTAGCTTTCCTTCCTTCTCTTTCTCGTTTCTGGAGGTGACATTCTTTAGGTCAACAGAACTCAGAAACTGGGATGATAATTTAACCAGTAGAGGGAGACAGAGCTATCTAACAGCTTCACAGGGCACAACCTACAGCCCCACATTTTTTTTTTTTTTTTTTTTTGGTATGAAAAGTTGCTGCTTACTGCTCAGCCAGTAATAAATTGTTTTTGTTGTTGCTTTTGTTTTGTTTTGTTTTTTGGTGAGGGTACCAGGGATTGAACTCAGGGGCACTCAACCAGTATTAAATTTTTGTTCATTGATTTTCCTATAAAAGAGAAGTAGTAAATGAAGTTATCCATAACCTTTGAGGAGAATAAGTTAGGAGAAGCTTTTTGGTTTTCAAAGTAATCTTGAAGAAGTGAATTATTTGCAAGACAAATAATTTTAAAATTATGTTCATTAGACTACCATAATTTAAAAATATTATTAAAACAAATTTATTTTTACACACTGTCAAAAGGGGTGGGGGAAACATTCATCCTGAGGTTAAGCTCAGATTTGATTGCTTCTTACATGATTGGTATTTAAGTGGTCTTGCTATGTTAATGCATGGCATAGATTTCTTTCCATCAGTGAATGCACTTGTACTGGAAAAAAAGGGCTATGAAAGCATTTTTGGTGCCCGATTTTTTTTTCATTTATCAACATTTGTAATTATAGTTAAGTGTTTCCAAAACAGAGTCTCCATCTGAGAAAGGCCCTGCATTTATATGATGCTTTTAACTTTTCCAAGTATTTTTATATGTACTATCTCATTTTAAAGTAGATCTGACACAGCCCCAATCTATTAAGGAAGTGACCCTTTAAACCCGAGAACACTCTGGAATTTTTTCAAGCTATACTTTTCTTAGCTACCATTATAAAACTTAATGAAAGTAATAGTAATACTAAAATTTTCATAATCAGTATAAAATGTATCTAGGTAGAATAGTAAAGAACCATTCAATTATTTTTTTAACATTTAGAAGGCTTTTATACTTTTATTTCAATGATTTGGAGTTATCTGTTGCCTGTGTTAAAAGTAATACTGTCAATTTTATTATAGCTATCACTGTTGAGAATTTTGTAGAAACAGCAAGTTTTTTGAGTGTGTTCACACTTGTCCGGAAAACAATAAGATGTTGAGATATGATTTATTAAAAATATATTTTAGACTATGATAAAATTCTTTCTCCTTGAAGAATTGTATTGTGTCCTTTTTATAATAAAAACAGGGCACTCAACACTGTTTTTGATTGTCTAAATTTCTGTAGCTTGGAAACAGGATGTCTACTCTGGTTCTTGTCCATCTTCTGGAGTAACAAGATCATTTTGTTAAAGGCCAGCAGAGATATTAACTTTGTCAAAGTTGTTGATGCAATTCTGAATGTGTCTGAGTTAGTGGTCATGCACTGAGTAGTGAAAATTGAGAAATAAGGACACTGGACACAGTCAGTAAAAATCAATTGCTTCAGCTGAGCTAAAATTTCCTGGGGAAATATTTTTTCCCTAAGCTTGAGCCAAGACTGAGATGAAAAAGCACTATTGTCATCTCCTGAAATTAGATTATCAGCTAATCTGGGCCGTTTCCCTGATAATTCCAAACTGTCTCATTTTATCCATGACTTGCTTCTTTTTCTCTTTGTTATTCTTATAAATTACATGCAAAAAATATGAATGGGGCTATGTGTAGTTAAAAGGTAGAGAAATACATATTCTTTTTTCTTTCTCACTTACACAGGTACACTAGGGCACTTAATTTTGAATTAGTGATATTTTCCATGCTTTTTTTTTTTTGTACTGGATATTGATTAAGGATGCCTTATCACTGAGCTATATCCCTAGTCCTTATTTATTGTCCAGGCTGGCCTTGAATTTGTGATCCTCCTTCCTCAGCCTCCTGAGTACCTGGGATTACAGGTGTGGGACAGGGTGCCTGGCTTTCCATATATCTTTATCATACAGAGTGTCAAAGAACCCAGTATTTTGGTGGCTTTGGCTTTTTACATTTTAAATTTATTTTTTTAGATTCTTTATTGATTGATCTTGAAAAAAACAATAGTTTGTGATGTAGAAGTAAAGCAGTAGTAGTTACTGAATAAGTAACCAGTCATTTCAGGAAAATATAGTTATTCTGTTTACACAATCTTTCACCTGCATTTTCATGTTACTGTTCAAGTATGTCTTAAAGGGAATGCCTTGAGTTTGTTTCACTTTTTTCTTTCATTGTTTCTGGAAATGGCGATGAATACTGCACATTCCAGCTGTATTAAGGAAGGCAGATCTTCCCCATTGCTCTGGGGACCTGAATAACTATTGTCTTCCCTAAACTCTTACATGAGAAAGAACTAATTTGCAAGGTTTTTAAGCCTCTATTGTGGTCTCCTGATTAGAATCAATGAGGCTCAAATATAAATCGGTGGAAGTCCGCAGACTTGCTGATGGGTCAGATGTGGAAGTGAGAAAAATTGAAGAGTTCAAGATAATTCCAAGGATTTTGGCTCAAGCAGATGAAATTGTCATTTTCTAAGATAGGGAAGACTATGAGAGGAATAGGCTTGGCAAAAGTATCAAGAATATAATTTGGATTTTTTATATTAACATGCAATAATTTCACATATTTATGGGGTTCAGTGTGAGAGTTCAAATCAAGGCAATAAGCAGTTCCCTCTATCATTTCTTCATATTCAGTGGCTTTGAGCTCCTCTCTTCTAGATCTTCATAAAACATGTAATAGATTATTGTGAACAATAGTGATCCCACTGAGCTGTGGCATGGAACATATTCCTTCTAGCTGGGTCTTTGTGTCTCTTATCCAATCCTTCTTTATCTGTTGTCCCCACCCTCACCCTTATCAACCTCTATTACTCACTATTGAACATGCAGATTGAATTTTTTTAGCTTTTACATATGAGAGAAAACAAAGGATGTTTGTCTTTCTGTATCTGATTTATTCACTTAAGACAATGACCTCCATTTCCATTCATTTTGCTGAAGTAATTAATAATTAGTATTTCATTTTGCATATTTACATTTTATCCATTTGTCCATTGAGGAGCATCTAGGATGACTATATGTTAGCTACTGTGAATACTGCTATGGGAGTTCACGTTTCTTTGGCATACTGATATCATTTGGGGGTGTGTGTCTATGTCCAGATGTGGGATACTGGAGTACATAATAAATCTATTTTTAGCTATTTGAGGAAACTACATATTTTTCCCCATGATAAAGAGTGGAGATTAACGTACTCAGCAATAGTGTATTAGTTCATTCTCTCTCCACATCTTCACCAGATTTGTTATTTTTTTGGCTTTTTGACAATAGTCATTTCTAACTGGGGTGATCTGATATCTCATTGTACTTTTGATTTGCATTTCCCTGATGGCTAATGATATTATTTTTATATACTTATTAGCCATTTGTTTTTCTGCTTTTGAGAAATGTCAAAAGTGTCTTTTCAGATCATTTGCTCTTTTTGTAAAATAGATTACTTTTCCATTGTTGTTAAGTTTAGTTAAGTTGGGGGGCTTCTTATTTGCATTCTGGATATATTATCCTTTGTCAGATGAATTGTTGGCAAATATTTTTTCCCATTCTATATTTGTCTATTTTTGCTCTGGTTTCCTGTGTTTTGGAGATCATGTGCAAAATGTTGCTTATACTATAATATTAACATGTTCCCTTAAAAAAAAGAAACCTGCAAGCCGGGTGCGGTGACCCATGCCTATAATCCCAGCAGCTTGGGAGGCTGAAGCAGGTGGATTGCGAGTTCAACGCCAGCCTCAGCAAAAGCAAGGCTCTAAGCAACTCAGTGACACCCTGTCTCTAAATAAAATACAAAATAGGGCTGGGGATACAATTCAGTGGTCAAGTGCCCCTGAGTTCAATCCTGGTACTAAAAAATTTAAAAAATTAAAAAACTCAAACCAATCTGCATACATACATAATATATATAATCTATTATATACATATATAAAACATGTTTATATTGTTTTTTGCCCATTATCCAAACAAATATATGTCCAATGGAGAAAATTTAGAAAATATGGACATATAAATGTAAATAAAACATAAAACAAGTATATATCAATTAATATTACTAAATCCTACCACAAAGAAAATAAATATATAAATTTGTAGCATAGTACTTTGGAAATTTTTATGAATTATTTTTAAAATTTTTTAAATTATTTTTGCATTAGCCTAACTAGTGCTTTTTAAAAACCTAAGACCCTTAAACTCAGTAAACATTGCACAAAACCAAGAGGAGATATTCTTTTCTCTCAAGGGGTTCACAATTCAATGGAAGGCATATAGTGGGAAAAATTATACACCACATTAAGAATTTCTACAGGGGCATTTATTCAAGTTTTAACCGGAAAGACTTTGTTATTTAAAGTACTTTATATGGGTCTTTCTGCTTGCATGCCTTTATGATAGTAATTATCTCAGAATGTGAGCATTTATTTAATATGTAAATATTATATGACGTCTCTATGTACAAGTCAATTTTATGATTACATGGTGTTATTCTTTATACTTGAGCAAAGAGTGATTGTAAATAAGTTGTTTTGCATAGCTTTATTATATCCCAAAGAAGTGATATTGCTGTTGGCTCTTTTCTCCATTGTCTTCTCTATAATCTGTTCCACATAATTAATAGCAAAATCAAGACTGGCATCTGAGAGGCAATACAGGCATAGCTAAGGAAAATATTTCTGACTGCTTTGGGATCATTTCCTGTCCATTTCTATTAATCTTCAGGTACATTCTTTGCATTCCATAACTAAACCAGATTCTCTCAAAGCCTAAGACCACCACCGAAGACCTACTCCCTCATTCAGACAATCTTATTTTGAACCTGTCTGTGGGGCTTGTGTGTGCCAACTCTTTTTTCCTTCTCTTCCTCATGAGTACTCAGGTCATATGTTTCATCCTCTTCATACCATATTTTCTGTTTTTTCCAAAGTCATACAGTTTAATAAATTAATCTCCCAATAGAAAAAGGCTATAACACAAACCCTAGTTTCCTCCCCCATCTCGCTTGGACATTTTATAGTAATATTCTAGAGATACTCCAACAGTGGTAACTAAGAGTAAATGCAGAAATTTCAGAGAAGGAATTAATAACAAATACTTCAGGAGTCAATTGTTTCTTTTTGCACATAAAAAATGAAAATATAGCAAATGGGTTAAGAGTGTACTCTATTGATAACAATACAATGTATTGGTTAAGACTACTCTGTGGACTTAGAAAAAAACAGGTTTTGGACATTTCCATTTACTTTGATGTGATCTTAGCACATACTTCATTTGACTTCCTTACAGTCTCAACTTCCTCATCTGTAAGAGAGGAAAAATAAAGGTTTTATGCACTAAAAATAAGATTTTAGAGATTATCTTGAATATGAATGCTATAACTCCTACCAAGCACTTAATACAGAACCTTGGACACAGAAAATGAACTTCAATAAATTTCAAATTAAGCTGCATGATTAAGATAAAAATCACTTTTACATGTGTTCTCATTTTTTAAACTCACCACAACTTTTATGAATGAGGGCAAGTTTAATATCCATTTTGCTGTTGAAGAAACTGATGCCAAGAGAATGTTGAGAGATTGTGTCAAGACAAGTAGTGTTAAAAGGAGATTTAAGATGAATGAAGTGTTGATTCTCATTTCATCAGTACCCACTGGCAGAGGGGTTATTCTCTGGTTCTGCCTAACACACAGTGGGTGGATAACAACCAAATCATCCTATTCTTCAGACAACCTTTTACCATATATGCTTTTTTTTTTGTACCAAGGGGTGAACTCAGGGGTACTTGACCACTGAGGCACATCCCCAGCCCTATTTTGTGTAAAGACAGGGTCTCACTGAGTAGCTTAGAGTCTTGCTATTGCTGAGACTGGCTTTGAACTCACAATTCTCCTGTCTCAGCCTCCCAAAGTGCTAGGATTACAGGTGTGTGCCACCATGCTGGGTTTCATATAGTTTTGTTTTGTTTTTAATGCCACATCTTCTTGGTGGATTTAAACCCCCTAACAGCAGAGACCATGTATTTTAGGTTTGCATTATTTTACAATCTTTAAATTAAGGTTAGACATGGCCATTGTTCAATAAATCCTTACTGGCTGAATGTTTGTTAAATGATTAAGTCTATAAACACTTTCCTGATTTTAGTTAATTTTTAAACATTTCTCATGATAGGCTAAAGTGGAAAAAAAAGTAATTTATAGAGGATCCAAAAATTCCACCAGAAAACTTCTAGAATTAATATATAAATTCAGCAAAGTAGAAGGATATAAAACCAATACCCATAAATCAACTGCATTTCTATACATCAGTGATGAATCCTCTGAAAGAGAAATTAGGAAACTACCCCATTCACAATAGCCTCAAAAATAAAAAATAAAATACTTGGGAATTAATTTAACAAAAGAGGTGAAAGACCCCTACAATGAAAACTACAGGACACTAAAGAAGAACAAGACATTAAAAGTTGGAAAAATCTCCCATGCTCTTGGATAAGAAGAATCAATATTGTCAAAATGGCCATACTACCCAAAGTGCTATATAGATTCAATGCGATTCCAATTAAAATCTCAATGTCATTCCTTATCAAAATAGAAAATGCAATCATGAAATTCATTTGGAAGAATAAGAGATCCAGAATAGCCAAAGCAATCCTTAGCAAGAAGAGTGAAGCAGGAGGTATTGCAATACCAGACCTTAAACTATACTACAAAGCTATAATAAGAAAAACGGCATGGTACTGGCACCAAAACAGACATGTAGACCAATGGTACAGAATAGAAGACATAGAAACAAACCCACCTAAATACAGTTATCTTATACTAGACAAAGGTGCCAAACACATACATTGGAGAAAAGATATCCTCTTCAACAAGTGGTGCTGGGAAAACTGGAAATCTATATGCAGCAAAATGAAACTAAACCCCCCTATCTCTCACTGTGCACAAAATCCAACTCAAAGTGGATCAAGAACCTAGGAATTAGACCAGAGACCCTGTGCCTAATAGAAGAAAAAGTAGGCCTAAATCTTCATCATGTTGGATTAGGACCTTACTTCGTTAACAAGACTCCTATAGCACAAGAAGTAAAATCAAGAATCAATAAACGGGATGGATTCAAACTCAAAAGCTTCTTCTCAGCAAAAGAAGCAATCAATGAAGTGAACATAGAGCCTACATTCTGGGAACAAATTTTTGCCACACGCACATCTGATAGAGCACTAATCTCTAGGATATGTAAAGAACTCAAAAAACTTAACACCAAAAAACAAACAACCCAATCAATAAATGGGCTAAGGAGCTGAACAGACACTTCTCAGAAGGAGATACACAATTCATTAACAGACATATGAAAAAATGTTCAACATCTCTAGCAATTAGAGAAATGCAAACCAAAACTAAGATTTCATCTCATGCCAATCTGAATGACAATTATCGAGATACAAACAATAAGTGCTGGTGAGGATGTGGGGGAAAAGGCACGCTGATACATTGCTGGTGAGACTGCATATTGGTACAAACAATCTGGAAAGCAGTATGGAGATTCCTGAGAA
The DNA here is from genome assembly GCA_028644305.1 of Xerus rutilus. Lineage (NCBI taxonomy): Eukaryota > Metazoa > Chordata > Mammalia > Rodentia > Sciuridae > Xerus > Xerus rutilus. Next base: position 128,828,396 of record CM053403.1, read on the forward strand.
AACTTGAAATGGAACCACCATTTGACCCAGCTATCCCTCTCCTTGGTCTATACCCAAAAGACTTAAAAACAGCATACTACAGTGACACAGCCACTTCAATGTTTATAGTAGCAAAATTCACAATAGCTAAACTGTGGAACCAATCTAGATGCCCTTCGATAGACAAATGGATAAAGAAGCTGTGGTATATATACACAATGGAATATTACTCAGCAATAAAAGAGAATAAAATTATGGCATTTGCAGGTAAATGGATGGAGTTGAAGAATATCATGCTAAGTGAAGTAAGCCAATCCCAAAAAAACAAAGACTGAATGTTCTCTCTGATAAGTGGATGCTGATCCGTAATGGGGGAGGGAGCATGGGAAGAATGGAAGAAATTTGGTCAAAGGGGAGGGAGGGACAGGGGGCATGGGGATAGTAAAGATGGTGAAATGAGATGGACATGATAGCCCTAGCTTCATGGATGACTGCATATGATTCTACATCACGTACAACCAGAGAAATGAAAAGTTGTGCTCCATCTGTGTACAATGAATCAAAATGCATTCTGCTATCATGTATACCTAAGTAGAATAAATAAACTTAAAAAAGAGAAAAAAAGTAATTTATTAACTAAGTCAAAGTCTAAAGTAACACAATTTTCCTATAAACACAGCATTTACATAAAACTTAAAGTAACTGCTCAAATAAAAAAAAGGAGCTTGAGACTATTCTCAAAACAGTTTTTAATAGAGTGACCTTTAGAAACTGAGATTCATACAGTTTATTCCAGCTACACATGATGCTGCATCTTCTGAACTATTTTAATGTTTTGACGTTCCATTGACATCTTCCTTGGTAGGTGAATTTTTTCAGATGTAATTCCCATTGCATCCTGAGTACTTTTTCCTGTATCTTGAACCAGAGGGATTTTGGATTATGGGCTGGGAATAAAATTGGTTTTATTTGGATTAGAAATTTGGATCAGAATTTGGATCAGAAATATGCCTAGTCTGAATTACAGAGCATGATTAAACTTGAGTGCAACCAGGCAGAAGATTCTCTTCAGGAAGAATTTAATAACTTGGGCATCGTGGTTCTCAATGGAAGGAGCATAGTGCCATGATTCCATTCTATTCTTTCCTTCCCCTCTTCATCTTCCTCATATAGGATTTGCTGTTATTGTTGTTGTTTTAAACTCAAAGAGGTAAATTTATTATTTCCAACATGGAGCACTTGGTTACAATTTCTCTATTTTACAATAATCAAGCTGGTTGAACTCAGCAACACTCTCAGAAACATTTTATATCCATTGTTCTAATGACCTTTAAAAATATTACCATTTTCCCTGAACTGGCATTGGATATACATAATATACATATGTATTAATAAAAAAATATATCATGCTTAAAATTCCCTGGAAATTTTGTTTCCCTGATTTCTTATTAAGTTTCCACAACTTGGGCTGGGACTGTAGCTCAGTGGTAGAGTGCTTGCCACCCATGCAGGAGGCACTGGGTTCAATCCTCAGCACCACATAAAAATAAATAAAGATATTTGTGTTCATCTACAACTAAAAAAAATTTAAAAAATATTTACTCAACTTAGCAGAAGTACTGTAATTCTGAGCAAATTTTTAAAATAAATTTTGTATTTTAAAAAAGTAGTATACAAGAAAAGAAAACAGTAAAATGACAGATTCAGAAACTATGATAATAAAATGAGAAAATCAGATTTTGAATATTAGTTCTACAGACTGCAAAGTGAGAGAGAGGGTATGGAATACATGAAATGAAGCTGTGCATCCCATTCTGTTCAGTCCTTGCACCCCTACTGTGTGCTTGCTACGCTCTCTCCATCCATCCCCCCCATATCTTAGAGATGGTGTCCTGAACCCTTGGAATTGCTCTCACTCCCCCTTACTATCAACATTTCCAGAAATCTCATTCATATAGCCCTAAAGCTTAGTAAGTGTAAGCAAAGTAAGTCATTTTTACTCAGAACTACTTTGGGGAGGGGAGTATTATTACTGAAATGTTCAGCAGCATGTTTGGGAAGTATAATTTGGTAACATTTTCCCAAGTGTTCCATTGATAAGTCACTTGACACCACTATAGATAAAACATAAGACAAAGCTCATGTGGGAAAATGTATAGATGTGTGTGTATATATGGGATTCGTGTGTATGTGTGTATATATACATTTTCTAACTACAAGGAAAAAATCATATAATTAATGACCTTAAATCATGGTGTAACCAAGATAAAGTCTTATGAACAAATTACTAAGAATGCATTAAACAATGGAAGTATATATCAACAAATATTTGAAAATGAAATTAAAAATGTGTTCTGCAGAACTAAAGCAATTGGAGTTAGGTGGAACTACTTTGGGACATGTTCAGATTTTTGAAAAAGGTAATTTGTTTTAAATAGTGAATTCCATGTGAATGAGCCTTACATAGATAATAATCAGGAGGGCGACAGATACAGTTTCATAAAATTTTATAACTATCCTCTACTGTAATAATAATAATTTGGGCTATTGGTAATAATAATAATGGGGGTTAATATTTCCAAACCTGATTATATTTCAAAACTATCAGAAGAGTTTTTTTAAAACATGCATTTCCAATTTCTACCCTTAGAAATAATAATTGGGAGAGTATTCATCTCAATTTTTATAAAGATTTTCCTAAATGCTTCTCATGTATGGCCTGGCTTGGGAATCACTGAATTGGGGATACTTTCAGAACTTTTCCGTTTTTTATTTTTCTCCTAGCACTTTGTTATTTTTTTTAAAAAGCATATTTTACAATGTAGTTTGTACAGTCACCTATTTTTGTAGAGCTTATCTCCCCTTGCTCACATGTTCCCTAAGGATAAAGCTGAATATTTCTAATTATTGTATCCCCTAGAGTGCCTGGCAGGTTTTTGTATACAGTAAGTATTTTAAAAATAAATTGAACTAAATTTCTACTGGCCTTCATGTTGGTGCATCTTGATATTCCCTGCTCACTTATCACTTGACCCTATTCCTGAATGAAGAACAATATTCTGTTGTTGAAAAGAGACAGAAAGCTAGGATGAAGTTAAGGGTAAGTGAGTTGTTTCCACTCAAAGATACTTTACTATCAGGGTAATTGATTTATTTCTCTTTCTGAACATAAAGCAATAAGGTTGAGCGAATCTGAATGTGCTTATGGGAGCAGGGCACTTAAAAATGAGGGTTTTGGAAAATTCTGGATGTGTGGTCTAACATCCGAAGCATATTCAGGGCAAATTCTTCTTTGTATTACGCATACACACATACTGAAAGACAAAGCCTCAAAGATTTTTCTGAAATATAATTAAGATAACTTCCCTTACACAGCAACAAAGAATCTGTTGTCATTTTATAACAAAAATATTCTGTAACCCAAATCATTTTAATACAATTTTATTATGTGCATAGCTCTCATCTAAAAGTGGTAAAACTCAAATACCAAAATTACTGGGGGGAAAAAACACTCTAATTTCAAAGCCTATTGAAGTGTAATTCTATTAATTTTTATGAGTTTTTTAAAAATCTCCTGATTATAAAATTAAGAAAAACTATATAGAAACGTTTCACTTTTAACATGTAAACTATATCATCCATTATATGCTTTAAAAGTCTTCATAGTAGATATAACCAAATTCTATTAATACCTTTGAGGGAAATATAAAATATAGTAGAATTGCATCTACAAATTTGAGTGTGCAATTTGGGTAAAACAGAAAAATACTATAAGATTAAGCATACCAAATGGAATAGCATTTTCAAGATTTAAATATGTAAAGTTGTACTGCAACATTAGCATTGTCTACCTTAATTTTACAAAACACAGGCTAGCGGTAGACTAATCATGAGAACGATTCAAACAAACACTGCTACGTTTTTTTTTTTTCAACTTAAAACACAACATGAAACTTGTAGGTAGGAGAGTGGGAAAAGTCGTAATTTTAAACATGCCTACCTCAGCCCAAGTCTGGTTTAAAAAATGCAGCATTTCTTTGATTTTTAATTGTTCCTGCATTACTTGTGAATGTGACCACATGACTATAGTTTATGCTATTATGTTGTCAGGCTTCTGATAATGGGAAGGAATGTTTGTTTAGACTGTGTAGCTCTTCACTTTAATTCACTCTGGCTCCAGTGTGACATGTTAAAATTGCTATCAATGGAAAATCCAAATTTCCCAGAAAGACTTAAAACAACAGCCACCCCTGTGAACCGAAATTATCTCCTGTTGAGGCTAATTACTTTAGTTCTCTTAGGAAGGGACAGCTATAGGAAAGTTGTTGCTTTGGAGGCAGTCCTATGAGGAGGTTGATTCTGAAGTCATTTATTTGCTGATGACTCCCTTGCATCTTTTCAATACTGGTGTAGGTGTGAAGACAAACACAAAAGACCTGAAATGACAAGTTGTGTCATAAACAAACACATTACATAATGTACACAACTGTTTTGTAAGATTATAAAAACTCTAGTTAGAGAATTTACTTTAGAAGGAAGTGATTTTTAAAGGAACGAAGTGGAAGACTTAAAATGGGAAAAAAATTATAATTACTAAATAAAATACTCTGAAAAGATATATAGCAAATAATTTATTTGACTTAAGAAATAAACTGTTTCTTCTTTATTTCCTACTGTTTGGAGCACACTACCACTGAATCCTCTAAAAATGCCAATTCTGTAGGTATTTTATTTCTTGTATATAATGTTAGTTACACATGGAATAAAACAACCATAATGTGAAAGATAGATTCCCAGAATTATTTCACATGTCATTTTGAACAAGCTAGTTCTTCAGAACTCTCCAAAACTATACAGTTTACCTGAGGTAAAATCGAGTGCTATTGAAATCAACATTAAATGGAGAACTAAACCAATTACTTCTGGAACCTAGACAGAAACATTTTTCACTCTTCATTTACCACTATACTTACTGCAAATTGGTCAAATAGCATCTGCCCAATACATTCACAGCTCCAATGTGGTGCTTCTTGCCAAAACACAGAGTTTTTTAATTTGTCAACATTTGACTCATCAATTTTCCTCTCTACTGTATGATTATAATTAATTATTAATACCCATTCTATACATATTCAATTTTCCTACTGCTTTTCTCTATTTAAAATACTGTCAATTTTTCATTGAAACAGCACATTATGACATTTGGCTTTCACTTAGTGTACATGAGATTGTAGAAACACACATAAACATGGGAACTGAACTTGAATGGCCATATGTGGCTAATGTGGTCATCTGCATGCACATATTGATTTTTTAGATTATTTTAACAGAATAGAAAATTGAAGTTTTCTTTCAGACAATTTGGTAATGCTAGATTGAGGGGGGAAAGTAACATAGGGGCTACCTGAATAGTGGTTATTAAAAGTCTTTGGTTTATAATACTTTACTTAAAATTTTTGTGGATTTTTTTTATTACTTCTATTTTATTGACGTGTCAATTGCTATCTCTTTTTGGCATCACATTATGAAATCAAAGCAAAAACCAATTAATTAAAGTAAATGTTATGGTAAGAGAAAAGCAAAATTTTGACAATGTTTCTGAAGTATTTCTAACACGAAGTCAAAATACCTTAAATGAATTAATGAAAATTACGTGTCTATATCTGCCACTCTAGGGAGAAATATGAAAGGTTTGTATAATAATCAAATACACAAGCAAAAGTGATCACCCTCCACTAAAAAAGAGTCAGTTTGTAAAATGAAGTTTCTAAATTGTCTGCCATACCATTTCCACATGTATTCCTTCAATATGAAAAATTCTACTACAAATGTTTCCTCTCTCTGTGTCAGTGTAGGCTGTGCCCAAAGTCATCCTGGACTCATTCTTCAGCCTTATGTTCTACAAGTCATTAATATTTGGAAATCTGCTCTCAGCCTTCCATAAAGGATTCTTTTTAGAATAATACTTTCAAATCTTGTCCCCTAAGGCCTTCATGAGACTAGGGTTGATTTAAACCAGCAGTTTGAGTTGTGAGACTCTAATGTCCTTTTGTCTACGTGTCTTGATTGTATGACATGCACAAGTTCAAAAGTCACATAGATGTGGGCCTTGTTTTCTTAACATCCTTGGATGAAGGATCAGGGTTTAAGAACAACCCCCTACATCTATTGCTACATAATGGTTACCCCAAAATTCAACAACTTAAAACAAGCATTTATGTATCACAGTTTCTGTGTGAGTCAGAATTCTAAGAATGGCTATTCCAGCTTGCATTTCAGGGTTTCTGATGTGATGGCAGTCAAACTTTCAGCTGAAGACTGAGTCATCTAACAGCTTGATTTGGCCAGGAGAATCCATTTTTAAGAAAGTTCACACTGAGAAAAACTCTAGGTCCTTTATGAACCAGAGGTCTCTACATATCACTTGTACTGTGGTCTGTTATTCAATCAAGTCTCAAGCTCAAACTCAGAGAAGGGAATTAGACTACTTAATGAGAAACGCTGCTAAGATTTTGCAACCATTTTTAATGTATCACAACAGTATAAAAGAAGAGTTTTTAGATAAGAACTTGAGAAAAATTATCTCACTCAATGGAGGATATGAATTTCTTGAACACCTCTTTAACACCCACCCCTTTCTAACACCTCTGCTTCTTTCGATATATATCCTAGTAACTACATATTTCCATTATTTAATTTTTTTGCCTCTTATTCTGTTTCCCTCTAATACATCCTAAATAGTACTATTGAATTAATCTTTCAAAAAATATTGAATTCCTCAGTTTTTTTTAATATCTCCAAGGCTAATGGGATAGAATCCAGTTTTACTAGCTAGAACTAGAATACAGAAATTACCATATTACAAATGTATTTTTAGTCCTCTAAATATTATCAAAACTGAATTTACTTTTCATATTTATTTCCCAAGACTTCTCTCTTATTTGAACAAGTTGGCCTTTCACTTTAACTCTCTAAACAAGTTCTTTTTAGTGTGGTTTTAGCATGTTTTTCTCATTCCAGTAACTGAACTATCCTTACTCTTTCCTGATTAAATCCCCTCATCCATAAAGATTTTCCTGGACACTGAATTTTGCCCTACAGTTTCCTTTTCTAAAGTTTGCATATAACATCTTTCCAATAACTGCATTCACTTTTGTATTATGATATATAAATATTTTTATGGTAACCTAAGTTATCTATGTTATGAATTGTAAAGTCCTTGAAACAGGTGCTACTTGTTATACATTTTTGCATTCTACATTTAGAATAGTTCTTGGTTCATGGTACAGAATAAGTACTTATTGAATTGAATTGAATGTATACGTCTTTGCTACTTCTTTTATACCCAACTCCAGTGTCTATACATGTTTTAGAGTGGGAATGATATTCATAGAAATATTTTATAGTGTTTCTGATTTATAAATCAAAATCCCAAGTTATAATTGTTAAAAGAAATATGTTTTGTTGGAAATAAATGTTACTGATTTTGTTGGAAATAAATGTTACTGTTACTGATATAATATTCAGAATGGTAAAAATCTTTTTATGGCTATATAGAGATACTTACAAATTATCTCTCCCACTTTACATGTACCTAAAGCAATATGATTTCATATTTTTATCTTCCATTGTTTTCATATTTATTTATCTATCTATCTGTTTATTTATTCTAATTAGGTTACATGACAGCAGAATGCATTTTGATTCACTGTACACAAATGGAGCACAACTTTTCATTTCTGTGGTTGTACACCATGTAGGGTCGCACCATATGTGTAGTCATACATGTACCTGGAGTAATGATGTCCGTCTCATTTCACCATCTTTCCTGCCCCTATGCCCTCTCCTTTCCCATCCCTCCCCTTTGAGCAAAGTTCCTCCATTATTGCCATGCCCCATTATGGATCACCATCCACTTATCAGAGAGAACGTTTGGCATTTGGTTTTTTGGGATTGGCTTACTTTGCTTAGTTAGCATGATATTCTCCAACTCCATACATTTACCTGCAAATGCTATAATTTTATTCTCTTTTAATGCTGAGTAGTATTCCATTATGTATATATACCACAGCTTCTTTATCCATTCACCTACTGAAGGGCATTTAGGTTGCTTCCACAGTTTAGCTATTGTGAATTGAGCTGCTATAAACATTGAAGTGGTTACATCACTGCAGTATGGTGTTTTTAAGTTCTTTGGGTATAGACCAAGGAGTGGGATAGCTGGGTCAAATTGTGGTTCCATTCCAAGTTTTCTAAGGAATCACCATACTGCTTTCCATAATGGTTGCACCAATTTTCAGTCCCACTAGCAATGTATGAGCATGCTTTTCCCCCCACATCCTTGCCAACACTTATTGTTGTTTGTATTCTTGATAATTGCCATTCTATTTTTTTTTTTTTTTTTTTGTACCAGGGATTGAACTCAGGGGCACTTAAGCACTGAGCAACATCCCTAGCCCTATTTTGTATTTTATTTAGAGACAGGGTCTCACTGAGTTGCTTCACACCTCGCTTTTTGCTGAGGCTGATTTTGAACTCACGATCCATCTGTCAGCCTTCTGAGCCACTGGGATTACAGGCGTGAAACACCACACCTGGTGACAACTGCCATTCTGACTGGCATGAGATGAAATCTTAGAGTAGTTTTGATTTGTATTTCTCTAATTACTAGAGATGTTGAACATTTTTTCATATATTTGTTGATCAATTGTATTTCTTCTGAGAAATATCTGTTCAGCTCTTTAGCCCAATTATTGATTGGGTTGGGGTTTTTTTTGGTGTTTTTTGAGTTCTTTATATATACTGGAGATTAGTGCTCTATCTGATGTGCTTGTAGCAAAAAATTGTTCCCAAAATGTAGGCTCTCTTTTCACCTCATTATTGCTTTTGCTGAGAAGAAACTATACTATAAAGCTATAGTAAGAAAAACAGCATGGTATTGGCACCAAAATAGACATGTAGACAAATAGTAAAGAATAAAAGACACAAAGACAAACCGACATAAATAGTTATCTCATACTTGACAAAGGTGCCAAAAATATACATTGGAGAAAAGATAGTCTTTTCAAATGGTGCTAGGAAATCTGGAAATCCATTTGCAGCAAAATGAAACTAAACCCCTATCTCTCTCCATGCACAAAACTCAACTCAAAGTGGATCAAGGACCTAGGAATTAGACCACAGACCCTGCACCTAATACAGGAAAAAGTAGGCCCAAATCTTCATCACATTGGATTAGTCCCTGACTTCCTTAACAAGACTCCTAAAGTGCAAGAAGTAAAATCAAGAATCAGTAAATGGGATGGATTCTTCCATTTTTTGTAAATAACAAACTTGACTTTCAGTCTACTTTTACTTAGAATCCCAGTGGTCTCATTAATTTGTTAGTGTTACAGAAATACTTCAGTGATAAAAAAAAAATTGGCATAGGTTAGAATACATGTGAAGTGCAAACAAAGAAGAAAATTTTAAGATAACTTAGATAAATCAAAAAATTTACATAAGTATCTGTTCATTTTGAAATCTTATAAATAATATTTAAAATCTGTTTCTTACAATTCAATTATTGTCCTTTCTTAGTTGCTTTGTATTTCCTATTAAAATTTATAATTATGTAATTGTATAAATTGTTTGCAAAGTAATGTGCACAGATTCTACAAGTCATGAAACCTTTTCATTAATAATATTGTAAAATTATTTTTATGTCCAAATTCTTTAGAAGAGATTCTTTTTCTTCCCAGGAATTAGAATGTCTCTTGTTAGCAAAACTTCAAAGTAGGAGAATAATTTTGTATCTGGCACATCATAAATAACCGCTCTGGCTGCCAGATTTCCCACTGATTGAGTTTATGATAATTTAATAATCTGTTTTAGTTAAGTAAATTGCAATTTTGACTCATCCTTTTCCTGAGAGAAAGAAACTGTAATGGGGAAATGAATGATGTGTCACAATTTTGAAAAAGTGATGTCACCTATTTTCAATGCATTAAAATATCAGCTTCCTGTGTTGTGAATATGCAAATTCTAACTATGTGAGATTTTATTTTCACTGAGGTAGCTAATTTGAAATTGTTGTCAAGTTGAAATCTGAAGAGTGAAAACCAGAAATAAAAATCAAGACAAATTATGACTGTTACATGGATGAATACCTATATAATCTAAGAGAATTTTTATATATATTTTATTCTAGATTTAGATATATGTGAGAAAGCTATTAAAGTTGATAAACTCTTCAATGAGGTTTAGAAAGTCCTAACATAAAATATTCACTCATTAAATATACAAAATACACATCTCTATATGGTTTCAGCAATTAATGTTGTAAGATACTAATTCACATTCATATTATCTATTTTGAAATTAAGTTTTATATCTACTGTTTTCCCAAAACTATATAAAGTGATGGTTAGTGCTGTCAAAAATACTTTAGTAAAAATGTTTCTGTAATTAATGATTTTACTTAAATGACATGTTCTCTTTGAAGAAAAATTAAAATTTTTTTAGCAAATTATTTAGAGACACAACTACTTAAATTTCCTTCAAAAATAAAAGTAAAACTACAATTCCCATAATTTGGTAACCCCATTTCCTGTACATTTACCTTAAAAGATTAACAACTCTCTTATCATGCATAACCAACAGCAGAGAAAGGCTCTACAGAGGGATGGCAGGAATAGGCCTGAAACTCTTTAATATAGTATATGTGATAATTTAAACCCAAGATATAGCATCATATTTTTGAGGAAAGAATGTTAAAATTCATTGAAAGTTATGAACCTGAAAATAATTTTTTAAAAATTCTTCAGCCTTGACTGGGAATATTTGAGTGTAAATGCCCTCTTACCTCTGACTCAAATCTCTCATGTCTTACAATACAAATATCATTCCAATCATGGGTAACATTGATAAGATTGCAAAGCGTCCAACACAGAAATCTAACACATTCCACAGCTGCATTTACTACCAGTAGGTGCCATTTATAGCATGAGTTCAACAGGGCAAACAGACAAGTCTCCACCTAAAAATTCAAGTACTACATGCCACGCAACACGTCTGGCTTTTTCCTATCTCTTTTATTCTTTTTACCAGTGAGTTAAGAGCAGAATTGATGATAGTGTGGATGGAAGGAAAAGAAGAAGCCAGAGACAGAAAAGGTGAAACACTGGGAAGTCACCGGGATCTACCATTTTATAATGTCCCCTACCATTGTCCCAGATGTGAATTGCAGCAGATCCAAATCACAGTTATTTAAGATGGGGCCAAGTGCAGCCATCTTTGTATATGTCAACAGATTAACTGAATTAAAACTTCTACAGAGTGGTTCTAAAGACCATCATGATTCAAGGCCTCACCCTCTTGACAGTTTGGAAATTTAAATTTAACCTCCTGGTTTCAGATAATCTGAAGGGCAAATCGTTTTAAAGATATTCAACTTGTGTAATTTCTTTTTTAGAAAGATGAAAAATGATAAGCTACCTTGGAGGTCTAAAATAATTAGACCTTTGAAAGCAAAAGAGATGCCTCTTTTTACCACCTATTTACAGGGGCGTTAGAAAGAAATACCTTGAGATTTGCTCGTGAAAATGTTTTAAAGCCCTAGGCTGTGAATTGATGGGGTGTGGTGGTGCAGAAGAAAAGACTGTGTGGATAAATTATGAGGCTTTCCCAGCCCAAGTACTACTGATTAAGAGTTTATGATCTGCCCACCAAGTGGCCAGATATAGTCTCTATGACCTTCACCACACACTTGGTTATTGGCATTTTGACACCTTTTTTGCACAGTGGGGGGCATTCCTGACACTATCAATGTAATATCCCTGTTTCAGATCACAAACATCACTCATTAACCTTAGGGCAGAAATTTAACATAATCAAATATCCTTTTGCCACCTAATTCAAGTCACCAGGGGACTGGGTAGTAGGAAAATATGATGTAAACCATATATAGGGAAATGTTCCAAGGGTTCTTGCAGGGGTTTTGCTGTCTTCAGAGTCTACAGTCATAGTTTCTAAGTTCTTAATTATTTTGTGAACAATGTACTAAAAGCAGTTCAAAATATGGATGCTGGGATTTAGAGGAATTACTCTTTACCACAATGTGACCTTTCTTAGTCTTTTCTTTTGATAGGAACATATTAAGTGTCTTAAGGAAGGCAGAGAAAATTTTCAAGAATTAAAGATCTTTTTCATTTCATTTTTCTGACTTCTTACAAGTGGCATCGTACAATCGACACAAGTCATAATGTTTTCTATTTTGTTCACATTATCCTTCTAAAATTCGTATCTTTTGTCTTTGTATTTGTTATTTAAGTGTATTTTACAATTACCTGACAAGTTTAGGAGAGATGGAGCTGTTCATAACAAAGTAAACTAAAACTGTGCTTTTTTCTTCTGTATGTCTAAGTTGTAGTGTAGGAAATTTGGGTAAAATCATAGTGTGAGTAAATTCAGAACAATAGTAACATAGTCTGAGCCCAGAAGCACACTGAGCTTTTCCCTGAAAGGCCACCCCCATTCCCAGACAGATTCCCAAGGGCTCACACATTGTCCTCGGAGGCAAGTAACTTCATGTTTCTGCCCATGGTACCTCTCTTCACTCACCACTTCTCAGCTATGATAGATAACTACTTTTACCAATGCGCTGATCAAGAGTCTCTTTGTGACACTATCTCCATATGAAGCCCAGGTATAGGGTCTGTAATTGGGATTGCCATATCCTACCCTCCAGGCCGGCTCTATAGTGAGGGCATGGAGCTAGGCTAGAGTACCAGGCTTCCTTCTTGTTATTTAAGCTTCAAAAACACATCACAGTTGAGTTCTTTCTCCCTGTTGGTTCTTCAAGACTCCTGGAAGGATATTCTCATTGAGTTTCCTCCAAGCCCCTCACTGAAGGAACTTGTCACAGGTTCTCCCCTTTGGGTAGAAGCTAAAAATACTCACCTAAAAATATAATACACTGTCTGCCTTCAACTCAGTCAGCAGCTTAGGATAAAGCTCAGACATCTGATTGCTTCTTATTTTTGCGTGATGTCTAACATACTCCTGGAAAGCTTTCTTTTATCATTTTTCAATTGTTAATTCCTATACACTTGTGTCTGATTATTACTTCCAAAATCCTCTTTGACAATGCTCCCAGTGGGCTTATTTGGTCCTTATGAAAATTTGACCCCTGTTTTCTACCCCCATGTTGTAAACACATGCTAAGAACTCTACTAGATATTTGAGATTTTTATCCTTAAACAGAGGATTTCATAGACCTAAATGGGAGGCAAACATAGGAACCTGAACTCCTAAAGTAATTCAAAGTAATTTATATCCCCACAAAGTTAATATAGAAAATACAAATGAATTCTTAAACCTTTGGATGCTGGGCTTCTTTAGTTAAATCTGCCATGATTTTTCCCTTACAGAAACTGGGATAATGGCCCTAAGTGTCTCTCTGGTTCTGCTCAAAAAAGTGAACAATTTACCAGACTTTCATAATCACTGAGCTAAAGCTGAAGTCAGTGGTGTCTAAGCATACCTGAAACGTCTCCTGTTTACATTCAGCCCATGTTCAGAAAGCAGGGAGCTGAGGGTGAAATATGCATGGCATCTATTGCCTCTTGTATTATCAAGTAACAGTAGCCTAGTTGACATACAAAATTAATTTTACTCAAGGAATCAGAGACAACGAGAACTAAGGTCCAAGAGGTGAAAAATGAGTGCTTTATCGGTTAAAGTACTCAGCAACAAACTCCCTTGCTTCTTAAGTACCACGTCATCTAAGTAATGTATCGCTGGTTTTTGGTGTTATGTTGCATCCCTACTCATCCTGTCATAATTAAAAATCTCTGAGAAACCTAAAAGCTGTTAAGAGCCATCCAAATGCTTACCAAATGAAATATACTCATGAAAATGGATTTTTGTGAACTATTCAATTCATATAAGACTAAATGTGACATGGTCATCACATACAGGGGTTTAAAAGATGAAATGCTAGAGATAGTCATTGATGATTAATGCCCTCAAGCTTTCTTCTGTTTAAAAAATTTTTGGATAATTTAATCTATGTTAAGATTAAATACTTTAAAATAGGGAATTGAGATATTTGCACTTATATCCTTTATCCTTAAAAATTACTTTTGACATGTGATAGCATGATTTGCTTACAGACAGAAGTATACAATTACCATAATGTATCATGTTAACACTCTATGTTTGGGGGACATTCTAACTATGACACCTAAGATACCAAGGTAAAGTACGAAGTTAACTTAGCCTGCCATGTAGCTAGGGAGCCAGCAAATGACTGAGGTCCTGAGGTCTACGCAGGTGAAGACTTAGTCTTAAGAAAGAGTGACAGGCAATAAAGGTTAGAAAAGCATCAGATCAAATGATAAGCTTTGGGGGTAAGTATTAGGCTCTGCAGTGTTACAGTCTTTGCTTTTATGGCAATTTAAGGTGACTTTAAGGAAGTGCATGAAAATTTTTTGGTTGAACTTCACTTATTATGAAATTAGAATTATCTACACATTTTGTGTCTTCATAAACTATAAAAAAATTCCTAAAGTGAGTGTTTATTGATTCTTTTTAGTTATACATGACAATAGAATCCATTTTGATATAATACACAAGCATGGAATATATCTTATTCTAATTAGGACCCTATTCTTGTGGATGTATGCGATGGTAGGATTCACTGTGGTATATTCATATACGTATATAGAAAAATTATGTCAGATTAATTCCTCCATCTTTCCTTCTACTCTCCCCACTCCCTTCCCTTCATTTCCCTCTGTCTAATCTACTAAACTTTTATTCTCTCCCCCTCTCACCTTATTGTGGGTTAACTTCCATATATCAGCAAAAACATTCAACCTTTATTTTTTGGGGACCAGCTTATTTCACTTAGCATGATAAGTGCCATAAAGTCATTCTTAATGGCTGAGTAATACTCCATTATTTACCACATTTTGTTTATCCATTCATCTGTTGAAGTACACCCATGTTGGCTCCATAGCTTAGCTATTGTGAATGTTGGCTGCCTCACTATTAGTATGCTAACTTTAAATCCTTTGGATATAATATACTGAGGAGTGATAACTGGGTCAAATGGCAGTTGCATTTCTAGTGTTTTGAAGAATCTCCATATTGCTTTCCAGAATAGTTGCACCAATTTGCAATCCCACCAACAATGTATGAATGTACTCTTTCCCCTACATCCTTGCCAACATTTATTGTTACTTGTGTTCTTGATAATTGCCATTCTGACAGGAGTGATATGGAATCTCAGTGTAGTTTTGAATTGCATTTCTCTAATTGCTAGAGATGTTGAACATTTTTTCATGTATTGTTGACCATTCATATTTCTTCTGTGAAGTGCCTGTTGAGTTCCTTTGCCCGATTATTGGTTGGATTATATATTTGGTGTTTTTTGAGCAGTTTTTATAAATAAATATTTTTCAACTTTATAAAGAGTGAAAAAATAGAGGTTTTAAAAAGTAGGTGCTCATTTGGAGTAAACTTTCAAGAATATGGAAACTAAAATGGGGATTTAAATAGACTTTTAAAAGTTTTTACTTTGTAATATTAAGATCTAATATTCTTTCTCTGTTTGCTTCCTTAATTTTGCTACAAGTTTAAAAATAGATTTGTCATTTATTCTGTTTTGAACTGACAGTTCCCCAAAAGGAAAAACTGAAGGTTTATAAGTTGAAAGTCGAGTTATCCTCTTACCATGAAAGGCAGAACACCTCACGTCATGTTAATGCATGCAGTGCCTGTGATGAAGACCAGTTACCATGTAGCTTTCAGAGGCTTGTGTTCCTTACAGAAGAATATAAGCTCATCACTGATCTCAGTTTTACTGATTTTCTGGATGAACTTCTGCTTCCTGTCTATGAATATAACATAGTAAGGTTCCTTAGGACCCACTGAAAGCTTGCAGCTCACCTAGCAGCTTTTGCTCAGGAGACCCATGCACTCCAGTGGCCACTTTTGAATCATCTTTGAACCAAGAAATAGCTGTTTTTCTAACCCTGTTTATGCCATTTGTACTTGTTATTATAGGTATATAGTTGTTAGATAATACAAAAATCAAGGAAATATTAGTTCAAAAAGAAAGACAAAAATAAAAGACAAAAATAAAAGACAAAAATAAAATCTTTCTGATGCTTCAGAAAGATTTAGTAAAGCAAGTCACTGATTTGATGGTTGTTGAATGTGATATAGATAATATAACTTTGAGAGGTTGGAGGGAAATCAAAATGTAGATGAATTGTTTTCATTATTTTTAATTGACTTTAAAAACATGGAAAAGTAAAATTACAAAAAATAAAATTATGGAAAATAATTCTCAAGTGTGTGATTTGCCCAAAAGTGATGATTCAGAATCCCAATAAACATATCTATCAAAGAGACAATTCAGAATCCCAATAAACATATCTATCAAAGAAAAGCCTTGGGATTGTATTAAATATTAAATGCATGAACATTTATTATTTTCAGTACAACCAAAATGTTTGAGGTACACACATGGTTTCTTTTTAAATATTCCCCTCTTTAACTGGCTCACATACCCATGCACCACTATCAATTGGGTCAGATAAGATGGCTTCCCTTGTAAAACCAAATTAAATGCAAAATCATTTTTTAAAATCCAGCAATTATCTCTAAATCTTCCCACTAGGCCTCATAGATTTAATAAGTCCCCGGATTCTATTTTCTCCTTTTTATATGCATATTATCATCTTTTTGGACCAGACTTCTTCACCTCTAGGCTAAATTGCCCAAATTATCCTCCAAACTTATCAATCATAGTCCCTTTTGGTCCCACAAATATTTC
Source organism: Xerus rutilus (assembly GCA_028644305.1). Taxonomy (NCBI): domain Eukaryota; kingdom Metazoa; phylum Chordata; class Mammalia; order Rodentia; family Sciuridae; genus Xerus; species Xerus rutilus. The sequence continues at coordinate 128,845,200 of CM053403.1, forward strand.
TAGGTACTACCATCATTAGGATACTTCAGTGTTCATAACATTATGACACTGTCATTGTCAGTGTCAGAATGTCAATGTCAGTGTCACAGCTAGCATTTCAATTGTGATCAATCAAGTTGTTCCCGTCACCTTCTTGCTACTCCTTGATCTGAGCACGTTTCTAGTGCTGGGAAACTTTCCTACCATCACCTGAATGCATGTTCTGAATGCCAACTCCAAGTTGATGATAAATTCTACCTTCTCTCAGTATATTCCTTTTCATCCTTGAGATACTGGTTTAATGGCCCCCTCCTCTAGGAGGTTTTTCGTAAATACATAGTGACCCAGTTTTCTTTACTCCTACCCACTTCAGTTATTTTGGCATCTAATCACATTCTGGTCTAAAGAAGGTGATTATTGAGTGTGTGAGTTACGTGGTTTCTCTTTCCAACTAAATTACAAAATTTCTGAAAATGGGAATCAGATTTTCCATTTGTTTTGGTGCTCATCAGAATGCAGTGCATATACTAGACCCGTAATAAACTTTCATTGAAAAAATGATAAAAAATAAATAGTATGCTTGAAATTTTCATAAATCATTTTTATATTGGAAACATAGAACATTTAATTCATTAGATCTGGGATAAAATATCATCTTTTGCATTTATAATGAGTGACCTTAGACAATTCTCTGGTTTCCCCATCCTTACAACTCTGTAATTCATTCATAAGCTTTTAGAGATGAAGTAAAATAATTTAAATAAAGAATGGTACCTGATACGTATTATGTTATCAAAAAACTTTAAATTATTTACCTATTACTTATTTCTATTTACATACTTTATTAAATTTTGTTGACTATCAATATTTGTTATTATTTAGTATAACTTCAAATATGTCCCCTTAGTAATCTGTACCATATTTTTTGGTGGTTATTGTGGGAGTGAGAGGATATCTCAAGAAAAGAAATGGTTAATCAGGTAAATATTATCCTTATTATATTTACCTAAAATCTTTAAGCAGCTCATACTTCTTAATAAAAGTGGGGATCGGGAGGTGAGTTGATAGTGTGACTGAAAATTTACAGCTGAGCCAGAAGAAAACATCCAATTTAGGTTCAGGTTTACCATCTCTCCATAAGTCAAAGTGAAGGGAATGAATTCTTAAGTAACTGCTTCAATAGCAGGTTTGTAAAAAGTGACAATACCTAGATATTTTTTCATCTATAGTTCAAGGTGGCAAGTATTTGCATATTAAACTACCACATAGACCCAAGGTAATACAAAAGGGCATTTTTACAAATAGAAAGTTTCACTATGAATTGATGAAAAATCTTTCTTCAAGGCTCTTTGAAATCAAGGTTAGAATCAGCCATGATGATGAAGAATTCAGAATTAATAACCAAGAATGTTAGTGGGGGTTAGTAATTCTTTAAATCTTGTTTAGTTACACTGGTTAAGGCTTTTGCTTCATTCTTCTTTTTATTATAATTATTTGATCATATTAATGGTACAAATGAAGGGTTTCACTGTGACATTTCCATACATGCATATATCATGGTCTGATTGTATCTATCCTCCCTACCACCCTCTCTTGCTCTCTTTAGCACCTCTATAAGGCTAATTGTTTAGCCTCAAAGTCCAAAATCAACAATCTGCCCAAAGTACCTCATAGTTGCAGATAAAGGGCCTGAGACAAAATAAATATTATACGGTTTTTATGAACCCAAATAATTATAAAACAAAATGATTCAACTAAGTCACTGTTTTCAGTATGAGAGAAATAGAGCACTAACTAGAGTAGTGACCAGGGAACTAAATATTAAACAGTCAGGCTTATTTTCTTTTGTGTTTAGTGGGTCCACCTAACCCCTAAGGTTTCTGAAAAGGTAGATAATTGCCTACCATCGAATTCTAAGGATAACAGCTTAAAATGTACCTTGAGACACTTAGTGGCTATTAGCTAGGCTGGGTGGGCTCTCATTTCCTAAAGAGTTTGACCCCAAGATGCTCTATTTTTCTAAAAGACACTGGAACATAGACATGACCCCCTCTTTGGGTGAACCAGTAAAGCCCAAAATTTATTAGACTATGCATCTTTCACAGGCACACTATTATGATGACCTGACCATTCATATTTTTGTTAATTTACATAAAATATATTTTATTCTCCCCTTTGAAATTCACTCAAGGCCACATTGGGATAAAAAGCTTCCTTCTAGCTGGGCTGCATTTCCGCCTGAATATTAATAGCAAGTAAATACATCATTCTTACCACATGTCAAGTGTTGTTCTGAGAGGTTTATTTTTGCAATTCCCTCAATATCATTCTGAAATAGACCCTATTATTATTTCTGATTTACAAATGAGGAGACAGATATACAAATGCTTCATAATTTATCCCTGGCACAAAGCTACTATGTAATGGAGGCAGGATTGAAATAGTTTTCTGGTTCCAAGTCGATACTATTGGCCACGATGTTAGGAGAAAAGGCTTCTTATGCCATATAAAAGATATAAAATAAAATATCCTTCTTGGGTACCACAAAAGCATGGTCGGGTACAGCAATGGAACTCCCAATCATATTTAAATCTTTCTCTAGCCCAAAAACTTCTGCAGAGAATAAGCTTGGTGTGTATAAGCTTCCGGCATAAGCACCATGAGTTTATGTATGTACATGTGCTTGTATGAGCATGTATAAGTAAGGCTATGTACATATGTATATATGTAGCATGTGACTGCATAGTCACACATACATGTGTGAATGTGTGTGTGTGAATGCATACATGCATGCTCGAGCTGCATGTGTGTGTATGTGGCAGAGTCAGGATTCACAAGCAGACCTGTTTCATACATCCTTACACTGTATTTTCTCAAATAAAGCAAGAGAAAATAATTATTGATATTTATGTTTGATTTTAAAGTATGCAGAGTTCTTTTGTTTACTTTGCCTCAACTGAATAAAAATAAGATGTGCCAGAGAATCTTTCATCTATAGATCCTATAGTTTGCTTAGAAAAAAAAAGTTTAAAAAGTTAGGAGTTGTGAGAAGTTTTATATATTTAGCCAGGCCAGGAGAAGGAAGAAGAGAGAAAAACATATATTACAGGAAAAAAAAATTCTTTCATCAAAAATTCTTGAAGCACATTACAGATATTTTCTACCCAATTCTCCCAGGCACCAGGGGAAGATCATAGCATTTCTCTTATTTTTTAAGGGAAATAAGTTGGCAATGAGAGGGGTTATATGATTTTGCAGAACGAGACAGCAGGTCAGAGGTGTGGCCAAGATGAAAATTTAGCCTTTAGGGATGTGGCTGCTTTGGCAACCCAGGACACCCAAAAGCAGCCTTTATACAAGCCAACTGTTATACCACTTTTGTACATAAATGATGCTGTGTATTGGTATCCTTCAGATCACCTTCACTTTTGATGCTAGCTGAGTTTCCTCTCCATAGCTCATCTTTACCTATTACCAAGCTCCATAAATAGCTTCAAAAGATTCTCTTGGAAAGAATCAAAGGCGATTGCAGCTGAAGCTCTCCAAAGGAGACTTGAAGCAGACACTCTCACCTTCTGGGAACTCTGACACATTAATTTCCCTCAGCCACCTCACTTAAAGTAGTAAGTCTGGCACCACTGTGGCGGGGAGCCCTAATCAGATACCAAACCCACACTGGCTGTGTCAGAAATGATGTCAGATGAACGGCAGTCCCGGGGCCACAGCCTCATTTGGAGCAAACACTGAAACACTTGTTTTTTAGGCTACTTTATGACTTGCTTGAAAAATGACTTTGTTCACCATGGAAGGCCACTAATGTATGAGGTGTTACCCCAAGATTTTAGCACTTCTACTACATGCACACCATTCTTTTTATAAACATAGCTACATAAACAGTGGAAGTATCATTGAACTACTTATATTATCAATACCATATATCAGGGGAGAAACTACATGGTAAAAGACATATAAATACTTGCCTGCATACAAAATCTAGTAGGAAAGCATTTTACCAAAGGGTTAGGAGAAAATGTTTTCATTTTATACCATATGGTTCAGCTTATATCGGATTTGCACATTTGGAGTTTCTTATTTATTTTTAATGGTGGTCCTTCACCTTAGGTACATGAATGTGGTTTTCACCTCTCCTCTTTGGGGACTATGCCTGCTAATAAAGACTCTGTCAGACAAGGTTGTGAGAATTTGCTGAGTCTCCCATTGGCAGATCCTTCATTTCCTCATATCTCCTTACAATAAACCTCTGTCGGGAGCATGGGAGGCACTGGAAGAGCCACACTTACCCTGTGCTGGGACTAGAGAAGAGTGACTTTCTTTCCCAATATTGTGGATCTCACCGTCAGTCACCGAAAAGCTACTGCACAGAGAAAAGCGCTCCTTCTCAAACTCTTCTTCCCTTCTGTCCTGCTACTGGAAAATCAGGCCCAAGCCAGGTCTCCTTCTGGAAATTATCTGGTAATAAGAAACAGACCCAAAGCAGTGTTGTGAGGTGAGGCTGTGACCTTTCACCTTTAAAGACCTGAGTTCCAAGCCTGTCTGGGGGTTGGTGGTCTCTGCCTAGTCAACAGCAGGTATTTTCCAATGTCACAGAATCATACAGCACTGGGAGCAATAGGACCTTGATCCCAAGAAGGCAGCAACAAGTTATTTAGGCACAGGGCAGTGGGGGAATTATGTATCCTTTTCTTGCATCATTGTTGTATCAGACCTGGGAGGGTTTTTATTTTGACTTCAGTGACTTCAAGTTCTATAGAAAATGACTGGAAGAAGGGGTACTGGTGGGGGTAGTAGATCAAATGTTTTGTAGCTTTGACTTGGTATATTTCTTTATAAATCATGATTTCACCAGATTCTAATCTATAATGTCCAACAAGATGATCATTCCTTTGATATATACCTTTTATTCCTCATTTTGGTGTTCTCTCAAATTGTATACAGAAATCTTAACTGCTGCTGAATACAGTTGCTATAACAGTAATATATAATTTTCTGCCTTATTTACCTTTAAGTACAACCTAAAGTATCGACTTAATTTATCACAGGCCTATATATGTGTCCCTTGTTTGCTTTAGAAAGACACTCCATTACAGTAACTGAGCATGGCTGTATACTATTACCATAGTTCCCAGATTAAACTGCAGACCTTTAGAAAAGAAAGACACAGGTCTTTTCAAAGTATCATGGCCCTAGCACATAGAAGCTAATTGTATAATCAAACTATCTTTGAGTGCTCTGAGACTAGTGGGAGCCACAGTGCTTAGGTTCAAATCATAGCCCTGCCCCTAGTTATTTGTATGACTCTGGACAAGTTACTTAACCTCTAAGTATCTCAGTTTTACTATATATAAAGTGAGACTGATACCAGTATCCTTGTCATAGGGCTGTGCTGAGTTAGCCTACGTAAAGTGCTCAGGACTATGCAGGTGCTCAGAATGTCTCATAAAGATTCATTCTTATTTCACAAGAAACAACACACTTCCTCTATTTTGATAAGGACTTCCAGAAGGTCACAAGAAACTCTATTTGATAATGAAAAATATTGCACAAAAAAATGGAAGAATTATGAGTCATTTTCAAAGGCTAATGGGAGAGTGTGCAAGCGTAAGACAGTGCCATTTCCATCGTGCAGGCCAATTTCAGGACACTGCTGCTTTCTTGGACCAGCCAGCACCAGAGAGTGGAAATTAAATGTAGAGAGAACCATACATGACATCTCTTTTCCTTTGGACTCAGGTTTTGCCTTTCTGTATCTTCTAATGCTGAATGTATTCCAGAGATTCTTTGGCACTTTTATTTCAGAATAATATCTCCCAAATTCATAAGGGCTTAAGTAGCATCAACTCTAGAATGTACCTATTGGAGCTCAAGTAATCAAACTAAAGCAAATAAAAATCTTAGCATTAAATGGAGAATTATGCACTTTGGACAGTAAACAGAATTTAGAAATAGGAAGATCCTAATTGGATTGATGCATCCTGCACTATTTGACTAAAGAATTGCACTGGTTTGAAAGACATCTGGACAAAGAAGAGTTCTTTGCATGCCAGGCCCAAGGGATTTCCTGACAACTGAGCTCAGAAACTCCTTCTTTGGCACAAAAGCCTTATCTTTCAGGTCTTAGCAGTAGCCCAGAACCAGCAAAGAAGTCCAAGCAAGTGATGAAATAGATCATCCCTCTGCCTTTCTTTCTCACCCTCTGGGGGCCTCTTCCAAGAGAACGCAGAGCACATAGCAACAGAGGAGTGGAGGCCACATGCCACCACGTGCTGCATTTCTGATTGCAAGCCATACACCTGGATTTCAATGGCATCCTTTTATAGAAATGGGTGTGGTTTGTCTATAAACCTACTTAGGTTTCAGGTCTCAGCACTGAAGAGTCTCTGATAGAACCACTAGTTAAAGAAAAGCAGATTCATGATTTAAAAATATAAAAAAGTGTTATGATTAAAAACATTTTCTTTTAATGTATATTAATCTATTAATCTGATATTTTGACATTATTAGATGAACACTGATGTGCATGTCTTTAAAAATACCAAAATATTTTTTAAATACAATGTATAAGGGCATAAAATGAAAACCTACATACTATCTATACGTTTATATAAAAATTTTAAATTGTTACAGAAGTTAACTCCAAAGGCTCTGGTCAGAGGCTTGCAAGTTTGAGGTCAGCCTCTGAAATTTAGCAAGACCCTATCTCAAAACAAAAAAAGAGAAAGAGAGAGAGAGAGAGAGAGAGAAGAAAGAAAGAAAGAAAGAAAGAAAGAAAGAAAGAAAGAAAGAAAGAAAGAAAGAAAGAAAGAAAAAATAGGTCTGGATTGTAGCTCAGTGGTAAAGCATCACTGGATTAAATCCCCAGTACTGGCAGGAAGAAAGAAAAAAAAAAACAGATTGTCCTGCTAAACCTGTAAAGAAAGATCCCTTTTAAGATTCTATAAGGTCTACTTGGGGAAATTTGAAAAAAAGTGAAAGATATTATGTGCCATATTTATACCCATTACTCAAGCATAACATTTCTTATAGAAGTCATATTTTGGTAGTGATATTTCCCACTACCAAGAACCAGGGATTCTAGGCTGATATTAGGTCCAGGAAGTGGATAAGATGAGCCTGGGAAGTCTCAGTAGACCAGAAAGCAAGAAATTTATTAAAAAGGAATTGGAATATGTCAAATGGACATAGCTGACAACTCGAAGATGCCTCCTAGGGGCCTAAAATGAGACAATTTTAGTACAAAATATAAGAACTGCAATGAATTAAACATATCACATATACATAAATCCATGAGCTCCTAACAATATCAAAAAGAAAAAAGAACAACAAAAAAAATGACCCCACTTTGAATATCTTTGGAATTAATATTGATAGAACAATGACATGCTACCCTAAACCCAAAGAATAAGGAAGAGTCTTGTTTCATATGAACTATACCATAAAGTATAGTATAAACTATATCATAAAGTAGAATTCCTTTATAAAAATTTTAGAAATGAGAGAATTTAGGAATCATTTCACTAACTCCATTGAAATAATTGATCCGTGCAGCTGTGGTCAATGAATGTTTAAATAATGAAGAGAAAGTGTGATGAGGATCATTATAATGGAGAATCAAGCTGACCTCTGACCTCATTGATCAATCTTAGCAATACTGAGAGCACAGTGACCAGACAGGTGCCTTTTGATGGGTTGCAGTAGAAACTCGGCACCGTCTATGAATAATTGAACCTGAATGCAATTGGCTTCTAGCTCTAAATAACAGCTTTTTGGAAAATCTAAAAAACAAAAATGGTAACATTTTGGAGGAAACAATTGGACAAGTTCAGAATATAGGACTTTTTAAATTATTCTGTCAAAATAATGGCACAAAGTTTTTGTGGCACGGGACAAAATAAAAGAGACTTAGACTGAGAAAAAAGTACAGTGTATTGATCCTATTTGGATCCTTATTGGAACAAACCAGCTGTAGAAAGACATCTTTAAGGTGAACAGGGCAAGTTATATGCAGATTGGAAGTATAACTATGGGTGATATTTGATAATTATTAATTTTATTGGCATGGGTCAAGGTGGTTAATTTTTAAATGTCCTTAGCATTTGAAGTACATGCAGAAAATGTTTTCAGGTGACATGCCATGATGTTTTGGATTTTTAAAAAGTACTTTTTAAAATAATTGTTGAGGGAAGGTATCTAAAGAAAAAAAGTGTTATGAAATGTTGATCACAATTGAAACTCAATTAGACATATGTGTGGTACATTTTTGGGTAATCTTCACCTTTTTGTATACCTCAGAACATTTTCTGAAATTTGTAGGCAGGATCTCAGTGATGATTCTGAGTGTTTCCAGTCTAGATAGTATTAGAACAAGATTTTCACATCTGGATGCTCATAATACTGTAAAGCATGTGAAATGGACTGATGAATTTTCTGGAAAGATTTCCAGGCTATTTTTATACTGCTAAAGAATGATAAAATATCACATCATTATTAACTATTTTTGAGTTTTTGTGCTTTTCTTATACTAATTTATTATGCAATAGCATGACATAAACTGTACATATTTTAGGTGTTGTCTCACTAATATCCTTGGCAACAAGTGAAACACGTTCTAAAGAGTTTCCTTTAAAAATAAAGTTAATGTAAACAGTGTTAAGCTCTCAACAAGGCATACTAAGGTAGCAAGAGAAAATACCTAACGACATGTCAAAATCTTGCTTTTAAATTCTGGTCAGAAGCAGAAACATCCTTAGGCAAAACTTAGAAAAGAGAATGTGAAAACATTGCCTCTCACTTCAGATTCATGAATATCACAGGAGGAACTCTTTGTTACATTTTCTACTAAAGCAGTAGCTTTTTGATGCTCTGGGGTTCTCCTAAATGATAGTTGGGAAATCTGTCATCTGAGGAAGGGCCCCAAGCACCAAACTGCTTTCTCTGTAAAATGCAGTCTGTGAGTGAAAGAGTCACAAGTTGTCAACATGGGTGATGTCCCATGTCTCTCTGTACATATCACTATAGTGATATCATTCATCGTCTTGACACTTTCATTATAATATATCTTTATTTAGTGGCTGCCTCAGATCCTAAAGGTGAACAAATGTTTCATTAGAGTTTATTAGTTTACACCTGAGCACATAAACTAAAAATATGTCTATCTATTTATAAACATACAGAGATGATAGATAAATAGCACAGAATACAGGGTAGACTATGTAACATGATTTCTTTTTAATAAACTCAGGACTCCACTTAAGAACTCTCATAATTTATAGTCAGAAATTATACTAGTATTATCTAGATTTAGTTCATGCTAGTTACTGATATATCCCAATGGCTCAAGAGGCTGAGACAGGAGAATTGCAGTTTGAGGCTAGCCTCAGCAACTTAGTGAGACCCTATCTCAAAATAAAAAATAAAAATGGCTAGGGATGTGACTCAGTGGTTGAGCTCCCCTGGACTCAGAACCCAGTAACAAAGACAAAACAAAACAAGAACAACAAAAAAACTGATATAAAAATCCTGCTGTATTGAGACACACCAAAGCAATTCAAGAATAAGCACAAATGAATGTATCCTTTACATTATATATCTGCTGGACTATCTGTCTTAAAGGTACAGGAACCTTCAATAACCTCTAACTGTCAAAAAGGTATGCATTTTTTAAGAAAAGAGAAAGTGTCTGTGATAGGTCACTTTTTCCTTGTAATATATGAGCTAAACCATTTTTTTGAAGTTCAAAGAGAAATGACGAATAGAAAGACTGCTGTCACCCCTGTGAAACCTACAAGAGGTGAAGGGGCCTTAGATGGTTTTGGCTTTTATGTGGCTTCTGAGTATGTGTAACAAAAAGTTCCTGATTGCTTACTCTGGCTGCACTCTGAGGTCCAATGCAGCTCCTATGTACCTGGTGCCTGCATACCTCCCTAAGCCAAGGAGGTAGTATAAAAAAATCCTAACCTGTTTCTCCCAAATCCTCCCTCTTTTGCAAGTAGACCAAGTCCAGCTCGTGTGGTATCTTTCCATTGAGTGATTGTCAAGCCAGACAGAGCAGAGAAAAAAAGGTCTATGTACTCATAAATGTTAGAATAATGATACCATTTGGTTGAGCCCATGTTTGGCTATATTTTACCCAAATGAGCTTTTGTTCTATTGTATTTTAGGCCCAGATATCCTGTTTCTCAGCACAGTCCTTCAAAATATGAAAAAATATTTCAAAATATTTAAGACACTTTTTGGTAAACTTTTTTAACCATAACATGAAAAGAATATAGGTAAATTATATATACCATTTGCACATATAGTCATTCACATTATAACTCATGTGGGGTTAGTTCATGCCAATGGACTTGTCTGTCACAAATAGACAGGAATCCAGAAGAGCGCATCTAACTAGTGACAGCAATTTTGTGGGGATGTGATATTCTCAAATAGGGAAAAATAAGCTGAGTAACAAGATTTCTCAATTTTATAGGTACAAATGCAGACAGATCTAAACTAAATGAAAAATAAGGATGTTAATCTAAGATAATCTAGTTGTCTGCATAAAATAAAACCTTGAAAAAATCAGAAAGGAAGAAATAAATTAGAAAAGACACACCAAGACATAAAAGGGAAGACCAAATAATAGCCAAAGCAGAACGTTGATCTTATTTCTTGAATCCATTGTCCAATCAGCTCAAAAAAAGTAGCAAGCTGGGCGTGATGGCACATATCCATAATCCTAGAGGCTCTGAAGGCTGAGGCAGGAATATGGCAAGTTCAAAGCCAGCCCTAGCCATTTAGTAAGGCCCTAAGCAATTTAACAAGACTCTGTCTCAAAATAAAACTTAAAAAAAAAAAAGAACCGGGGATGTGACTCAGTGGTTAAGCACCCCTGGGTTCAATCCTTGGATACCAAAAAAAAAAGAAAGAAAAAAAATATCAAATCACCAAATTTCAGTAAAGTTTGGATCTCCCTGTTTTCTAATGAGAGGATTATGCAGAGAATAATCAAATGCACACAGGACTTCCAGTGACATCTCTTTTCCATGCCTAGTGCCAGGGACCATGTGCTCACGTGGTGATGAGAAAACAAGCATAAATATTTTCATGTTGTGCTTGTTAGTGGTTTTTTAAAAAATGTGGTCAAAAGTGGTGAATAAATAAAGTGAAAATATTTTTATAGGGAATATAAACTCTTTTATGGTCAATTGTAGAGTGAAAGGAAGCATCTGAGGTTCAGGAGCCCCAGTTCAGCTCCTGGTCTATTTCTCTCAGTCACCCCATGTGCAGAATGAGTATGCTAAGGGATGTAAGAGCTTACAGACTGACTTTTATTGAAGTCATCAAAAGTGGAGAAGGCTAATTTAAAATCAACCGTGGTTTTAAACAAGGGCTGAAAGCTGTAGCTTAAGAGGCAACATGGCAAGTTTGTGGAAAAGTTTGAGCCAAAGAAGGTATTCTTTATAAAGGCATATAATTCAATTTAAAAGGAAAATTTAAATGATGCATTAAGAACTGAACTGTGAATGCAGTTAGGTTGTATGTTGACCTTTTAAAAGAAGCAATGAAAAATTCTATAGTTTTTATTAAGGAAAAGGATATATGTTAGGGTGGATAATGACCCTGTTCTGCTATGTAATTGATTATGCATATGTGTGTACATTTTTCTATCTATAATACACGTTAAAGCAGTAAATATATTATATGAATATATAAATAAATGCATGTATATAATAAATGTTTAATTATTTAACAATATATATTGATTTCCTACTATATCCTGATCAATTTTCTAAGAGCTTAAGATACTTCAATGAATAAAACAAAAACTCCTGCTTTCCTGAAACTTGTATTCAAGTCAGGAGACACACAAGAAAAATGATCCTGAAGTGTATTATGCCATGTTAGAAAGTTATGAGGGAGAGGAGATCAGGCAGGGGGTAGGCATGGGTACATTTTGAGAGTGTAGGGAGGGAAGACCTTATTAAGCAGGTGACCATTTGAACAAAGATAGTAAAAAGTGTTACAAATGGAACAATATCTGGACAAGGAGCAATCCAGACAGAAGGAATAGAGTGCAAAGGAATTACGGCTGCCATTGTGTGTGGAGGAATGGCAAGAAAACCTATGTGACTAAATTAGGGTGAGGGTGAGTCGGGAGAAGTAGGAGACAGGTCTGAAAGGCTAATTAGTGGGCAGATGATTTGGGCATGGAGAGGATTTGGGCACTAATTAAATTCATTATATACTCACATACCCAGGTAGAAGGCATATAGAACTGGAGGGCAGTCCCTACCCTTAAGGAGCTCTCTGTCTGCTAGTGGATAGGGACAATTAAAATTCAATGTCAAAAATGTTGAAGAGTTGCAGTGAATGCTACAAAGACCTATAAAGTTGACATCTTTCCCAGATCTGGACATGAGAAGTAGAAGATCTCCCCAAAGTGACATAATCTTGAAATCTAAGGAAGAATTTAGGCGAGGGAAGAAGAGCAAGGCCTTTTCCAACCAAAAGGGAAGCATGTACACATTACTCACTTATAAACCATGATTTGACTCAGCACATTCTCATGACAGCTCTAAACTTTGGGGATACAGTAGTGATCGAACTGATATTTTGAAATTTCTTGCTTTCCTAGATAGAGGTAAAATAGTCAAAGAACATTAGGTACATTAATGCCCCCTGTGTAAACCTGTGGGAAAGTAGTAATGGATGAGGCCAGGTGGGTAAAAAGTGGTAGGCCCTAATAATCTAAATTTTAGCTAAAAGTTTGCATTTTATTCTGAAGGAAGATGGATGGAGGGAGAGATTATGAAAGGGTATGACTTCTGAGCAATACATAGCCAATTTTTATGAGACTATGTCAGATTGAAAAAAAAAAGATTATGCAACTGAGAATATAGGAGATACATTATCATTGTTTTCAAAAGATAACTACAATGGCCTTTCACCTCCTCCCCTTGCCCCCCACTTCTCTTCTTAAGATGTTTGGAAAGAAAACACTACAGCCAGCAAAGACATAACTTCACATATATAGGAAGCTTGGGAGTGTTTACATTGTTTATGATTCATTGCTATTCCCTTCTCCATGGGAAAATTTCACTTGTGAAACACTCACATTCTTCCATTGTAAAATAAAGCCTTAAAAATAATACCCATCCATTCTTGTAAAACGACAAGCCAATTTAAACTGAGGGGGAAGCAACTTGAAATGGGATGGGGAAGGGTAGCGAGGGGCTTTCATTTACTGACTTGTGTTGCTTTACTAGATAAGGACACACTCCTTGGCTTTTATGTCTGCTAATCTCCCATTGACCCCATAGCAACATCCATCACTGAATAAACAGGAGTTTTTTGCTTTCTGGTTGTATCCACTGACACTCTTTTTCTCCCTGAAGACAGATTATCTTCTCCTTCGAGTTTCTTTTCATTATCTGGAGTCAGCTTCTATTTTATTCAAAATCTAACCTGTGCTGTTTGGAGAAAGGTTTCTTTTTAGGAGCATTGGGATAGAATGGTGTATACAATTTCCATATTAATACAAATTTCTTAGGTATCTAATGTTTTTTGTTTAATTCAAGTATTTTCTGTAATCATAGCATCATGACTGGCTTTGTGTTTCTCAAAGAGCAGCACAGTTAAGAATCAGCCATGGAATGGAGCCCCACAGGCTGGTTTATAGCCTCAAAGTTCACTGAGCCAGATGGGGATGTTTTAAAGCAGCATCACTAAACTAACCTTCTCTGAGAGGTGAAATGCAGTTCTTTTTAAAAGTCGCCTGAGAATCGGCTCCACTTAAGAAACCAATGGCATCCGAGGTGATAACAGAACCGAGTCATTTCAGGCTGGCTGCCCAACTTGACTGAAAACTTAGTGACAGATAAAACATAAATCAGAGCCCTTATCATTCCCCTTCCTTGCTTGCCAAATGGGGGGTGAGTTTATCAGCAGCCTGTAGGCCCACGGACTGCTTTTCCCCTTGGTGCTGGGCAGAAGGGTAGAGCTGGCTGGAAGCTAAATGGCTGTTCTAAAACGTGTTGGTGTAAACAAGGGGGGTAAGACTTCCTTCAACTGCCAGTTACTGAAGTGTCATCCATCTCACTAAACTGTACATTTGATAGGGGCATATCATCTATATCTCAAAAAGAAAACAAATAAAAGGGAAAAAACCAACGTTCCCTGGTTTAGGCTCAGACCCCTCATGGTGATAAAAGTACTAAGAATTAAATTGCCTGACCCAAACAATGGCCACTCATTCAAAGGAGGATAGGAGTTGGGATGGGGAAAGAATTTTTTTTTTTTTAAGAACATTTGGAAACATCATTAGAGTCCTTCATAAATAGCATATGGTGTTACTCTGATTTTCATTAGGCACTGTACTATCCTTTTCCTAATATTTAAAAGAATGAATCCATGAACTGTTGGAAAGGTGTTTAAAATATAGTACTTTTTTTCTTTATTTTTCAAATAACTTGTTTGCAGTATCAACATGGTTTTCTAGCCATGGGTTTAAACCTCAAAACCCCATTCAACATTTCTCCTCTGGCCAAGTAATTTATTGCTACTTGGAAAGAGTTAAGTCAACTTTTTTTCAAGCACCGGTAGTTTTTTGGGTATCAGCAGCGTAAGTGACTTTCAATAGGATCCTCATCAGTGAGAAGCCCTCATCTGGAGGAATGGATACATGCTTTTTGACATAGCTAGGGCAAATCTACTTAGAAGGAAAGTATGTGACCTTTATAAAAGGCCAAATAGTTCTGTGCTGGCATTGAAACTGAAGAAACACTGCAGCCAAAGGTAAAGTAAATGGCTGGAAATTAACTATTTTTGGCATTGTTAAAAATGTTTGGGTGTGAAGTTCACAGCTTAGGAAGAAGAAAAAAAATAGATTCTTTGCAGGAAGACCTAGTTAGAAGTACCTTTTCTCAGTAACAGAGTAAGAATAAATCCAATGATGATGAACTTTACCATAAATTCCTTGTGTGTCGGAAACTCAAGATGCATATAACCATGCATTATTTTGGCTGCACCCACATGTTAGACCAGGTGTTGTATGGAAACTACTTCCTCATTTAAGATGGGCTCATCATCACTAAAAACTTGGATGTTTCCATTTAAAAATTGGTGCATGGATATAGAGAAAATCAACTCTGATCCACCCAGATATCAGCATATAAATTAACTCAGCTCTATAGAAATAGAGGACAGAAAATAATTGTCTAAAAAAAACCCAAATGCTTTCTACTCAAGAAGTGACTGGAAGATTTTCAGTAATGAATATGGGTTACAAACTATGTTTTTACTGGATTAGGGACTTATTTTAAGTTGAATACTTTAAGGTTTTTGGGTTTTTTTAGAGTTTTGTAATTCCTTTTGGTTTTCTCACATTGATATAAAGAGTGACTATTCCTTCACCAAGTAAGTGAAAGCCATACTATCAGAACTTTCTTGCAAAAGATTTTGAAATATCAATAATTTTAGAGAACATATTGACAATTTAGGAAGAGAGAAAATCAATCTAACATCATATCTCATTGTTAAAGCATCCAGACTTTCTTATCCTTAGAGACAGCATTTGCTCATCAAGGTTTTGTTATATAAATGCAGTGGACTACATTTGAGGTAAAGGGCCCCACCACACTTTAGCTGTCTTCTCTACCTGATCTATGGATACGTAGATACTTGGTTCAAATAATTTTTCATCCAATATTTCTGAATGGCTACAGCGTCTTATAGTGTTTGGACACATTTAATTATCTAATACATTTGTTATATGTGTGCAAGGGCTGCTAATAAGGTAATAGAATACAGCTTCTTATCTTGAGGTGCTTTCAATCAGATTGTATATATAAGATTGTGAAGTATTTTAAAATGTAAATTTTGGAAGAGAATGATGAGGCATCATAAAGTCATCAAGTTTAAAGTGACTATCATTAATATCAACAGAGAGAAATTATAGATGGCTCCAGGTGGAAGCTTGCTGTATCTGAAAGGACTGGTAATCTAGCCTTGTCTTGTCATCAACTTTCAGAAGCACTCAAAAGTATCTGAATAAGTACTGATATTGGGGTCACTATCTTAAATTGTCTCTTCCAATCTTATATTTATCTAGGACTTCAGAGGATACTCTGGCATATTATCATTACCCTCCTGAGAAATGAGAGCCACAACCTGTCTCCTGTGTTAAACAAACCTGACTCTTAGGGAATCATTAAGTTAACCTCTAACCTTCACAGGGCAATCTTAGCTGGTCTCATTAGGTCCCCAGAAATTGCTTCTTAAATTTTATCTTGAGATTCTTTCTTTAGTGCTGGCAAATGACAATTCCTGTCTTTCCAGAAGTAATGCTTCAATTTTCAAGTATACTACTGATGTCATTACATTTATTTTCCATTTGGTATTATAACAAATCCAGATCTTTGAGTGAGAGCTAAAAGTTTTTGGACATGGCCTGGTTTAGGGGATTAGAATAGATCAAAAAGAGCTTCACTTCTGAGTTACTGGATCACATCTGGCCAGGTCAATGATGATAACAACACAAGTGACCCTCCATTACTATATACAAGCATTGTCCAATAGAAATATAATGCAAGCCATACATATAATTCTAAATTTCCTGGTAGTCACATGAAAGAAAATAAATATAAACAGGTGAAATTAATTTTAGCAATATATTTCATTTCACTCAATATATTCCAATATTGGTATTTCAGCATATAATCAATGAATAAAATTATTCATGAAAAAGTATACTTTTTTATACTTAGTCTTTGAAATCTGGTATTATTTTACTCTTGTAGCACATCTCAGTTTAAACTAGTCACATTTCATGTGTTCATCAGCCTCATGTGGCTAACTGGTACTAAAGTGGCCCATGAAGGTCTACAGAAAACTAGATGGTCTCAGTAAGCCTCGCTCAGAACGTAGACATCCTCCCTCCTGAGCTTCCTAAGCCTAGTGGATTTGAAAACTGAAATTCATTTTCCCTATTAGAAGTGGCCATTCCAGTCTCTGTGCTAACTATTCCAAGTTTAAATAGTGGTCATGATAGTCAATTTTTTCATAGTACACAATATTCAAAAATTTTGTCTTGAGTCTACATGCTTAATGGCAATTACCTAGTACTCTTTACTCCTTAATAAAAAGAGACCTTAGTTGTGTTTTGCCTTTTTTCTGTATACCTTTTACACAGCTGCTTTCAGAGTCAGTCAGACATTGGAGTGATATTTATTAGGGTCAGGCATCAGTGCTAGTGTCAAACCATGAGAGATACAGAGTTCTCATGGACTCAAGGGGCTTGTACTCTACAGTCTACCCAGATAAAACCATCACTACTCTCCACAAGCTTTGTCCTGTGGTAGCTTACAAGTACTTCTCAAACTGGCACAGTACCCCCTTGGGTATTAAAAATAAAGATCAAAAAAAGTCTTTAGTCATTTTCTTTTTGTCTTACAGCATTCAATTTGGCAAGTTTTCTAGGAAATAAAAACTCTCTTGCAAACAAATAATCAACTTGTTCTTTTTAATAAATACTCTATAACCAAATGTGCTATTTATTTTATCTTGAGTATTGTATCATATCTGGTTTACTTCCTCTCTAAAAGTAAATGTGAAGGGAAAAATGTCAGAAAACCAAAGAATAATTTAAATAAAAGTCATGAAACTGTACAATGAACTACAAATTTCAAGTATTCTGTGGGCAGGAGTTTCCTATCTACAGACAGAAACCCACTAAAGAACAGAAAATTATCTCCTTTTGAATCAAGTGAATTAAATGTTTTCTGACCTCAGTTAAAAGTTAAGACTAAGTTCTCATTAAATGTTCTACCAGCCTCTAACAACACAAAGTGCTCAGAACTTCCTGTGGTACAGCATGCTCTTTTCCTCTATGTATTTGCTGACTTTCATGTCTTCTTATTTAGTTTTCAAGTTTCTGTGACCTTAATATGACATTTTGGTTGGGTGATTAATCCCTATTAAATGGCACTGAGCTGATTAGACGAAGGCCTTGTTGGCATAAGTCAGTCACAATGCTGCGATTCAGTGTGATAAGCTTAAACACACACAGTTAGATGGAGTAATATCTAATTTGTCAAAGCTCTTATGGCTTAATTTTCTGCCACAAGGCTTGAAAGAAACAGTGACTGAACAAAGCTCCAGATTTATTGCTTAAGTACCTTCAGTAAATTGATCTTGCCGGATCATGTAATCTCATTGTGGACATTTTGGGAGACAGTGGAGCTCAACTAGACTGAAACCTCCTTAAAAACGGGCCTGAGGGTTCCTGAGCACAGAACTTGAAAGCAAAGCGACCAGATATAAATGTCTCTTCAGAGGCAGACAACAGCCAATTTGCTTGGCCAGAGCTTTCCTTTTAGGATAATTGCATAAAAAGAATAGACATCAGTGAAAGGATGAAAGATTCATGGAGGGAAATAAAAATATATACCAGGTCCTGAAAACATCATGCTGAAACGGGCCACAGCTCTATTATGTGAAAAATAAAACAGGAGCGGCTGACATTTCTTTTAACCCAGTTATTGCCATCATAATTATCTTATCCTAACAACAGGCAGTTTTCCTGGCATGTGTTTTCAAAGCTGGTGAGTACTTTCTAATTGAGGGGGAAAAAGATATGAGATAGCCTTCTCTTATAATCTGTGAAATAACAATTACTCTTCTGTTTGATCAATAGAAAAGGAGTGAATACGAGCATTTTCTGCAGATTAGACATAAAAAACATCCATTTCAGCTTAATAAATACACAGAGTAAATCATCGAATATACCACAAACATTTACTGGATTACTGAGGACTGGTTCTGTACAAGACATTGCTATAGATATAAGGGAGAGAGAAAAATTAGATAATAGTCCCAGTTCTGAAGTGTTGAATCTATAGACATATACATGGTTATTACATTAGGCAAAAAAAAAAGTCTACTATGAGAAAAACACAAAGGAAGAGATTAATGTCTGGATCAGCATGGAAGATACAGTGTCATCAAGAGGATAGACAAAAGTGTTCAGAACTATGAAGCCCACAGTATCTGAGCAAACACTTCATGGGAAAATGGAATATAGACCCTTGGGTACCGGCACTGCAAGAAGAGCAAATGGCATGAATAAACCTGCTGCTGTAAATGTACAAAGAAGAATTATTTCCTACTTAGACCAAAATTCTATTAAATCATTTAAACAAATTTTTGTACTTCAACATTCATCAGTGTTGTTTACTTATTTAGATCCAGACCAAGAGATTCCCAAAGGTACCTTTGCTCAAACAAGATGGAAGCCTAGTTCTCTTTCATGGAAAAGGCTCAGTGTGAGCTGGCAGTTCAGATCATTGGGTGTCTGTGCCCACAAGATCATCCAGGATCCAGGAGCTCAGGCTCCTTCTGTCAGGGGGTTGCCTTTCTCCACAAGGCTGAAGCTAGCTCCCTGTAATCCCATCTGCATTCCAATACCTGGGTATAAGAAGAAGGTGGAGGGCAAGAAGCTTCCTTTCTAAGGAAGTGACCTAGCTACTGTATACATCGCTCAGCATCAGGAATCAGGCTGGGAGGCTTGTGTCCTGTAGAAAGACCTGAGAGTTATATTACTAATAAGATGGGGACATAGGATACTATGGGACAAGTAAGCAATTTCCGACATCCTAGGCACTCAATGTTCACTGCTGAATTGATGAAGTAATAATTAAATGGACAATTGAAAGTCTCTGTGTTCCTTAGAAAACAGTCTAATATGGACATCAGTAACTTCTCAGATTCTTTTGTGAATCAAAGGAATTAAAAAAAAGCAGTTGGTTGTGCCAGATGCTTCAGTGGAGGGTGTATATATGCATGTTTGAGTGTATGAAGAGAAAGGTGAAGAAATTTGGATCTGTCAGAGGAAGATTGAGTGTCACTCATCACAGTAGCCTCTCTTAGGAGGTATTATATCTCCTTAGTTTAGGGAACCATTTCTCAGTTTCTCAAGGTTTCTATGCATTTGCCTAACACTGGGGTTACATCAGCTCCAGCCATGTCTTTTCATCAACTTCAGAAACCCCATGTTCATCTCATGCCTTTGATGTAGAGATAATATAAAAATAAACGAAAGAACTTTGTCTTTTTATAAATATGTTTCCCTTACACAAAAAGCAGCATGATATAAAGAATTGGAAATTTTATTAAAAAGAAGATACTACCTTTTTGTTGCTCAGTGATGTCAAAGCTGACATCATTCATTTTGTCAAATACTTATCTCTGTAATTCCAGGACAGAGTACGTTCAGAGATTATATTCATTATGGGAAATGCCACCTTGAAAATTGCAGATGGCATAGTTCCCTGAAGCCAAAGAATGTGAATCACTGGAAACTTCACTTGTTCTTTCATCCTCCCATTCATTCACTCCTTGAAGAAACTACAAGCTCTGTGATTTATGACCCCAACATTCAAGAATCATACAGTAAAAGGAATTTATGTTCTAGTGAACAATTATACCTTTACTTTGATCTCTTGTACCTATCTGTAAATAAATGCTGTGTTTGTATGCTTAATTTTAATAATATATCTAAAAAATATATATAAACTAATATACCAATTACATATGTTGTAAAATATTCAGAAATATGAATTCTTAGATGAGATATCAAAAAGAAATTGTATTTTGAAAGGGTTTAACATGATGACTCTATTAGTTAATATCTCACCACACAATATATAATTAGTGCAAGATTCAAATTAAGCTGGTGAATATAATCCATTTTATGCAGCTTTCTTGGTACTTTTTTATTTTGGCTCACCATTTGATAGATAGTATCAGACTGTTTTTACCATGTTTTGTGTCTGGCCGAGACCTTTATTAATAACAGAAAATGTATTGATGACCCAATTTTCTTTTTTAGTCCCTGAGGCTTGTAGTATTAAAATTGCTTTATCTAGCAACTTCACAAGAAGGAATATTTTTTAGTCCTTATGTTCATTATGTGACAGGTGTCTTGGTGTCATAAAACTACAAAACCAGAAACACACTAGAAACTATAGTATATTGCAGTACACAGAGTTAATCAAATGTTCTAATGAAGACAGTTCTGTCAACACCCCTGCCAGTAAACCACCACTCTACCTCAATTTACCCTGCATAAAGGGCTTGACAGGTAATTATCTGATACACAGGATGTATGATGGGGTGACAGGAACCAGGGACAACTCACTTGCTAAGTAAAGACAAATTCTGTTCTTTTATGGATTAAAAAATAATGAAATATGAAGAGAAATTCTAATATTTTTTACTGAATCCCAAAAGATTAGTTTATACACTCCACTTTGGGGATTGCTATAGTTGGGTAGAAATTAAAATAACTATTCAGAGAGATTACAGACTCAAGATTTCCCTGATTTCAGGAAACCAGGGAATTATCATTATCAAGGTCTTGTTTTGTTTTGCTTAATTAATATTGAAAAGATAATTTTTATGTAGTTCATAGTTATCAGATGCTCTGTGTTAGTCCAGAAAAACAATTGCCTCAACTTTGGCAAACTTTTGATTTTAAGAAAAGCTTTTATCAGAACTCTTCACTCAAGTCCTAGAACTCACAGGTCAGACTTAAAAATCAAATTGATTAGAGAATAATATGAAAGATTAAATGATCAATTATAGCAAATAATCACAAACCATGAGTTTGTGTAAATAAAGATACTAATGTGGACTTAGTAGATAAAAAGGGTCATTTCAAAAGGATATTAGCCAGGGGGCTGGGATTATGGCGCAGTGGTAGCGTGCTCGCCTAGCACGCATAAGGCACTGGGTTCGATCCTCAGCACCACATAAAAATAAAATAAAGATATTCTGTCACCTACAACTAAAAAATAAACATTTAAAAAAAAAAAAAAGGATATTAGCCAGGGTGAGGTCCTACAGAGGAGGTGTTTTTGGCTTCTAGGAAATTGAAATAGCATGTAATGTTAACAGAAGGCAGAAAGGATTTATTTTTATTTATGTGATTAATATCTTTCACCTATAGATACAGAATTAAAATGTGACTTGCAAACGTAACTTGAGGAATGCCCAAAGTTGAGGGATTCTGAGTTATTTGGTATAGGCTGATGGGAGAAGACCATCAGTGTCTCTTCTATCTGGTCTAAAATTTATCGTATTGGTGACAAATACACTAGAGGTACATAATTCTACAGATTTTTAAAAATTCTCTTCTCTCATCCTTTTTTTTTTCTATGTTGTTTTTTATTATTAAATTTATTTTTTGTTGTTGCTTTCTTTTGTGGTGCTGGTGATTGATCCCAGGGCCATGTAAATGCTAGGCAGGCACTCTACCACTGAGCTACATCCTTGGCACCCTTAAATTTACTTTTTTAACTGATAAATAAAAACATAAAAATTTTACATATTCTTGGGGTATTGTGTGATGTTTGATTACACATACACACTGTGTATGTTTAAATCAGGTGCGCTCTCTCTCTCTCTATATATATATATATGTATGTATGTGTATTTCCTTAAGTATTTAGCCTTTCTTTATGGTGAAAACATTCAAAATCCTTTCTATTAGCCTTTCTGAAGTGTACAGTCCATTATTGTTATCTGTAACAATATAGTCTATCACAGTGACCCTACTATTCAATAGTACCCCAGAACTTCTTGCTTTTATATAACTATAACTTAGTACCCATGGATCAACTTTTCTCCTATCCTTCCCTCTTCCCCTACTCTCCCCAGCCTCAGGTAACAACTATCTAATCTCAACTTCTGTGAGATTAACTGTTTAGATTCTACATGTGACTGAGATGATGCAGTGCTTGTTTCTCTGTTCCTAGCTTATTTTATTTAACAGAATTATCTCTGGTTCTATCCATGTTGTTGCAAATGACATGATTTCATTCTTTATTATGGGCAAATAGTATTCCATGTTGTATATGGACCATATTTTCTTTAGTCATCAGTCAATGGGACACTTAAGTTGATCACATTTCTCAGCTATTGTGAATAGTGCTATAATAAACATGGAAGTGCAGATGCCTTTTCAATATAATGATTTCTTATCCTTTGGGTATACACCTAGGAGTGGGACTGTTGAATCATACTGTAGTTCTATTATTAACATTTTACCAAAAAAAGTTTTAAAATATTTTGAATAGTTAATATGTATTAGACATTATATAATTCAGTCATTACATAACCAGGCAATAAGAATATTCTTATCTTGCCAATGAGAAAATTAAAGCTCAGAGAGACCAAATTACTCTTCGAGGGCCATAGAGCTAGGGACACAAGCCCTGTCTTTGAAGCTCATGTGTCACTGCTTTGGGAAGCTAGCAGGTCAGGGAAAGCTGATGTAATTTCTTTACCTTCCTTAAAAACAAGAACAAATAACATAAAAGAAAGTAACAAAAAATATTTTTTAAAGACATATAATTTGGACTTGTATAGGTTTAAAGTGATGGTCTACTTATTCTTATCACAGGTAAAGATACTATGACAACCTTGGGAAGACAAAAGCCAATAGGAACACACACTGAGGGTTGGGGGCAATAAGAATCACCTATGAAGAGGACTTAGTTACCAGAATTGTCCAAGAAAGATTTCAGAAAACTCAACAGAGCTGTCAGAGTCGAAAAAGAAAAACAGAATTGGAAAGGGTCTGGAGAGATTGAAATTTGTCTACGGTGAACCTTCCTTTTGACAATTCACATCCATCTTAAGCAGAAGCATTGTTTATTCTTATTGTGCCAGGTTTCCTTTTCTGGTCTGCTGATTCTCTAGGGTTTTGTAGGCCAGTAGTTCGAGTTTTCAAAATTCAAAAGCATTTGGGATTTCGAAAACACAAAATGCAAAGGATACCAGTAGCACAGTTTATTTAAGAGGTTTTAATCATAATAATCTGCATAGTGTGTTGTGAGATTTCCTACCTCAACTGTCTCCTTTCTTTCTCTTTGGTGTCTGAGAAAAAGCCAAGAACCCCTCCCCACAATTTAGAAAAATTTTAGTGGAAGCATTTAATCCTAGTGGAACCCATCTTATCTTCCTGATTCCTTTTCTGCTATAATGAACCAAATTGTCTTGTAAGAGCCATCTGTGACACAGAATAATAAACTGGGTCATGGGTGGAAAGTTGAGTGCTGCTCTATGGCATTTAGCTGTCATTACCCAATGGGATTTGACTAGTTCTCTGAATGAGAAAAGGCAGCATGGCTTTGCATTCATTTTATAGCTTCTGAGATTTTAAAGTATGTATAAAGATTTCAGTGACTTACTGTAGCCATGACTGAGAATGAACTTGAAATGCTAAATGGAAGTGATCACAGTTTAATCTGAGCCAAAAGGCATTTCTTTGCAAGATCAAACTCCCATAAGTCATACATAACACAGAAATTGTTGCAGAAGAGATGCAACATCATCATGCCAGACACTAAGTGAGTTATTTCTCTCCTGTCCCATCTCACCACAGTTTCCTCCCAGTTGGTCACACATGGTAAGCATTCATCTAACCTCAAATGCAGTTCCCCAGTCTTATCAGTAGATCTGTACTCTCCACCACTGGACAGCAATAGAGTGCATATTTCCAATGTAAAAAGACTGACGTCATTATTATTTTAATTAAACAGTTGCCAGTTTGCATTCTTTTTCTCCCTTAAAACCACTCCATTCCCTTACCCAACACTAGCCAAGAAAAATTTAGTTTTCTACATTTAGTGAAAAATTACTTTAAGTATAGGATATGTGATTTCACAATAATATAGACTTGTTTTCTTGACATTTGTAAGAAACTTGTGACATCCCAAGTCACAATACATTTAGGATCACGGAATGTTGATCTGGGGGATGATGGCACTGTCACACTGGGGTCTTTAAACTACATTATGATTTTTGTTAGCATTTAGAAAAAGGAGAGAAGGATGATTTCTTGGACAATTTGGCAAGATGAAAAACTGGTTATTACCAGGTGTGGCACACCCCTGTAATCACAGTGATTCAGGAAGCAGAAGCAGGAGGATCACAAGCTGCCGGCCAGCCTGGACAACTTAGCAAGACCCTGTTCAAAATGAAAAACAAAAAGGATTGGGAACGAAGTTCAGTGGTGAAGTACACCTGGATTCAGTCCCCAGTACCCAAACAAAACAAAACAAAACAAACAACAAAAAAACCGGGTTTATTAGTTATTAATTATTTTAGCTTCATCAATAAAGATCTGAAATAACAAAGATGAATATAAATTTTAGTAAATTAATAATTCACAAAAATAAAATAAAAACCATTAGCATGTTTCATCAAGGGTGATCCTGTATATAATCTGTTTAAGTAATAATTTTATTGTTAGTGCTTTTTTTTTTTTTAAAGAGTTTTGGCCACACGTGTACATTCTCTGACTTGGAAGCCTAGCTTCCTGTTATAATCAATACACATTACTTTTGGACTTAAAAAAAATCAGACAAATATTCTAAATTGTTGAACTTTCTGGGTACATGTATCTTCTGCCTTAAGTTTATTTACTTTATACAGTTTCCCTTCTTTTCTTACTTTAGTGCCTGTTCAATATCACTGACTAAATCACAGAAAGAACTCCAAGAGTGCCTCGCCAAGCCACAAACACTGAAGAACCTACATGCTTATTTAAAGAATCAGGGTAGGTGGTGATCTCTATTTTTAAATCACTCTGCGGCTAGAAAACATAAACATCATTTTTAATTACAAAATGCCTTCACATATTTTGTATATTTACAACTATGTCTTACTATCAACTCATTTGAAAAATTGCACAGTCCAATAATCATACATTTAAAAAATCAAATTATCTGTTAATATTTTCTTTCCCTTTGCCCCATACTGATTTAAATATTATATTTTATTAAATACTTTATGTTCTTGATAAGTCTGATATTGTTTTGCACACATATCCAGAATAATGCCTACTTCTAAAGTCATGACTCAGTGGCAAGCAGCTGAGTATGTCCTCCAACTGAGTGTCCTTCTACAAGGTTGACATCTTAAAGGAAACAAATTTACTGCAGATTTATCCTAACTTCAGTAACATACATCTATAAACACCCCCACATTGGTACTTTTGGATAGTGGCACTAGAGTGGAGAGAAATGAGGGGGTGAGTGAGAATTCCCAAAGTCTTTCATGACCAAAGGATATGCTCACACTAACCTGGTCAGCAATACAGAAGGACAGCAGGTAAAAGTTTACATTATGGAGAAGATAATGGAAAACAAGAGACAGAGGATAAAGCCCTAATGATTACACACATCACTTCTTTTTTTTTCATAGATCCTCATAAAATAAGAATGATTATATTCAATAGGAAAACTTAGTGCTCCAGACATGATTCTGTATAAGCCTCTGCTACTTTGCAAGGGAAAAAAATTACATGTTTCATTATGGAATTTCCCACAGATTGTCCTTTTGCTTCTGAATTACTTTAGATTTCAGCAAATAGAGCATTTTCCTGGCTATGTTAACCAAATGAAAATGTGATTACTAACTTATGTTACTTTTATCAATGACATTCAAAAGAAAAAATACAAGGACATATTGTCATCTTCTTTCATCCATATGGAGCTACATAGAATTTAGCTTCCAAAGAACAAATCATTAAGGAGCGTGGTTGCCTAATGAGGAAAGGGAAGTCAAACATGCTATGTTAGCTTTCTATTGCTGTAACAAATACCTGAGTTAAGTCACTTATGAAGAGTAAAAGTTTATTTGGGTTCACAGTTTTGGAGGTTTCCATTCATGATTCATTGGTCTCGTTGCTTTGGTTAGACTTGTGCCGAGATTTACTTTGTCAGAAGTGTGTGGCAGAGAAAAATTGTTCACCACATGGACAGAAAGCAAGAGAGAGAAAAAGAAAGGGATTAGGGTCCCACTATCCCTTTCAAGGATGTGACCTCAATGGCCTAAGACATGCCAATAGGCCCCACCTCTTAAAGTGTCTACCACTTCCCAATAGCGCTGGAGACTAAACATTTAACAACAGGATTTGGGGAACATTCCAGATCCAAACCATAGTACCTGCTTAATCTTCTGCTCAAATCACCAAAATATCAAAATGAATACTTTAAAATATGCCGAAATTCTAGATTGCTAAAAATAAATACCTACATCATTCTGGTTGACTATAGATTAAGTTCTGAATTAAAATGTTTAGCATAGTCTATCTCCTATTTGCTTACTAGGTGGAAAAACCATTATTCATTCAATATCCATTTGGTCTAAATCATAAAACAAGTTAATTTTTAGGCATTGAGGATACAGCAGAGAATGAGGCCCAGTTTCTCTTCTCAAGTACCATATGGTCTAATTGGAATATAAAGGTATGCAAAAATACAGCTGTGGGTATATGAAAATAGACAATCGATTATTCCAAAACAAGGGGATAAACAGTGTCATATTGGCAAGCAAAGACAAGACAGAAAATTCTAGCTAGAACTCTGGTGTCTTTTCTTATCTCCTAGTGAATTTTCACTTTACTTATTATAATAAAATATGGCTATTTTATTATAAGTTTACTGCTGAACATTAATTTTTAAAACAGGTTTATCACTAAAAATGAAACTGCTTTTTCTACTTTCTGTCACTTCTTAGCAGAGGTAATGCTAGATTAATATTCCTAAAGTATAAAAATGTTAAAATATATTATTTATGTCTATGCAATCATATAATATTTGATTATGATCAATTAATATAATTTCTTTTATTAAAATAGTCTGCTATTTTTTCATCTCACTTTATATTTTCTATTATTCAGTTGACTCACTTAGGAAACTAAAATAAATAAGTAGAAGGTACTTTCTTTCCCACCAAGCTGATTAGATGTTTTGTAGATCATAGCACTTTGTCACAAATTTGGTTTATCAGAGAATACAGAGAGCATCTAAGGAAAAAAGGAAAACAAAGCGAGTCTCTCAATAGGTTCCCCAGTCTATTATTCCATATTTTCCTTTTGATAACCTTCACCTATCAACCAAGTCACCATTTAGGTCTTAGTTACTATTCATCTTATCTGAACAAATTTCCTTCACAAAAAAGGAGTCCATTGCCTTGTAGATACAGTTAGCTTTGAATGGAAATACAAAAGGGATGTATTGCATTCTTATAAACCATCTGCAAATATTGACTCTATCAGTAAGGAGAGAGTTTGGAAAAAGAAAAATAATGCAATTTTAGATTTTAAAATTTTAAGAGCGATTTTATAAGGTCATTTCTTTGTAAAATCTGCCTTGCAAATGTCACATCCTCCCCTGGTTCATATTCACCCACAACAAAAGTTTGAGAAGGCTTCAGCTGAAGTGTCATAAAACGTGCGCACTGTAGTAACTGTGCAGGCCTACAAGCGTGGGAAGCCCCAGAGTCCCGGAAGTGGTGGAAGTGTTCCCAAGACACCTGCCAAGTTCTGACTCCTGAAAGGAGAACCGAATGATCTGCCTGCTTTGTATCCCTCTCTGTGTCTGAAAGCAGACCCCTAAAGTTAACTGCCTCGACACAGTCTCAGAAACTGTGGCTCTCAGTTCCTTGTGCATCACAAAGCCTGTTCAGGTTTTTTCTTTTTGTTGTTGTTATTGTTTTGGCACTTACAATAAAAGTTACTGAATATTTTTTTGCTCCCTCAAGGGGTATTACAACAATAGACTCCTCAATTCTCATGGAGAACAAGCAGAATATTATTGACAATTATGTCCTTTCCAGTTCCACTGGCCACTGTGGACTGTGCTCAAGGGTTGCCATTTACTAATGGAAACTTGAAAGAAGCCATTAAAAAAAATAGAACACTACTTGTTCTAAACAGTATTTGTATAGAAGTTTTTGTATATATGAAGTTTATATAACTATGGATTTGAGAGATAACTAACAAAGGAAAGCTATGCTTATGTATTTTTGAAATACTATTTTTGAAATATGCTGAAAATCAGAAAATTGAAACTTGAAATAGTTAAAGTAGCAAAGAGACTCATTCATTATTTTTCAGAGAATAAAATCTTCTTAAAGCGAAAACATTCAATTCTTGGTTTCAGTCCAAAGGTTCTGTTCAGTTGTTTTGAAGTTGCAGGGAAAAAAATGTACTTTTCCTATCGTACCCATTGACATTTTTAAACAAAAATAATTCAAAGATATTTAAACAGTACAACTTCAAATGTCTGTGGTTAATCCATTGCAGAGAAGAATCTGTAGGAGAAAAAAACTACGAAAAAATAAACTTGGAGTTTGATCATCCTTTCAAACACTGGAAGCAAACAAAAATTCTTCTAGGTTTATGATTGTACTATCAAAGTCAAGAAATGAGAATTCAGGTTCTTGTATTGTCTTTTATAAAAGTTTTTTAAAGGAGAAATTAACAAAACTATTTTGAATTTAGAATCACAGAACAAAACAGTCACTTGCCAATGAGTTCTGCTTCATTAAAAATTAGCCTAATTACCCTACCATTTGAGAGTATTTCTTAGTAACAGCTTCTCTTTAAGATTATGCATAGGAGAATTAACACGTGAACTTTCCCCACATTTTTGTAGCATAGTTTAAACCCAAATTACATTTTTAAACAGTCGAGAATGTATAACTTAATTTAAAGGGAAGAATATATGGTACAGTATCCTAGAGACAAAAGCTTACAGATGTGTCACTGTTATAGACATGACAGCCTCTTGAATCTAGAGACTTGGAAAATCTATGGGTTCAAATTCTTGGGTGAGGTATTTATCTCTTGCAACTTTGTTTTCTCTATCTGAAAAATGGGGATAATAGGGTTCTGGTGAGTATGAAAAGAGGCCATGATATATGTAAAATAATAGCAGTAATATCTGGTATATAGTTCTTACTCAGGAATTATTAATTTCCTTTCCCATTTCTTGGGGCAAGCAGTTATTAGTATAAATAGAAGTTATAAAATACAGGTAAAATTAAATCATACTTGATAGCCAAAACAAAATGAATTTATGGAATAAATTACTCTCTTTTTAATCAATATTTTCCAAGTTGCTATTGATATACCATTAATGGTAGCTGAGTCTGACCAGAAAGGAAGAGAAGATAAAATATTAGAGTATTTCACCTGTAAAATAGTATTATTTCATTAAACTTTGATATTAGTTACATGTATGTCATGTACATGTATTGGACTCTAGGTAAGCAAGTAAAATGTATTTCTTATTGGGGCTGCAATTTAGAAAAAAATACAGAAAGAAAAACATTGCTTTATCTGTTTCTCCAATTCTCACTGATACCTTTTTCAATTTTTTAGTTCATTAAGTATATATAAAAATGGGCTTGAGCATATGCCAGCCTTCAAAAATTCCTTATGCATTTCCATAAACAAAACACACGTTTCCCACATCCAAAGGAAACTAAATATTTTTATTCTGGTTGGCTAAAAAATAATTATCATTTCTTGAGTGCTAATTATGAAGCACTATGAGGTTCAGAGACATAAACTCAAAGCCAGGATTAGAGTCTAGTTCAGTTTCACCCATGCCCTTGCTTTCCAACACTAAACCATGAACATGTTCTTGGGTGGCCAAATGTAATTGGGTAGCCTGGTAAGTGGAGAAATGGCTCTTATAGCCAATGCTTTGCTCTCAATGGTTGCTGAGTGTAGAGTAAGACAGATTCAGGAAGGAATGTACCCCACAAAGGAAACAGCACATTGATGGTGAAGAACACTTCTCTCAGAGAGCAAATTGGGTCTATCAGTGACTGGTGTAGTCATAACACAATTTAGCCTGTTCAAGAGTCAGAACTGTATAAATACAGTACAGGAAGTTCAAAAAGTAATATTTTAGAAACCACATTCTTTTCTCCAGAACAGACAGCACAGAAGGTTCCATTTCCCACATTAAAACACTCTGTCTTCTCCTTGGGACACAGTGAAACATTTACTAAGAAGTCTGAACAGCCAGGAGCATGAACTCTGATTTTTTTCCACTGTGTTCACAAGAGCAGTGGATTCAATAGAAGTCCAGGACTCTGAAATAGACTGTTCAGATTTCTTTGCTCACACTCAGCTAATATGAATCACTTTGACTAAGTATTGCCCTGCTTTGCAGAATGGTATTCTGACATTATTAATAGTTGGCGAAGTTGAGTTGACCACAATAAGAGCTTTCTCCAGCTTGAGATAGAGCCAACAAGAGCTTGTGAATGTCAGCTTTAAGCTTGGGGATGGATTCAGATCCAAGTTTTAAAATATAATAAACACTTTCCAAAGATATAATAGCCTAGCTACTAACAACCATCATAACAGGGCAATTGTGGAACTCCAAAGGAAACTTAAACTTTGTATCATATACGAACATGCTGTAGAATGAAACTTCTTAAGATTTTTCTCAATACCTACTAAAGAATGTGTTTATCCACTTCTTTTATTTTTCTGCTTGTTTGAAGCTACTCAACTTGAATGTGAATCAGTTTATTATTATGGGATACTATGTGATCTCAAAAATATCTTTTGTTTCAAAATTCCTCACTTACAAACAGTATGTACTCAGCAATAAGATGCTGTAAGGGAGCATTTAAAAAGTATTGTGTCACCAAGAGGCATGTGCCCCTTAGCCTCATGTAACAGGACCTTTGGCACAAGGAAAGATACTCAGAACATCTTGGGAAATTGATATTAAGTAATGCCCATGTATCTTGAACTAACATTCTTTCTTACCAAGAAAACTATTGGAGAGAATTCCAATCAAATTGGTCAAACCACCATATTTAGAGTAGCAGCAACCTTTTAAATCATTTAATTCATGCCATGCTATAAAGGGCAGTCATTTAATGAGGAATCTATCATTTGTCTGTGTTTGTAAGACTCCAAGAAGAAATGAGAATTTACTTTGAACAATAAACTTTTAGACTATTGGCAAGTTTACTTGCACCCTTCTAATCCCATTAGACCAAAGTTCACTTAAAATGGCATGTCTAAAACAATGATGCTATCTAGCTCATGGTTTATCCTACTGAGTATAGAAAAATAATCAATGACAACTTAAAACATAATCATTGTAATTTCATACAGTGTTTTAGGAGCTGGTCTCAAAATCATTACTAAATTATTTTACAATTTTTAAAAATTATTTCTGTAGTTTCTACAGTTCTCCTCTAAGGTACATTATCCTGACTACCCATGTAATATAAGCCTAGTATAGAAAAATTAGAGAATATTGAAAAAGTAGAGATGAAAACAATTAAGTTTTCAGAACCGTGCCACACAAAAGAAATTATTAATATTTATAATTTTATTCTTTTAAAATTGGTTTCTAAGCATATAAATATGAAGTTGTACAAAAATATCATCATATGACATACATATCTTCAACAATCAATTACAACTAATTGCTCTTGTTATTAAAACTTTATCAAAACTGTTTCTGATGGTTGAAATGTTTAAACTTCCAGAATAGAAGGGGTACTAATTTAACTATCTTAAATCATTATTCAGGTTTATTACAGAATTTTACATCATAATTTAGGCAGTGTGAATATCTCTTTTATTCACCAGTATTTGTTATTTCTTAGAGGCAGAATTAGCAGGTGACAAGGACCAAGAATATGTTAAAAGTTTTAATAGATACACTCAGCTCTCCACATCCACAGGTTTTGTATCTGCGGATTCAAACTAAGATGGAAAATACTTAGGAAAAAAATACAGCTGTACTGAATATGTACAGATGTTTTTCTTATCATTATTCTTTAAACAATACAACTATTTATATAGCATCTACATTCTGTCAGGTATTGTTAGCTTTTCATATCTGTACTGAAATGACTGACAAGAACAACTTAAAGGAGGAAAACTTTTACTTTAGCTCACAGTCTGAGGTTTCAGTCCATGGCCAGGTGGCTCCATTGCCAAACTGCATCCAGAGAGAGAGAAACAATAGCTTCTCCTACATGTTCCATTTCTCTCTGGCCATGCTGGAGATTATCACTGTGTTAGGCAGCTTTAAAATGGTCCTCAGTGATTCTCTGTCTTAAAAGTGGGCTGCATGTGGGGACTTGCTTCTAATGAAAAGAAGGTGGCAGAAGTATGGGCTATTGCTTCGGAGGTTCAGTTAAACAGAAACTGTTTCTGTCTTGTGTTCTTTCTTTCTCTCTCCCTCTCCCAGCTCTCTTGTGCTAGGGAAAGCAAGTCATTCCATGGCAGATCAATGGAGAGAGGCACATGATATGAAGAGGAGCTGAAGTTCTCAGTGTGTCAACCTAAGAGGAATTGAAGCTTGCCAACAAACATGTGAGTGAGCTTGAGAGAGGACCCTGGAGCCACAGTCCAATCTTCAGATGACCGTAACTTCCTGAAAAACCTTGAGCCAGAACCACTCAACTAAGTGGCTTCCATATTCCTAATGCACTTAAACTGTGATAAACTGTTGTTTTAACCTGGGTAAATTGTTAAACAGCAGAAGATAGCTAACAAAATCATATTTCCCATTCTCATTAAATTTTATTTGAATGCCTTATATTGAATAGAAAGCTAAAATATTGTTTTTCATTTGCTTGCTGCTCATTTATAGATCTTTTGTTGAGAATGATCTGTCACATTTTCCTTTTTCTTATTAATTCATCATAATTATGCCTAAAGATATAACTTTATCCATTATATACCTTGCAAATGCTGTTTGCTTATATGTCTCTAGACACTGAACTTATTTGATATAAAAAAAGCTTTTAATTTTTTCTAGCAAAAAACTATCCATGTTTTCTTTCCTGTTCTTCCTTCCTTTCTTTCTTTCTTATTTTTTATTTTTTCAGTACTGGATAGTTAACCCAGGGGACTTTACCACTGAGCTGCATCCTCAATTGTTTGTTTGTTTTTCAATATTTATTTTTTAGTTGTAGGTGGACACAATATCTTTATTTTTATGTGGTGCTGAGGATTGAATCCAGTGCCTCACACATGCTAGGGGAGCACTCTATCACTGAGCCACAACCCCAGCCCTCAATTGTTTTTATTTTTTTACTTTAAGACAAGGTCTCACTAAGTTGCTTAAGGCCTTACTAAGTTGCCAAGGCTGGTCTTGAACTTGTGGTCCTCCTGTCTCAGCTGCTGGGATTACAAGTATCCACCACCCTGCCTGGCATTTTCCTGTTCTTTTTAAGGCATGTAGGCAGCTAGGAAGCAGGACTGGAGCGTTAGTGTCCTAGGCCACATTGTTCATTCAAGGAGCAAATTGTATTGGAAAGAATTCTCCTTTACTGATTGTGTGATACTGAGAGTGCCACTAAATGTGCCTGAGCATCTGACTTCCTTATCTGAAAAATTAGAGTTAATCATAGTACCTACTTCACAGGTTATTGTGAGGATCAAATAGAAATGTGTGGGGAAAGTACTTGCAAGTTCTTGTGTAAAGTTGTTAGAGATTCAAGATGGCAGATTAGAGGAAGACTGCATTTCCAGTTGTTCTGTGGCTAAGGAGAGAAGCAGTGGGAATACTGCTTCAGAGAAGTGGGTGAAAGAGGGAGCTCACTGAAATCTAGTATTGGACAGTTAGTGTCTGTTAGAGACTCAGAAATTCAGGTGCATTGAACAAAGAACAAGAGAGAGTACACTGGAGCCAAGCAGGTTGTGACGGCAGCAGCAAGGCTGGTTCACCATATGGGGAGGGATAACACAGAGAGAGAAACACACTAGACAAATTTCACACCAAAAACTTGTTGATCAGAAAAGTGCTCCATGTTTCTCAACTGGCGAGCAGACAGCTGAGGTGGGAGCCACCTTGAGGAGTCCATGCTGCAGCTTGCTGCTGCAGGAGCCATGGAGATCAGAGCAAACACTGCCATATTGTCCCAGCAGGTGCCTACTGAGTGACTTAGGGTGTACTCAGCAGAACATGCACGATACAGGCACAGAGAAGATTGTGCCAAGGGGATTCCACTCAGAAATGTAGAGGGGAGTGCAACTTGCTTTCCCTTTGAATCTGGCAGCTTTTTGTGGGTAGCAGTGTGTGAGACATGTGGAGGGTTGATCCCCCTGCTCTGCTCCTGAGATCCAGACTCCCAGCAAAGATCTCCATCTGCCTGGCCCTAGGGATATGTTGACCCTAGGGCTGTGTTGATCTTATCTCTCCAGAGCAGAATCACCAAACAAAGTCCTGGTCTGATTAGACCTAAGCCCCAGCCTCCGGAACTCCACTTATAGAACTCTGCAGCAGCCCACCCTGTGAGTGCATCAATCTGGTCTGTCCAGACAAAACTACAATCAACAGTATTTCCCATTCTGTCCTACCTTGTGCTGGTGAGAAGGAAGCTGAGTGCTGTTTCAACCAGCTTCAGTTTTTGGCCATTCCAGTGGCCTCTCGATGAGCAACACCAAAAGAGGAAGAGGTTAACAACCCCCAGCCCTCAGGCACTCTATATCTATCTCTATCTCTCTATTTCTGTCTGCACATAACCCAAGAAGAAATAAAAAGGACAGCTGGATGTAGGCAGACACCATTCATGCTCACGGACTGTTTTGATCACCTCAGTGGAGACAGCTCTTATTTTTCATTAAGAATCTTTTTTTTTTTTTTTTGGTACCGAGGATGGAACTCAGGGGCACTCAACCACTGAGCCACATCCCCAGCCCTATTTTGTGTTTTATTTAGAGACAGGGTCTCACTGAGTTGCTGTCGCTGAGGCTGGCTATGAACTTGCAATTCTCCTGTCTCAGCCTCCCAAAGTGCTGGGATTACAAACTTGTGCGACTGCAATCGGCAAGAATCTTTTTCCTTGTGTGTGCCCATGTGCTTGTACATAATCTTGCTATGCTGATTGGTTTGTGGATACATGTGCAAATTTGTTTCTTTCTTTTCTTCATTTTTAGCTTTTTTAATGATAGTCATTTATTTTTCCTTGTCTTCTTGGGGTGAGGGGTTTTTGTTCATTTATTTTTGTTTTCTTTGTTTGGGGTTTTTGTTTGTTTGTTTCTCTTTCTGTCCTTTCTACTCCTGCTAATACCCAAATATTCTTGTTCTCTCTCCCTTCACTTTGCTTTTCTATATCTTTCTGATAATCTCTAATCCAACAACACAGTGAATGGGGAAAAACTGAAAGCATTTCTTTTAAAATCTAAACAAGACAAGAATATACTCTCATGTCTCCTATTCATTAAAGTACTAGAAATAATAACCAGAGTAATTAGGGAAGAGAAGGAAATAAAAGGGGTAAAAACAGGAAAGGAAGAAGTAAAATTATTGTGTGCAGATGATATGATCCTATATGTACAAGATCTAAAGAGCTACACCAGAAGACTGATAGAGCTAATAAGTAAACTCAGTACAGGTGTAGGTTAAGAAATCAGCACACAAAAATCAATAGCTTTCCTAAACTCCAATAATGAGTTTGCTAAAAAAGAAATCATGAAAACTATCCACAATACCTCAAGGAAATAATGAGATATCTAGGAATAAATCTAACCAAGGATGTAAAAGATATCTACAATGAAAAGTAGAGAATATTGAAGAAAGAAATAGAAGAAGATCTCATAAGATGGAAATACTCCCATGTTCATAAATAGGCAGAATTAATATTGTTTAAATGGCCATATTACCAAAAGCAATATACAGATACAATGCAATCTTCATCAAAATGCCAATGGCATTCTTCACAGAACAACAATCTCAAAAAGTCCTAAAGCTCATTTGGAAGAATAAAAGACCCAGAAGAGCCAAAGCAATTCTAAACCAAAAAATCAATGTAGGAGGTATCAAAATACCTGACTTCAAATTATACTACAGAGCTATAGTAACAAAAACTGCATGATACTGGCATAAAAACAGACATACAGATCAATGGTACAGAATAGCAGACACAGGGACAAACCTACGTACCTACTGTCATCTGATGCTTGACAGAGTTGCCAAAAACATGCATTGGAGAAAAGCCAGTCTCTTTAACAAATAGTTATCCATATGTAGAATAATAATACTCTCACTCAGCACAAAAGTCAAGTCAAATTGGGTCAAAGACATCGAAATTAGACCAGAAAATAAACAACTCCTAGAAGAAAACACGGGTCAGCACTCCAATATATAGGTACAGGAAATGACTTTGTCAATAGGAATTCTAAAGCTCAAGAAATAATACCAA
Organism: Xerus rutilus; assembly: GCA_028644305.1. NCBI lineage: Eukaryota > Metazoa > Chordata > Mammalia > Rodentia > Sciuridae > Xerus > Xerus rutilus. The sequence continues at coordinate 128,882,229 of CM053403.1, forward strand.
GAATTAACAAGTGGGGTGGTACCAATTAAAGAGCTTCTGCATAACAAAGAAAGCAATTAGGAATGTAAAGAGAGAACCTACATAATTGAAGAAAACCTTTGGTGGCCACTCTTCTGACAGAGGATTAATATCCAAAACATATAAAGAACTCAAAAAACAGAACACACGCATATACACACACAAATAAAATTTTAAAAACCCAACAAATAACCCACTTAAGGAATGGGCAAATAAACTAAACACTTTTCAAAAGAAGAAATACTAATGGCTACCAAATATATGAAAAAAAAATGTTCAACACTATTAGCAATTAGGGAGATGCAAATCTAAACTACACTGAGATTTCATCCCACTCCAGTTAGAATGGCAGTCATCAAGAGTGTAAACAATAATAAATGCTGGAGAGGATATGGAGAATAGGGAACACTTTTACACTATTGGGATTGTAAATTAGTACAACCATTATGGAAATCAGTATGGAGTTTCCTCAAAAGACTAGAAATGGAACCACCATATGACTCAGCTATACCACTTCTCAGTATGTATCCTAAAGAATTGAAGTCATCATCCTATAGCAATACATGCATACCTATGTTTAGAGCGGCACAATTCACAATAGCCAAACTTTGAAACCAGCTTAGGTGTCTGTCAGTGAATGAATGGATAAAGAAAATGTGATACATATACTCAATGGAGTTTTACTGAGCCATGAAGAAGAATGGAATTATATCATTAGCAGGAAAATGAATGGAACTTGAGAACATTATGATAAGCAAAGTAAGTCAAACTCAGAAAGTCAAGGAGTATAGGTTTTCTCTCATATGTGGAAGCTAGAGAAGAAAAGGGAAATAAAAGTTGTGGAGGGATCTAATGAAACTAGAAGGGAGATCAGTAAAACAGAGGAAAGGACCAGGGGAGGGAGAGAAGGAAAGGGAAAATAATGGAGAATATTGGTCAAATTATATTGTTATATTGTGTGTATTTATGAATATGTAACAATGTATTTCACCATATGTACAACTATAATACACCAATAAATATATGAAAGAACTATCCATTTTTTATGGTTTCTTCTTTTGTTTTTATGTAGAGAAAATTTCCCTATCTCTAAAGCAGATACATATCCACCTATATTTTCTAATAGTTTTAGATAAAAAACTATAAACATGTAACTATTAAATCTAGTAAAATGAAATTGTATGGCTGGGATAGTAGCACACCTCTGTAGTCCCAGCTACTCCAGAGGCTGAGTTAGGAGGAATGCTTGAGCTCAGGAATTTGAGGCCAACCTGGGCCACATACTGAGACCCCATCAGAAAACTTTTTTTTTGGTAGAACATTAGATACAAATATAATTCTTGCCTTCCAAAGAGATTTTGGATGTTGCTAGAAATATTTATTTAGTCATGTTTTCCATACTGAATTAAATTGAGTCTTTACTGCATAGTAAATTCTTAGGGTTAATCTCAAAACGTAGCATATGGACCTAAAGTTTTCTTAGAAATTTTCATGGGTTCTACAAGATCAAAACTATTTTCATTATAAAAAAAAAACTAAGCCATTTTTTGAATTTTTCCACTGTCTTGATGTTTGTGTGGATGGGGTGAAATCAAGGTGGGGGATGGGAGGGTAGAACTTTGGGTGTCTGAACACAAATCACAGCAGTTTCACTGCCTGTGTTAGGTGTCTTATGGTCTTCATCTCCATATACCTGTGCTAAAAAATAAAAATAAAATGCTAGTTTCACTTAAGAATGACTTTGATAAGGCAATAAAATTATTAATTTCATTAAATCTCAAATCTTGATTATACATTTTTTAGTATACCATGTGACAATAGTTAAGTGCATCTAAACACTTTTATTGCATAATGGAAAATGACAATTGTCTCAAGAAAAAGTTGCATGTGATTGTTTGAATTGAGAACTTTTCTCATAAACATCATTTTATTTGGAAGAAAGATGGGCAAAGTGGTTTCTTCAGACTTAGGTATCTGGAGGCATTTTCTTGAAAATGAACTAAGTGCAATTGTCGCTTCAAGGAAAATGACTGAAAATAATTTTTGCCAAAGACAACATTCAAGCTTTCAAGTAATTATGAGAATTTTGAGAAAATTCTATCTACTATTAGAAGCTTGGCAGTATCCTGATACTTAAAGATGCTTCTTCTGGGGTCAGTGATAAAATTAACAAGTGTGAATGTTTGACATTGCATGGTAAAATATGTCAGCAACTAGAAGATTTGCATAATAGATTCAAAGTGCAAGACAGACACACAGATTTTTTAGTACCAAAGTCCATTTTTTTCACATTCCATATTGTAGCTCATCTTTAAGAAACCACCACGTGGTGAGTTTTAGCACAGTATCAAAGAAACATACTGACACTTCCTCCATATCCAACTACAAAGCTGTGTGAGGCAGGAGGTTTTTTTTTTTTTCATGTATATTCATTGAAACAACATATGGCAACAGATTGAATGCAGAGGCAGATGCGAGAATCTAGCTGTCTTTTATTAAGCACATTAAAGAAATTTGAAAGAAAAAAAAAGTTAAACAATGCCATTCTTATCACTAATGTATTTTCATTTGGGAAAAAATAGCTTTTTAAAATTCAAAAAAAATATTCTTTATACTCATTTGTAGTTGACTTATGATAGCTAGTTTTAAATAAGTTAATAAATGAATATTTTAAAAATTTCTCAGTTTTGGTTTCTCATACAGTAAATATCAATACACATATTACCTACATGAACAAGACCTCTCTGGGATCCTGCTTTTCTTTCTTCCTTTTTCATGTCATGCTGACTACATCCTTCATTTCAGAATTTCAATAAATGTGCTCAAGTTCTAAAATGCCCTTAATAACTGCTCTCCCCATTATTACTTCTCACCTCTTTTTCAAAACCACTTTCCTCTCTGGACTTCTCAGTGAAAACAAAAGGCCCAAGACTTCCTTCATGAATGCCCCTCGCGCTCAGATAACATTGATCACTCATCATGTTCTATCCCGATTTTTTAAAGGTGTGGCATCAAGGCTCAGTGCTAGGACTTCCTGTCCATTCTTTCTTTCCTCTATCAATCAGTTCACCAATTGTTTATTCCTATATTTAAAAAGTCTATCAATTTTTATTTTTCATTATGTAAAGGCATATGATTTTTTTTCTTTTTCTTTTTCCTATTCCTATAAATATTTAGTTGAAAAACACTGCTGAAATTTTTAAATGTACCATCCATCTTCTTTGTGGATCTATGAGCCAGAATGCACATTAGAAAGTGGGAACGTGGATTAGATGGATGATACAAAGTTCTGCCAACTGTGTTCCATTCTGGCATATTTGTAGTGGCTCTTCAAGGATATACAGATGAGTTTAGAAATCAATGATAAAATATATAATAGAAGCTACTCCAACACCTGGAGACTAAATAACATGCTACTGAATGAACAATGGATAGCAGAAGATATCAGAATGAAGATTAAAAAATTCTTAGAGGAAAACAAGAACACTGATACACTCTGGGACACTATGAAGGCAGTGCTTAGAGGAAAGTTCATTGCATTGAGTTCATTCCTTAACAGAATAAGAAGTCAACAAATAAATGACCTAACATTACATATCAAAACCCTAGAAAAAGAACAAATCAACATCAAAAGTAGCAGAAGGCAGCAAATAAATAATATCAGAGCTGAATTCAATGACATTGAAACAAAAGAAACAATTAAAAATAATTGACAAAAGGAAAATTGATTCTTTTCTTTTTTCTTTTTGTTTTTTTGTGGTGCTGGGGATTGAACCCAGGGCCTTGTGCATGCCAGGCAAGCACCCTACCAACTGAGCTATATTCCTAGCCCACAAAGCTGGGTCTTTGAAAAAACAAAGAAAATTGATAAACCCTTAGCCATGCTAATAAAGACAAGGAGAGAGAAAACTCAAACTACTAAAATTCATGATGAAAAAGGAAATATCACCATGGACACTATTGAAATACAGAAGATAATTAGAAACTATTTTGGAAATTTATACTCCAATTAAATAGAAAATCTTGAAGACATCGACAAATTTCTAGAGTTATATGATCTACCCAAACTGAACCAAGAGGATATACACAATTTAAACAGGTCAATTTCAAGCAATGAAATAGAAGATGCCATCAAAATCCTACCAACCAAAAAAGCCCAGGACCAGACGGATTCACAACCAAGATCTACAAGACCTTCAAAGAATAACTAATACCAATACTCCTCGAATTATTCCATGAAATAGAAAAAGAGGGAAACCAAGGATATATCATGAGTTTGGAAAGGGCAAGCACTAATAATTTATATAAGACTTAAATTGCTGCTAGTGGAAACTGTGTAAGTGAATTAAACAACAGTCTACTAGAAAGATCTTTATTTCTCTCCAAGAAATTTATAAACTTCTATTATCAATAGTATAAATCACTCAAAACAACCACATCAACTAAACTGAATTGTATAGATGATAATAAAGGGCCAATGGTTAGAATAATTCCAGAGCATTTTAACTCATTAAGTCTGACTTATCCTTAATCTTGTTTTGATAAATGATAATTCTTTATTATCATGTTTTCTAGGACTCTGTTTCATCAAATTCCACTCCTAGTCATCAATTTAAAGTGTTTCATCAATTGGATCCTCCAAATTTGAAGTCAGGATTTGCCCATCTCTGCTCCCTACCAGTTAGTCCATTCCTCACTATTTTTGCCTCCACAGTGTAGAAAACTTCATTTTCAAATTTCAAGTGCTATAGTTATTATAGTAGTAAATGATATTCTGTACATGATACATTATTTCAAAAATACCCTCCTTCTTACATTCAAATGCAATTGTAATACTGGGCATGTTATTCAACCTACCAATTCAATTGCCTTATTTGCTAAGAGGGCAAAAAGATACCTACCTCACGGTGATGCTGAGAACGTGAATTAAAAGGGCTCATTTTAAAGAATGTAGACAAATTATTTGCACTTATTAGTCTTTCTAGAAATTAGGTCCATCTTTCTCTCCTCACAGTATAATTTTCTGATAGCTTCAAAAATACATGAAGTGATTCCCAGATATGAAATCCTGCTGCATATGGAAGTCCTATGTTTCAGAAGCTCTTACAAATAATAATTTATTGATATGGCTACTTTTACTGTTTAAAGAACACCACTAACAATGAGTTCATTATTTTGAATGTAACCTTAGTCTTTATAACCATATGGATATTCAAAAATGTAGCTGGGTGCATATGTTAAACATTATTTTAGCGGGTTCTTATGTGAGTATACTGTGTAAAGTGAATCTAATAGATTCAATTATGAACACAGCTGTGCTAATTTCTACCTTTCGATTTTCCTCCTGCTGATATCCTCCATAGAATATCATTGCCTTTTTCTGCCCAACCCACATTCTCCAGATGCTTTAATGCCCTCCTCAGGTCTCTCTCTTCCAAGAAGCTTATCACATTGCTCTGACACCCACATAAGAATTTAATACCTGAGTGGCTTTAGGCAAGCCTGCCCTCCTTGAGCTTTGGTTTCTGAAACTTTAAGATTATTATCAGCATGACCTGTATCAAATACATTAACTCTGAGCTTCAAATAAATTCATGAGTATGGAAATATCTATACAAATAAAAGGTCTATTTATAAGTAAAAGTGAATTCATGAATCTTCTATTAACTCACATTGTTATGTTAACATAACTTTTTCTACTTAGGAATATGTTTTCTTTTTGAGATATGCTCTGAGACAGGGTTGTTCCATCACAATCTTCAAAAAGCAAGTTTTTACACAGTTGTCCAATAGGGTAGCAAAAAGCAGCAGTGGATTTGGGGATCCATACATTTGCACGTGAAAAAAACTGATGGCAGACCACCAGCTTACTTCACATTGAGACCAAACAGCTCTCAGATGGAAACAATGACTTTTAGTCATTAACAGCCCGATTAAACAGAAACTATTGACCTGGAGGTGAAAGGCTCCATTCCCCATTCCCTAGTCTTAGGCCTGCAGTAACCTACCAGTTTGCTTTGCTTAATTACTTCACTCTTCAATGGAATGCCAAACTTAACTGCACGCACACACACACACACACACACACACACACACACACTCGCACAGAGATGCATATCTACCACCAGAGCAGATTTTATATTTCAACTATCCACGTCTTTAACTTTCTTTTGGAGTTGACCTGGGGGATTCCATGGCTTTCCTTAAGCCACACGTATCACACAGGGAAATACCTGGAACACTGAAAGGATGTTTAAAAAGATCACAGGAGATTATATTATAAAATAATATTTATACTACTCACATATACCAACACAGTCCTAAAATGATTAGAGCCATGTTTCGGGTTTCAGAAGGAGGCATTTCTGGCAGGGATGAGTTATTGCGGCACTAAGAGCTACGTGGCTGCTGAAAGACTACCAGCCCATGATAGGCTTGTGAACTGATAGGGTCTTTTTTCCCTGTCTCCAGATGAGTGCTGTCAAAAACATAGTGAGAACTTTAGTATGTTGCTGTGTAGCAGCACCAAGGGGAATATATTCACATGATGTGATTATCCTTGATGTTTCTGGACAATCTAAAGATACATTACATTTTCCTAATAATACTTACCTTCTTTTTGATATGATATTTTAGAAGAACAGCTTGAGCTTATAATCAGTACAATTTATCACCTATCCCCAAAGTACCCTGCCGATGAAATGCCTGACATATATATTGGGTGTCATGGATTTAGCAAAAATTGAATTATAAATTGCCCTGCCAGTTTTTGCCTCTGGAAATAATGAAAAAGTAAGCTAAAGAAATGTTCTTCTGAAGGATTTACTTCTAAAATGACTATGAAGAAAGAAACAACCAGTGTGGATTGCCAAAATGTCATCTCTCTGAACATAGATTATTTGGGCAACTAAGAAAATGAAACAATAAAATTAAGATAAAGTATAAATTCTGCTTCCAGGTAAAGAAAGTAATAATAATATTCATTTTGTACACTCAAAGAACTCAGTGTCTGACAATCTCAGGGTCCATCTAAACCCAAATCCAATGTCATGTAAAATTCCCCTTAGAATTATATTTTGCTCTTTTAAATGCAATGACAATCCATTGGAGCTAATTACCTCACTAATGAACAGTCAAAATTTGTTTATTGCTCAACACCACTCAATTTATTTGAACTTTATATAATATGAAAAATTTTATATGAGCTTTTAAAAAATATTCATTCAAAACTTGGAAATGCAAAAGCTTTTAAAGAAAAACTAAATTTTATACCTCCACTCAAATTTTATGTATTTTTTTGTATATTTTGCTATATTTTTAAACAAAATTATGGGTATGTTATGGGTATATTTTGCTATATTTTTAAACAAAATTATGGCAAATATTTTTATATTTGCCTTTTCTATCTAATTGTAGGCTATTATATTAGATAATATTATAAGATATATTATTTTAATCACACTTGAAAGTATGCTCCTTAAAATATTTCTCTATTTTTTGAACATGCCATTTTTCTATCTTTTGACCATGAAAAATAAAAATGACTATACATAATTTATGTTTTCTCTCTGACTGCTTAGAAATAGGATCACTGGATCAAAATCTAAAACTTTTGAAGTTACTTGATGATATTTTCAAAAACATGTTTATAAAGATTTTATCACCTTCTTCCATCAGTAACCAGTTTACTGCCAGTCCCATAATGGCTTTTGGTAGGCAGAATATTTTATTTCATTTTAATTGAAATGTTTTAGTAACATATTACAAGGATATACATACATATATATATGTTTATTGGCTATTAGTGATCATCACATTTATTTAAATGAGTTACTTCTTTAAATTTACTTTTAGTTGAATCAATATTATGATAATTTCTTCTCTTGGTAATATCTTAAAATGGATGTCAGAATTGATTGCATGGGTTATTTTTTCATACTATATATTTATAGGTTTTTAAGAACATAGTTTTAATGTTCTGAAAGATGCTGCATCATTAAGTATTCTTTCTAAATTGTTACATTTATAAGAACTATCTAGCTTAATCTTAGTCATTAGAATTTATTTCAGTTACATTCATCTGGAGGAAAGATTGCTGATGTTCACTGATATTTTCCAATTGCTAACATGTAGTTATCTTCCAGTTTTTCTCTGACATTAACCTCACCAATGCATTTGCCATAGTTCCCATCAGGTTACTCTGAAAACTTATGGAAGCACACAGCATATGCAATAGACTTGTCACTCTTATTCTGTACATTATGTAGGTAGAGTTGTTCACAAAGATCTTGGCAATGTTGAAAAGCTTCCCTCAACCATGCTAATATTGAAAAAGAAAGAAAAGAGTTCTGTTAGTCTGTATTCTCCTGGATCCTAAATGCAAAGTTTGCAAAAGTGAAAATATGAAACTAGAAATGTAATAATAACAGCTTCAAATAGAAAAACAAAGAACTAGAAATGAATAAATCTGTGTTATTTTTCTGCCTCAGATATATGTCATATTCATCTGTAGGATTGTGACATTATTGTGTATTTACTTGCTGAGGTAACATGGGCAAATTGTTTCAAATAGTTTCTTCATTTGCGATGCTGTGTTTTTAAAATCTACTTTAAAAACTATCATAAATATTAAATAAATATGTATTAGGAACTCGACACTTAGAATAGTTTTTAGAATATACTAGGCAGTGCCATGGTTTAAATATGATTTGAATTAGCCCCAGAGGTTCACATGCTGGAGACTTGGTCCTCAGTGTGCCAATGTTGAGAGGAAGTGGAACCCCTAAGAGGAGGGCCCTAATGGAAGACAGCTAGGTCACTGGGGCGCAACCCTCAGAGGGATTAATGTAGTTCTCATGGGACCCTGGTTAGTTTTTTCAAGAACATTTTGTTATAAAAAGAGCAATGCTAGCCCTTGAATCTTTCTAGCTTTCTTTCTCACCATGTGGTCTCTTCTGCACATACTCCTGTCATGGGAATGCTGTCTGCTATAAGGCTCTCACTAGAGGCCTAACAGATGGTGTCACCTGATCTTGGACTATTAGCCTTCAGATTTATAAACTGAATATTATTTTCTTTATAATTTGCCAGTATTCAGGTATTTTTTTATAGCAACAGAAAACAAACCAATACAGATGCTTAACAAATGGTGGTCACTACCTCTATTTTGACTACTTTAGTTTTTACTACAATGCTACTTTTATTTATATTTGAAGTTCTTAATTTTTTTGAGATGGTCACTTGGCTATCTTTATAAAAATATTTTCATATTTCTATAAAATCTTAAGAGTTTTATAGTAATTCTAATATCTCACTTCATCTTTGGAAAAACTCTGAGATAAGCAGAAGAGGTATTATTGAAAATAAGTTTCAGAGATGATAAATGCCAGGACTAGAACACATATTTTTGAAACTTAATTTAGCCCTACTTTCATTATCACTTCCAGCTATCCTGAGGATGCAGATTTCAAATGAAGCCAAAAAAGCCCTTTCTGATCCCCTAGTATTACATTCCCTTACTTCTTTTGCTATCCCACACATCAAACAAATTTGAGTTTTAAGAATATGTTCTTCTTAAGGTGGGCAATATAAATGAAATGAATGGAGGTACAAAAGCCATTATGGGAAGTGTTAGTCATTAATGCTGGTAGTTAATTAGAGACAGCTGTGGCTATGAAATCTCAATGCCTTTCAGTAACTATCTCTTCCCCCAAAGTTTCTGATATGTCCCCATATTTCGTTATATTCAAATTTGTCAGTGCAAGCTTCATAAACATTACTCTGAATAGGGTATCTATATCTACACCATGAATTGCTCAGTACATTGTTGAGTATATATTTCACAACCTTGAAATCATTGTCCTGATTGGTGATTAGGAAAAAGGAAGAATCAAGGCCTTGACTGTATTTTTGAGACCAAAACTCCATCCTTAGCTGGAGAAACAAGCTAAGCTTAGCAATGCTCACAACCCTGACTCTGCTTCTAATGTCATCATGGCCCCTTGATCTCCCAGTAGGTGATATTTCACTCCAGAGAATTATGAATCAGGTATTTAAAGGAACATCTCAGAGACAGAGCAAACCCATAAATCTGCTAACTCTTTTCTTCTGGGTTTATGTGTGGCAGGACATTCAAGGAATTCAGACGTACAGAATAAAAGTAGCCAGTATATCCTTGCTAATGGTGGACTTGCTGCCACTGGAATTACTGTCCTGAGGAAATGCTATTTTAAAAAATCTCCTGGGCTTCATTTCATTCTCTCTGACTTCCTGACCTTCCAAAATAGTGAGACAAGTCAAGATCCAAAAGGGGGAATAAAGCCAAAAAGAAGGAGGAGAAATGTCACATAGACACAACACAGATGAGCTAAGCCCACCTTCACCTGACAAGCACGAGATAGTAAAGGCAGAAAACAGAGCCTTGAAACCTTATAGAATAAATGCAGCCAATTTTATATGTTCATGCAGAGATGGGAAGTGCAATGTATATGTTCATACAATTTAATTCTTTCCTTTAAACTTTAACTATGCAAACAAATAATCATAGAAATTGCTTCTGATTTTGACAAACCTAATCCGAAGGGAACTTGGGGTTTAAGGTTGTGGCATTGAAATATAGGTTTGCATATTCTTTCTTTCTGTGGCCTAATCTTGTCTGGAAGCAAGAGTTTTAGATCAGATTCTTTTTTAGGTTTAGGTAGCACAGTAGCAAATAAAATGAACCACAATAAAGTAAAAATACAACACTGATTTTCACAGGAAAGAATGTCCCAATTCATATGCAATCTTCATAGCTTCATTTATCTTGATGTTTATGGTTTTAAATTATTTCGTTCTAATAGTCAAATGTCATATTAGCAAAAAGAGTTCTGCTCCTGCTGGGTGCGGTGGCACATGCCTATAATCCTAGCACTTTGGGAGTCTGAAACAGAAGAATCGTGACTTCAAAGCCAGCCTCAGCAATGGCGAGGAGCTAAGCAACTCAGTTGAGACCCTGTGTCTACATAAAACACAAAATAGGGCTGGGGATGTGGCTCAGTGGTTCAGTTCCCCTGAGTTCAATCCCTAGTACCAAAAAAAAAAAAAAAAAAAAAAGTTCTGCTCTTTTCCATTTACAAAGTCAGGATTTTTATCTCTGGTTTCTAGAATGGGTCCAAATGTACTTATCTGGCCCATTTGACACTCTCATTTCAGGAAGACAATATTTTAGACACAGGGAGAGCAAAAGTGATTCTGAATTCCTAATGCTTTATGATTTGGTAAGAAAAAAAATATATCAAAAGTCTCAGGTGTATAAATTTATATTGAATAGAGAAGTTGCTGATATTGAAGATGTGATATGAAATGTGGAGATGTAGAAAAGCTATCTAATGGGGCTGTTTGTCAAATGTATAAGCAGATGAGCTGAGAACATTAGTTTCTATTCAGACCTCACAAATTATAGTTCACTTGGTTTCCCCATCTTCCTTCTCAGTTTGCATACCCCCACTATCCCTTTCCCCAAACCTTTACATGTTAGAATTTCTGAGCTTTGTCTATGTAATTGTTTTGTTCAGTGTTTCTGTCTGATCATAAAAAGCAACTGAAGTGCTTGTAAGAACATAATTTGCCACTTTTCAACCGTGGAAGTTCTTTGTCAGTAGGTCTGGGGTAGAACCTTGGAACATATATTTTAAATAATTGTGCAGGGATCCTTGTGAACCCCACACATTTGGGAAGGACTGCCCTAGGCCATCTCATCCATCCCTCTGGTTCTAGGAACAGTCTAGATGCTGGGATGTCTAAATGTATAGATCCAATCCAGACACCTTTGTATTTGATATCATTATGGGCACCCTAAACTGATGTTTAAAACTGATCACTTCATTATCTTTTCCATATTTACCCTCTTTTGGGTCTTTTTCTCCACAAATGACACTACAAGTTACCTAAAAATCTGGTAGCAATCATGGCATCCCTCTCATCCTTAACTCCTACATTTAAACCATCACCAAGATGTTTGAATCAGACCTCCTAAGCATACTGCACCCATCCACTCTCATCTTTTACATTTTTACCACCACTGTCCCTGGAAATAAGCCTGAAGCACTGTAAAAGCCCCATAATTCTTCTCTCAGGAGTCAGATCTTAAAATGTAACCTGGAACACACTTTGCCAAAAATATCTTTAGAGAAATTTCTTAAGATAAATTCTGATTCTTTCCGAATCTTGTGTCAGTAACCCATCTTCCTCTCCAGTCACTTCTGTTACTGCTCTTCTATTCCCTCAACCCCTGGCCTCTTCTCTCTGACCAATTTCTAGTCACCATCAGCTCTCACCTAAAGATCATTACCATAGATCACCACCCCCTCAAACTCAATTACTCTATCTCTTGCATGTTTTTCCCCCTTTCTTAGCACTTATATGTTTATTATCCTTTTTTTTTTTTTTTGGTAATGTGTTTAAGGCATTGGTTGCACTAAAGCATACTCCATTGAAGTAGGTATCATTCATGTTTTACTAAACACATCTCTCCCAAGGCTCAGTAAGTTCGTTGTGTACTATCTCTCAATAAATGTTCTTTAGCTGGATATAGTGGCACACACCATTAATCTAAGTGACATTGGTGACTGAAGCAGGAGCATCACAAGCTCAAGACCAGATGTGGCAACTTAGTGAGATCCTCAAAAACTTAATGAGAACCTGTCTCAAAATAAAAATTAAATAATTAATAAAAAAGACTGGTGATGTAGCTCAGTGGTAAAGTGCCCCTGGGTTCATTCCCCAGTACCAAAACAAAAAAAGAAAGTTTTTAATTAATGAATAAATGAAAGGAATTAGGTACCGAAGACATACATGTCAAGAAAGAAAACAGAGAATAATCCCTGTTTATATGGAGTTTAAGTTCCATGTGGCAATTATTATTATCAGAGTCACTTGATGTTAGTGAATAAGAAAATGGAAAGTTTATTTTAAAAAATCTTAAATGACATAAAAACTTATTTTATTCATTTGCTCACTATATACATGCTAACTACTGATTGTGTAAGGATGTGTGCTCCTTAACTATTTTAAAACTTATAAATTGATAGAAACTTTAAAATAGTTTGTAAACAAGTGAGATTTTGAATTTCATTCCCAACTACTCTGGTTGGATGATTGATCCCCAAATCAAGAGGTACACTCCAACTGCACAATGACGATCCCTAGAAGACGACCTTGGGCTCTTATGCCCTGTGCTCATCCACCCACTGAAGAGCCAGGGTGAGGAGAAGAAAAGAGCAGAGTTCACCCAGGAACCCTTGCCTGGCAGAAGCAAAAGCTGATCACGGGACCCACAAGGACAGTTTCACAAAGGTCCTTGTGTAAAGTGTGAGATTTATCAAGAAAAAATGTGAGTTTTTTAGGCATCCCAAAAAGAAAACAAAAAAATTTAAAATTATTTAAACAATAGGTGAATGATGCACTAGTGAAACTAAATTAACAGAATTCTCTTTAAAAAAAAAAACACTTTTTCTTAGTTTATTAAAACGCTGAAGGGTTGGGGTTGTGGCTCAGTGGCAGAGCACTTGCCTTGCATGTGTGAGGCCCTAGGTTCTGTTCTCAGCACTGCATATAAATAAATGAATAAAATAAAGGTCCATTAACAACTAAAACAATATTTTAAAAAAACACTGTCAGAAACATTTTACAGAAGTCCTAGAAAAAAGAAGAAAATCTATGTGTCCAAACTACAGCATGTTTAGGGTGAACTCCAAGTCTGTAGCAGTGTTAATCATACAATATTTGTGGCCAACCAGAACCTAGTGGGAAAAAGAACCAAACATGCCATTTTTTCAATAGAAACCAGTAAGCAGGGTCCATTTTAATTTGAGATCCTCCTCACACTCTAAAAGGAAAACATTGTCCAGCTTTTCATTGCCTTGAAAGCACAAGATCCTGCATAAAAATGTCAGCTACAGATTTCTAAGCAAATGTTTCCTTTTACAATATGGCACACATCATAACTCCTTTGCCCTTGTTCTCCCTGAAAAAAGAGGGGGAGTATAAGCCACTAACTAGCAGCCAAACACTCTTCTGTTAAAAATGCAGTAAAAAGAAATGAAATACAGCCGCAACAAAACAAGGTGTCCAGAGCAAAGGTCTTGCCCTGAATTTATCATTTGTTTATATTTCCTCTACTCTTTTAAAATTTCTCTAGATACATCCTTTTGGCAAAGAATTAGAAGTCAGTTAGTAAAAATCACCATAAAAATATTTTTTTCAAATAAACTAATGCAATTTGTCCTGTAACAAACACTGGTTAAATTTTACTGTGTTCAACATTATCTCACGATTAGTACATATAAGTCTTAAGTTCTAACACTTGGACTGACTTTTTTTTTTTTTTTTAATGGAGAAATTGTCCCGGAACAAAGAGAATTCTTAAAAGAGAATCAGTTCTTTCATAAACTCATAATGTCTGCTTCTTTCATTTTCTCCATGGAATTATTTATTGTCACACTGAGCTACAATTTGCCGATTTTCAGACCAACGTTAGCTTTTCTCAAAATGTTATAAGCCTTCAAAATATGCTATTAAAAATGTTCAAGTTCTTAATCAGGTAGCATGTACAACATCACGGCAATCCTACCAACCTAAGCAACCTATCTTTTGCTTAGCCATAGGGAAAATGTTTCATCTCTGCTCTGTTCTTTAGTCCTCACATTGACTAAAAAAGGAAACCTATCTTAACATAATGTTATTGTCCCTCTCATTCATGATAGTGGCTACGTTCAGTTAGGTGGGGATAATTGTTTTGTCCCATAAAGGCCTCACAAACCCAGCAGATCCTGCACTGCGATACACTTTAGTAAGCTATTAAAATTTGCAGCTCTTCAGTTTACTTCAGCTGTGACACTAGGAAATTAGAAAAGTGGCATCCATCGATTCCTGCCATTCAGCCAGCCAAAAGTAAAATATTTCCAAAGAACTAAATTTTTAAAAAGCAATGGATACGCCGGGTTGTTAAAACACATAACAGATCCCCCCAAATGTATCTTATCATTAATAATAATATTATATATTTTTCCCTCTTCTCTAAAGGATTCTTTGTAAAACGTCCTTCAGTGATTTCTCTTATAGCTTCCGGATCTTTCTTTCACTAGGCAAAAGCATGGGGCGGTGGGGATGGAACTCAGCAGAACAACACTTGCTTGCCTAGCATGTGCAAGGCCCTAGCTTTAATCCCCATCACGGCAACAAGAACAAAAAAAGCAGAAACAAAAACCTTGCAGAAGCCTAGAATAATACTCTTACTTTATGAATATTTAAAAAATAAAAATCATTGATGTTCTCTTCCAGTCAGAGAAAGAATGCCTCCAAGATATTACTAATTACTTGGAAGCAGAGTTAATAGTCTAAAGAAAAAAAAATTAATGTGAGATTCCCTTTGAATTCAATTCTGCTAAGGACATAGTTAACATTAAACATAGCCATTTTAATGGACTATTGCCAGGCATAGTTGTCCTGTGTTCAAGAACCATTGTGCTACAGTTTCTTCATCTCAACAATATACTAATCTCACTGACAAAGAATGATGATTGGGAAGTGACATCTACATCATTTTTCAGATTTTAAATGCTGTCAAACCTTTGAAGCAAATTTATGAAGTTAAGAAGAAAAACTTAAAACATCAATTAGGTGATGCAATCATTTGATTCATGTCTTAGGAGAGAAAATGTAGCACCTGTCACCATAATGGTAGAATCAATTCTGATTCATGAAGCAAATATCTATTTAATATAACATTTTCAAGTCCTTCTTCAACAGAAGAAATGAAGGAACGAGGGTAGTGTGAGAGTACATCAGGCCAGGCATGTTGGCGTATACCTGTAATCCCAGCGACTTAGAAGGCTGAGGCAGAGTAGCAAGTTGGTGGCCAGGTTGGGCAACTTAGCAAGAACCTGCCTCAAAAAACAAAACATAAGGAGATATATAGATGTAGCTCAGTGGTAGAGCATCCCTGGGTTCAACCTGTAGTACAAACAAAAAACCAATACACACACACACACACACACACACACACGCAAAAAACAGATCACATCAGATTTTATGACTAAGAAAGGCTTTGATAGTGTAGCTAACACAAAGTTGTTAAGATATATGCCCTTATAAATATTAAAGCAAAAACAAAGAAATGAATAAAAAAAGCCTACCAGTCAAAATTGTGCATCTAAGACAACACCAACATGCTTTGAAAATGCTTGATACCCTTGGTAAATACATCAGTTATAAATGATGGTTAGCTTTAGATCATCACATTACAGTTCATTTCTCCCCCTTCAATTCTTAGCTTTTTCTTCAACTATTTTTACAGTGAGCAGAAAATAAAACAATAAAACCTACTCTCTGATATACATTTTCCCTGCAATCAAGAAATTCCTTGTGTTGAATACCATAGTGCATAGTAGCACACTAGCATTATTTCAAATGTCCCAGTGCTCCAAAAATGATATGAAAATCTTGGGGACCCAAGAAGTAGAAATCATTTATACTGCCTGGAACAATAAGGAAATATGGGAGAATTTAGAGTTGATGCTCAATAAAGAGAAAAGTTATTACTTTTAATTTTCAGAAAGGTAATAGTGAGAACACCATGGTCAAAGGATGTGGTTGAAGAATGTCACTGAGTTGGCTTAATTGGAGAGGGGAGCCAGACAGTCAGAGGCCACCACCATTATCATCAGTATAACTGATACTTTTTATTCCAAACCATGAGCCAGGTGCTGTTCTAATATTGTAACTTATTTCTCATCATATTTAATGCTTATCATAACCCTATGAACTAGGTGTTGTTATCCATATTTTAAAGATGAAGAAACCAAGGCACAAACTGGGTGCCCAAGGAAACAGTAAACAATTCTATAAAATGATACCATTTTAGTGAGAATATTTTAAGGATCATGTATATCAGATTAACACTCATTGAACATATTGAACTATCTGTTCATTTTTTTATATTTTTTCCAAATAGTTATATATGCCAGTAAATTGTATTTGGACACATCTTACATAAATGGAATATAACTTCTCATTCTGCTGGTTGTACATGATGTCGAGTTACACAGGTTGTGTACTCATATATGCACATAGGGTAATCATGTTCAATTCATTCTATCATTCTTACCCCATACCCCTCCCCTCCCTTTATTCACTTCTGTCTAATCCAAAGTACCTCTATTCTTCCCTAGTCCCACCCCACTTATTGTGGATTAGCATCTTCATATCAGAGAAAACATTTGGCCTTTTGTTCTTTGGGACTGGGTTATTTGCTTAGTATAATATTCTCCAGTTCCATCCATTTACCAGATAATGCCATAATTTTATTCTTCTATAAGACTGAGTAATATTCCATTGTGTATATATACCACAGTTTCTTTATCCATTCATCTATTGAAGGACATCTAGGTTGGTTTCATAGTTTAGTTATTGTGAGTTGAGCTGCTATGAACATTAAAGTGGCTGCATCACTGTAGTATGCTGATTTGAAGTGATTTGGGTATAGAATGAGGAGTGGGATAGCTGAGTCAGATGGTGGTACCTTCCCAAGTTTTCTGAGGAATTTCCATATTGCTTTCCAGAGTGGTTGCACCAATTTGCAGTCCCACCAGCAATGTTTGAGTGTATTTTTCCCCCACATCCTTGCCAACATTTACTGTTGCTTGTATTCTTAATAATTGCCACTCTGACTGGAGTGAGATAGAATCTCAGTGTAGTTTTGATTTGCATTTCTCTAACTGCTAGAGATGTTGAACATTTTTTCATGTGTTTATTGATCGACTGTACTTCTATAAAGTGTCTCTTCAGTTCCTTAGCCCATTTATTGATTGCAATTTTTGGTTTTTTGGTGTTAAGTTTTTTTAGTTCTTTTTATGTCCTGGAGGTTAATGCTCTATCTGAGCATGTGGTAAAGATCTTATCCCATTCTGTAGGCTCTCCCTTCACGCTATTGATTATTTCCTTTGCTGAGAAGCAGCTTTTTAGTTTGAATGCATCCATTTATTGATTGTTGATTTTACTTCTTGCACTTTAGTAGTCTTGTTAAGGAAGTCAGTTCCTAAGCTGACATGGTGGAGATTTGGGCCTACTTTTTCTTCTGTTAGGCGCAGGGTCTCTCTCTGTTCTAGTGCCTAAGTCCTTGATCCATTCTTAACTATACATTTTCCATTATTGTCTCACCATACATGCCAGTTTCAAACTCAAAAGTCCTCTCTCAGTGTCCAAGCTTTGTCGTTTTCCTGAAAGTTTCGTACATTTATCCTTTGCCTTCTCTTCTTTCCACTTCCACTCAAGTTTAACTGGTACCCAGGATTGATGCATTGGAATGTCTGTCTGCAAAGCTAGACCACTGTAAGGACGCTTTTTTTTTTTTAAACTGGAAGCAAAGGCTTCAAGAAAGGGGAATGTGAGAGCATGTTCCCATGGCAGCTCAGCATCAAGAAAGACAACACCAAAAGTTCCAGATGAAACTTGTGAGACCCAAACCCAGGCCATGGTTCTAAGGATGGAGAGGAGATGGGATCTAATATAGCTCTGAGATTATGTAGATAGATCAAAATGGCATTGTATGGATCCTCTGATGTCAGAGGGGAAGCGGAGATGCATGAGGATGACATTGATGGAGGAAAAAAATAAAACAATTTTAATTTTAGAAAAACATTTCTCAAACTAAACAGGCTGAAGAGCAATGCTTCAGAGGAATTAGAGATGCTATTACGATGACCTCATTTACACCAAGAAAATATCCAGAAAAGACGTCTTTTTTTCACTGTCGTCAATCAAAATTACCTATGTAAAGTACATCTTAGGAAAAAAAATGTACAGAATGATAAAGAAGGAAGACATGCTGTCTGACCTCAAAGAGTTTCAATGCCTTGTTGGAAGAAAGATGATGAATATAGAAAGGAAAAATAAAAGGAGAATGAGGTAAAGAAGGAAGAAAACAAGGAGCGTGAGATGCTTTAAAACAAATGTATGAAGTATATCCTCCCTTGCACCAGAAAAGATTTATGGAACATCCATAGTTGCAACCAGGGAGGTATTCAGGGAGCTGCAATATATATCAGCTTTTAAAAACATGCAGGAAGGAAAAGACAGGGTTTCCTTGATAGATAATAAGTTTAGGCATAATGGAAATCTCAGGAAAAGTGACCAGAAGTAAGGCTTTGGAAGGGAAAGCTGGTAAGTGATTTCAAAGGCAGAATTTCAGATTTGAGATACAGACAATGGAAATTCACCAAGGTGTTTTGGGCAAAGCCAGGAATCCCATCGAAGTACCCCTTTGAAAAATGGACCTGTGGATCTAAGTCTATGCGGAAAAGAGAGAGAGTTGAAGCTGGGAATAGTGATGTGGGCACAGGAAAATTTGTCCCTGTAGGCCAAGGTATAAACAGGAGGGTTGAGACTGAAAATCAAGAGATATTTCTCTTTTTGGTACTAGGGTTTGAGCCCAGGACTCTTAATCACTGAACTATATCCCTAGTCCTTTTTATATTTTATTTTATGACAAGGTCTTGCCAAGTTGCTTAGGGTCTCCCTAAGTTGTTGAGGCTGCCCTCAAACTTGCGATCCTCCTCCCTCAGTCTACCAATCAAAAATAATTTTTTTAAATAAAAAATTAATTAGGTTTGAAAACTGGTTTTATTGGGAAATTTATAGGAGAAAGGAGCCAAAAAAAAAAAAAAAGGAAAGGAAAGAAAAAAAGAATCCTAGAGTTATACACAGGTTGATAAATTGAAATTTTTATGGTATAATTAATCAGTTTTCACATTATTTCTCTTCCTTCCCCTACTCCAGAATCTAGTGGCCCTGTTAGATTGGGCATTTGGACTCTCCTCAGCTCACGAGATAGTTACCTGGGTTCAAATCAAGTGAGAATGAAAAATTTACCACTGAGTGGATCTAATAAACCATGTAGTATCCACATGAATTTTTTCAATATTATGAAAAAAGGTAATTCTAATTTTAATATCATGAATACAATAATGATATAATTAGTATTTTAAATTATGCCATTATATTTTAGAGTATAAACAATATGCCATAGGAGTGTTCCTAAACTGGGGGATATATGAGACTCAGAAGATATTGCACTGCTTAGAAGATTTCAGGGCCCTTGACTATCTCTTTTGTTGTTTACATTGACTACAGGTCCCAGATTCCTTGCATGTAATTTTCTCTCTTCATTTTGGCCTAATGAGTGAGTAAGTCAGTTAATCAGAGAATGAAATAGCACTCAAATCACAGACCAAAGACATGGTGGCTCTAACAGCCATTTGCAAACATAAGAGATGAAGAAAACAGCTTATTAGCTCTGGAAGAAATGAATGTGTGAGAAAGAAACAAAAGTACTAGTTCAGGCACCTGGGAAAAAGAAGAATGACATCAATTTTGTGCTAGATTTAGTCTCTAGACAGGTGGGTAGAAATAACATGAAAGAAAACAAATATTTCACTTCCAGGAGGTAAGAAGGGCTTCTTTCCTCATTTTATGATTTTTCAAATAATATGAACTATAATAATTGAATATCCATGTAACATGAACAAGGACACAATCAACATTTTTTCTCATCCATGGTAATGTCTTTAAATCGGATTTCCTGTTTACCACATGAAGTCTACCCATTTTTGCTTAACAAAGTCTTCTATTAGATAGACCACCCAGAACTTTCCAAGCTTATTTCCTTTTCCTGCTCATCTTAAAACCTGGGACTCTAGTCAGTAGTCAAGTGTTGAGTTGGGCATATAGTGGGAGAATGCTTGCTGAGGGTGGGCAAAATCCACAGGGTTGAGGGGGCGGGTAAAAAGAATCTACTCTAGTGGAAGAGGGCTCTAAATGATTGCCAGTATGCCCTATTTCTTACAGTTCCCTTTGCGAAAGGGAATGCATTCCATACTACACCTGGTACAGCAATGGACACACGGTAGGAATTCAATAAATAATTGGAATTTAAGTAGAAAAGTAAGTTGACAAGTATTTTTAAAATCCATATTTTTAAATATGGTCCAGACTTTGGTAAGTATGGTTGAAGATTCAAATGATGATAACATAGAATCTCTCCTTAAGGAGTAAGCTATTTTTCTTAGAACAATGAACAGAAAAATTTCAGACAGCGCATAAATAGGTATTAGAAAGCATCATATACATTTTTTACTACCCTTGTGGTTCATATTAGAACATATAGCCTCTTGATATTAAAGTCATTCCATCTTCAAAAACAGTGCCATAATTATTTTATGTCTCAGTGGTTAGGTCAGTACCTTATACGCTTAGTAAACAACATGTACATGGCAACTTGAACTATGTTATGCAGAGCAATTATACATTAGGCATTGAAAAGAATATGGTCTTGGGAGGATAATGGAATCTTGGGAGGCTGAGACAGGAGAATCGCAAGTTCAAAGCCAGCCTCAGGAACCACAAAGCACTAAGCAACTCAGTGAGACTCTGTCTCTAAATACAACACAAAATAGGGCTGGGGATGTGGCTCAGTGGTCGAGTGCCCCTAAGTTCAATCCCTGGTACCAAAAAAAAAAAAAAAACGGGAAACATAAGAGAAATGGAGGAACTCTGGACGCGGCATGGGGGAGGTGGGGGGTGGGAAAGGGGAATGGGTATAGTAAAGATGGTTGATTGAGATCGTCATCACTACCCTTGGTACATGTATGAAGACACAGTTGGTGTGACTTTACCTGGTTTGCAACCAGAGAAATGGAAAAATTGAGCTCTATATATGTATTATGACTTGAAATGCAATTAAATAAACTAATAAAAAATTTTAAAAAAATGATGGAATCATTATTGGAATACAGTTGTCAGAAATTTTTAATTAAGGTTTTAACTAAATCTTAAGCTGTATATTGGTGTATATGAATAGGGTAATTCAGCAAGGCATATAGTAGCAAGGACATTGACTTTGAAATCAGAAGATGTGCATTTAAGAATTTGTTCTACTAATTTCTGTCTGAGTGAAGTGTTCAAGTCAACCCAAGTATCTGCTTCCACACCTTTGAAATAGGAATAAAGATAACCTCTCTTCTTCCTGTCTGATAGGGTTGTGTAATCATCAAATTAAGTAATCTGAAGTAGAGGAAAACTTTTGTAAACATAATTGTACACAGGCATATGCTATTATTTTATTAGCTGTGTTTTAAACCCTTTTGCTACTATATAAGGGTATACACTTGTTAGAAAAATATTTAAGAAGAATCAGTTATCAACAATGCAGTATCAGCTTATGGAACATTAATGCTTTTTCAAAGGAATCACCCTGGGCCAGAAATATTTAATAACAGCTTTAATGACACAGATGAATTTGGGAGGAGCCCATTAAGTTACCAGTGGCACCAAGCTGAGGAGGAAGCTTAGCAACTCAGAGAAGATAATTATACTTTCAAATGACCTTGAAAAATAAACAGAAATAATGAGAATAAAAATGTAATCAGAACAAGTAAAAAGGGAAAAGCAAACTGTATGAAAATGATGATAAAGACTTGGTTACAGGCAAACACAACATAAATAAAAGAGAATTATAGAGGATTATATATGAGTCATCAAATGCCGTGTTCATGTTAAAAAATGTGTTGATAATAAAGTGAAATAAATAGGATGCTGGCATGTGGGAGTTACTAGACAGTCTTCCCACCATCCTCAGGATTTTATCATTTTGAAAAACACTTATCAAACACCTACTGCATGCAAGGATCAGTCATACAGAAGTATGTCTGATTTGAGGACTTAAAAATGAGGCATAGACTCCCTGGATGAGGTCCCACAAGAAGCAGCAAAATGATTCATAGTTTTCAAACAAGATCTTTGAGTAGAAGTTAAAAGGATTAGGTTTATTTAGAATTGAGGATGAGAAAGCAGGGATGCGGAGGCTGGGTGAGATTAATACGTATCTGAACTTACAAGAAAGAATGTTCAGACGGAACAAGAGAAAATGCACTTGGGAGTTTGTCTTGGACCAGACCAGGAAGCCGCCCGCCCAGACATTGTTTGACAATGCCAAAGCAAGACTTGCCAGTGTGGCCTGCACAACTCTGTGTTTAGTGAATGCCATTTCATTTGGCTAAAAAAACCAAGTCCACATTCATTGAAATTTTCAGGTGCTCTCTCATTTTTCCCAATTCAATTTATGAAGGCTTTGGTGCTTCCAATATCTATTGTTTTTCCTTTTTCTAAGTTTGTATACAAGCTAGAAACATAGGAGTTGCCTTTGATTTCTCCTCCCACCTTTCTCTAAATATTGAATTTAACTTTTTTTTTAATCTCCTAAATTCCTCTTAAAAGTTTGTCTTCTCTCCCTCAGCACTGACAGACTTAGTTGAAGATTTACCCTTTCTCATCTGCTTGTTTCTCCTCAATAGCTGCCTCTCTCCAAAAAATTAAATCCAAGCTCCTTGACCTTCAAATTTCCCCTTGGTCTGGCACCTCCTAAATGGCTAGTGCCTAAATGGTTTGCTTCTCTCTTCCTCATGCTTACGTTCCAGCAACACATTTTTTTCTCAACCTTTGCTGCTATTCCTGTTGTCCGCTCAGTCTGAAAGTCTGTGTCTCCTTTCTTTGTCAGACTCTGTATAGTTCCAGGCTCCTTACATGCCCAGAATGTCTTCCCTGATTTCTTGAGTTAAGACAGTCTGTTACTCATAGATCTGTCTCTACCTAGTTATGTCTTTAGATCTCCTCAGTCCTCTCACAGTACCTGGTGAAAATGGACACTGGAGAAATTTTAAAAAATTTTTAAGAAGGATGAATGAGGGAACGAATGAAACTATTCTGTTTGTGACTTTTTTTATAAGTTTAAATTCTCTTGTAAAATTTTAAATTCATAATGTGACTTTATTTTTTATTTCTTTTTCCTTTATTCCCCCTTAATCTTTAACTTTTAAAAATTTACAACAGGACTTCCCCATGAAATGTTAATCAATGGCTTGATAAACATCTCACAATAAATTATAACTAGTCAAGTTTACTTGATTTCTCTTTGATTTCACCCTAAAGTGAGTTCGTTCTAAAATGATTAGAGGTTTTGAAGACAGAATGGAATCTATGAAGTACACTTCTGTTTTATATTAAAGAATAGAATTATCAATATAAAAAATTAAAATTCAAAAGAATTTAAATTCTAGTAGACCCATAGTACCTGTATGTATGTGAACTATTACGAAGCTTTGATTTAACTGCACATGTATGTCTGATAAATTACACTAAACGTCTTTTTTTAATTGTACCAGAATGAGAATAAATAAATGGTTAAGAATGCAAAAGACACCATTCTTGAATGCAAAAGCAAAACAGGATGACTACGGCAAAGTATTTTATTTACCTTAGTTAAAGAGTTACTTAGAACTGGAAAAATGTTGAAAATTGTACAAACTTAAAATTGTAAAATTTGTTCATTTAATATGAATAGACTTGGTAGAAGCCATTCTTTTTTATTTGCTACAAAGTGAGGGAGGCTTGCATCTCTTAACTTTTATCTACCTCTCACCATTTGATTACCTCACTCTGCTTCTCCTGGGGCTGATGCCTGATTGCACAGGTGTTGTTCTGCATTTGGGAGCTCCACCAAGGAGGTGATGGACTGAACCACAGCCCATACCCCATCCAACAATCCACATGCAGTATGCATTCATCTACCTTGAAGAGAGAGTACCCAAAGGCACTGGATAGGCAATCTCAGCTTTGACTCGCTTCACTTCCTACCTTCATGCCACATAGACCTCCAGTCCCACCACAAAACTTGTAGCTAGTGCCATCCCTCTGCCTGGAATTCTCCCTGTCCTCTTCAGCTTATTGCTCATTTTTCAATCCGAGCCCCCTTTCACCAGGAAATCTAACCTCTGACTAGGACAATTCTATAGTTAGTAAGCTTTCACCAAACCGTAAACCTCCCCTTCACATTTCCATGTTTATGATAGTAGCGCCACTGGATACTGCAAGCAAGCTCTATGAAGACAAGGATAAAGTCTATCTTTACTACTATTGTATCCCCTAAACACAAGGCATGTGTTAAGTACTTATTTGTGAAACAAATAAATTTCTACAGAGCATACAGAAACACATGATAGATTTTGCTCCATAATCAAATTACTATATTTTACTCCCAAATTATTTAGTTGGTATTTAAAATAAAAATCAAGTATAACATTCTAATTCCTCTAAACATTTTGGCCATGATTGGCTCTTAATTTTCTTTCATCATTTTATACATATAAATTATCTTCATCCTCAAAGTTTAATGTTAGGGGAATAGATTAATACTACATTTTAGCATCCAGAAACATGAAGGCTAGTTGATTTATTTAATTATCTGTCAAATCAGTTAAAGTTTAGCATGTGCTTTCTACATAATTTTCTGGAATAAAACAATGTAATGTGTATTAAATAATGAGGTTAATATGAACTTTCAATATTGCAGACAGTTTGGTTATAACTGTAAACCACATGCTTATAGACTTTGGACTTTTACAGCTTTTAATTTATCAAAGGAAATAATTAGCACACTTTGTGGCAGCGAGTGATGGAATTTATTCATTTGGAAGGCCATGGGTTTCCTGTCATTAAAACTGCATCATGTCCTTCCTTTTCTATTAAACTTCCACTGAGGGCAGTAAGAAGTCACTAAAAGGAAATGAAGAGTTTTTTTGGCAATGTTCTTGTACAATGATTTAGTACTCTAAAAGATAGCAAACCCATAATGTATGCCAACAAGTATATTATATAAGATGAGGGATCCAATTACCACATTATTTCCTTTATTTGAAGTTTTAGTTGTGACTCAATTAACTGTGATCTGCAAAGTCCTGTCAATAAATTTAGTTTCTTTTTGCAGATTAATGTATTTTTGGGTTTTCACTACAGCAAAGGAATAGATTTAGATCCCAAAATCACTGCGTAAAGATTTATATGTCCAAGGATATTACTTTTCTTTCCAGATGATCAACAGCATCTCAGTTGTTACAGAATCATTGTAGTTAAAGCTTACACAGATTTTCTCTTTCCTCACTGAAGGATTTTTTTCAGTGAGACAAACTGTAAATTCTGATTTTTCTTCTGTTTAAATAGTACTAGGGTTTGATCTTGACTCTGTTCTAAATGTTAGAATCATAGCTCCTAATTAAGGTTGTCTAGTTTAGGAGAGTTTAGATGAAATGCTTGTTTTCCTAGGGTCTAAAATGGGCCTGACAGGGAGGCCGAATTAGCCTCTCACCCCAGAAGTGGGTGGTCCTTTGAAGCCATAACCAAGGGATACTGTTGTTGAGGGGTTAGTGTCAGCTCTCTGACCAAGCCTGTGCAGGTGACGGGGACTTCACACAATATGCAAAGGGTCTGTTTGGTCTGACTACAAACAGACAAAAATGCCTTCACTCTTAAAATCATGGAAATGGGCAAAAATGCACACCCTGAATACTCTCTATTAAATCTTAAGCAGAAGTAAAGCACTTCAAATTTCTTTCCAGTCTTTAGGCTATCACATCACAATTTTATCAGGGCAAGAATATTATGTCTTGGTAGTTAGTAAATCAATTTATTTTAGGCTAATTTTTATTTAGAGAAACATTGTAAAGATAGCACCTCAGTTCCCTTCATTAATTCCTTCCACTGGCAACTTCTTACCTGTTTTCTTTTTAAAACCAAGGAGTTGACATTGAATACATAGATTTTAAGAAATAGTAATTTTGTGATTAAAAGTTGATTTTCTTTAAAAAGATGGCTTTGGTTTCAAAACAGAAGACATTACACTAAATTTCCATGAATAAGCCATTAATTTCAATATTGTTTTCCCTGAGCCACTTGAAATAGGTACTGATAATGGTGCTGAGTTCGCAAATTAAGATGTAAGATCAGAGCTTGGTGAGATTGTCATATTGTCTCCTTTAATTTGGAAAAGCAGAATGAGGCTAGAGAGACACTCGTAAAACAGACTTTATGACTCTCTCCAAGACAGATATGGAAGCCCCTGCTCCAATCCCTTCTCCCAACTTCTGCAATTACATTTCCGCAGGAAGAAAGAGAAGGAATTAGAAACAGG
>CM053403.1:128909801-128964609 GCA_028644305.1 Xerus rutilus
TGAATAAGAATAAATTTTTAAAGTTACCCTACATATTCAGAAAAATGACTTGAGAGCGTATGAAAATATAAAGCCCCAAAGCCTTCAAAACAGAGACATACAGGCTGGAGCGCACCTGACTAGATTTCCAGAGGTGGACCTTGTGAGTTTCCCCATCAAGTTCATGGTAAAGTGCTAAATAAAAGCCTAAGGACTTAAGGGCACTAGGAAACATTGTTAAACTTTCCAAAAAGAAAGGGATGTGTGTGTGTTTGGGAAGAGAGACAGAGACAGAGAGGGATCTCTCCTCTGACTCTTGTTTACAGAAAAACATGGAACATTGCTGTCTCTAATTTTTTTCATGTTCTTTTTATGATAATTTGATAAACTGAATCAAACCACATTTCTCATGTGCATGCTTATCTTGCTACTTGTATCTATTACTATATTCAAAAATTAAGTGATTTAAAAATTTTAAGTGAAATAAGTACTAGGGCATATGTAAAAAAATTGGCATGAAAGGGAATGGAAACAATTAAATCCTATTAATACTCATGAATTAGAGTGAAATAGACATAAAGATCATTAAAAGACCAAAAATTGAATGGATGAGTAAATGGCCCATAGAAAATATTATGAAAAATATTTCAACTCTATTATAAAGTACCAAGAATCAGAAGCAGACAAGAGGCCTTCTAGGAAATGAGATTGATAAAAGAATTCCAGATATTATTAAAATCAAATTAAGCAAGGAAGATAAAAAGCCAGTGACAAAGACAGATGTGAGCTTTCTAAACCAGAAAGCAGAGATGGAAAACAAGGAAATCAGAAGTATACTAAGCATGGTAATCAAGAATTCAAAGCTAAAGTAAAAATCTGTCTTCCAAATTTCTCCCTTATTCAAACCTCAAATATTTCCCCACAACAAATAGGGAACAATGTCATGAAAGAAGGACTGGGGTAGAACACTTGCCTATGCAGGAGGCCCTAAGTTTGACCCCCAACACCACAAAAAAAAATATGGAAGAAAAAAATCATGAAAGAATACTGTAGACAGAAACATAGCTCGGAAAGAGATTTATTATTACATTCTATCTGAAGTATACAAATTTATGACAACATGGTATTACACAGAGGTATGTCATTTGATTAGAATCATAACATAAACATTATCACAATGTTTTCAACAATAGTGATAGCATAAGAGAAAAGTCTATATCTATAAAACTAAGTAGTCTTACAACTTGATTTTCCTGCTGCAATCTATATAAATGAATAGAGGAGATGAAGATCAAACTTACTTTTGGTTTGTGGAAGAGTATTGTAGTTTTTAATTTAAATATATTCACTTGAAATTTTACTTGAAATATCTAATTATAAATTGCATAAAAGTCATTTCTGAAGTCACAATAGAAAGGTGTCTGATGATTCACCAAGAATGTCACTCACCGTATCTTTCTTTACGCTTCTTCCCCCCCACCACTTTGGTAGAGGAGATTGAACCATGGGGGCTTAACCACTGAATGACACCTCCAGTCTTTTTTATTTTTTTATTTTGAGACAGGGTCTTGTTAAATTGTTGCAACTGGCCTCAAACTTGTGATGATCCTCCTGCCTCAGCCTCCTGAGTAGCTAGAATTACAGGTATGTGCCACCACAGCCAACTCTAAACATCTATTAATAGATATGTCATAAATTATCTTTATCACTTTTCCTTGAAGTTGGCTGCCTTCCTGCTTGAGTAGAAAAATCTCAATATTCTATCTAGTATATTCTCTTGATATACTAAATATAGGTTAGGTAAACAACAGAATAAATTAAATCTATATACTTTATAGTATTCATGACCAAAACTTCTTTAAAATTACATATTTGGAGTAAGATTTTTAAAATTCATTTTAATGTAGCATCATCCATCTGCACAAAAGAAATATATGTGTAATATATATGCAAATTAATGCATGTCTAAGAAAAATATTGTTTCACAAAATAAATTTATGAGTACTTTGTAATTTAGAAATAGTGTATGTCAGAAAAGAACATGTTAGTTTTGCTGTGTTAAAATCAAAATATTTAAATGGAAAATAGTTGACAGGAAAGTGGAATTAAAGACATGAATTATAAAATTAATTTTGGGGAGCTTTCTTGAAAAAACTGGAATCTTTTTAAATTAGTGAATACATAGTCATAGAGCCAGTCAAATCTCATGAAACTTCCATGTAAGTGAAATTTTCTAAATAAATTCTTAGTAAACAAAATAATAAAAAATACTGGGAAAACTGCTAGCCAATATTAGTATAAAAACAAACTTTTCTAAGTACAGAGATCACCTTCCCAGTATCTTTTTACATATAGAAATTGACATGTGGAATGAAAATTACTTTTACCTATTCATTAAAGGAGACAGAAGGTTAGATATGCTACTATTTGACTTGAAAGAATTCAAGATTTAAAGAACTCAAAGATGTTATACTTTCCACTCCTTAACTCAATTTTTCCATTTGCTCCATATTTTATAACATTGATGAGAAATTTCCTATTTGTTTAATTGTTGTTCCATTATTCTTCACTGTTAGATAAGCTTAGGAATGTAACAGAAAGGACTAAGTAAATCTGAGAGAATAATAGCTATGTTGTGAATCCAAAGACGGGACACAGTGCTTCAGGAAATAAAACAGAGTAAGTCAGGTCTGACCTGCCTCCTTTAAGCAGCTCTCAATACACACAAAAAAGGGGTTCGTGTACTTACCATTCAACCTCAGTCCTCAAACCAGATTGAGGTGTGTTCTGTCTTCTGGTCAGTCTCACATTTTCACTGTCATCTCACTATTCTATCTGAACATTGCCACAGTTTCCAAAATCATGTCTTTGGAATATAAATCTGGATTCTATCAATGGTTATATTTACCTACATCATGTCTTCAAACAGACTCTGGATTTGCCTCTGCCCTAAGACTCCTGCTGGCCTAATAGTTACACCAACAGCATTCCCTTCATTTATTTCTTTATCAAGTACATACTGAACATTTACTAGGTGGCAGGCACTATCCTAGCTATCAAAGAAATGAAAGCACTTGGTCACATTTTTAAAGGACTGACCATGAAATTGAAGCAAGAACTAGCTGCAGATTTCTTGTCAATGCTTCAGATTATTTAGCTGCTTCTATCCTGTGTGTTCAATAGAAAAAGAATATGAAAAAATGTTCAACATTTCTAGCAATCAGAGAAATGCAAATCAAAACTACCCTAAGATTTCATCTCACGCCAGTCAGAATGGCAATTATCAAGAACACAAACAACAATAAATGTTGGCGAGGTTGTGGAGAAAAAGGTACGCTCATACATTGCTGGTGGGACTGCAGATTGGTATAACCAATCTGGAAAGCAGTATGAAAATTCCTTAGAAAACTTGGAATGGAACCACCATTTGAGCCTGCTATCTCACTCCTTGGTCTATACCCAGAAGACTTAAAAACAGCATACTACAGTGACACAGCCACTTCAATGTTTATAGCAGCTCAATTCATAATAGCTAAACTGTGGAACCAACCTAGATGCCCTTCAATAGATGACTGGATAAAGAAACTGTGGTATATATACACAATGGAATATTATTCAACAATAAAGAGAATAAAATTATGGCATTTGCAGGTAAATGGATGAAGTTGGAGAATATCATGCTAAGTGAAGTAAGCCAATCTCAGAAAACCAAATGCCGAATGTACTCGTTGATAAGTGGATGCTGATCCATAATGTGAGGAAGGTCATGGGAACAATGATGGAACTCTGTTCATAGGGGTGTAAGGGGGGAGGGGGCATGGGGACAGTAAAGGTGGTAGAATATGATGGTCATCATAGTCCTAACTTTATGTATGACTGCATATATGTTGTGATTGTATACAACATACAACTAGAGAATTGATATGTTATCCTCTATCTTTGTACAATGAATCAAATTGCACTCTGTTATCGTGTAAGCCTAAATAGAACAAATAAATAAATTAAATATGGAAAAAAAAGAAAAAGAATATTTTAAAATTGGCCTACTGGCCATTTCTCAGGAACATAAGTAAAGATTAAAAGTGATTACTAAAATGATAGTAGTGAATATTAACCTGTGTGTTCTTCCACCCCCATCTCCCCAAATAAGGCTAAAACATTTCATCTTGGTCGCTTAAGAGAGAGACTCTGGAGAAGATAAAAAGAAAAAGAAGTTGGTTCTTATCTTTTGGACTTCAACAAGTTAAGTCTTTATACATAATACATAATGTTCCCTTGTCTGAAAATATAAATATTTTTACAGATTGAAAATGTCCTCAATGATAATATACATTAATTAATTGCCTAAGTTTCTAGACCTTATGGAAACCCTGGAGATTGAAAAGTTTGTTTACTAAGCTGGATGTTTTCCCTTTGCCTTGGGAAGGGTAAATTCCTAGATGAAGATAATAGAAAACTTAGTTGGAAATAAAGTAGTAAGAAGTTGGTGGGTGACCATGAAAAGGATTTGAGAGATCTAAGAGGAGAACTGTGCTTAACTTCATAGGGGAAGCAAGAGAGGGGACAAGATGCAACGAGCAAGAACTACCAACCCCATTATTATAGGGAGAAAGCCATGGATTGAAATTGTGGCATGATGTCCTAGGCCAAGAAGACTTGACTCTGCTCTGCAGATACATGCTTAGAGAGCAGGGCAGACTGAACTCACAACTCTGAATATACTGGGAATACTGATTATTATTTAATTTCTACCATGAAGAGGATGAAATACATGGAGTATGAACTTCTGTTGTAGAAAAATAATTTTTTTTGTACATTTGGGTTTATAGCCTGACATAGCATATCCACAACATGTAGTAATAATCGTGTTATATACCACAAGGCATTAATAGCCAACTGAAGAAGAGGATTTACAGTAAGATGAAAACTCATAAAAATCTTTTAAGAGAATGAAGCCTCTGTAGATGTTTAAAGGCCTGGTGTTAAAAGTTGAATTATACTAGAACAAGTACACGCATATTTTGTTACTGGTGAAAAATCCAACAATTCTGCTTCTAAGGATGTATATAATACAATATATATAAGTGATTATTATGGCTTTATTTACAATTATATATATATACAAATTGAAGTAATCGGAATGTACATTCATTTTAAATAAGGTATTATATGTACATGGATTTTAAAACTGAAATATCATAGAAAACTGTTAAAAAAAGAAGTTGAGAAGTAGAATGTAATACACACAAACACAAACACACATTATGAATATAGCTAAAGAAGAAATATACTTTGGGAAGAAAATACAAATATTAGGATGCTTATATTGGGTAGTAGATTAAAGGGACACAATTTCTCTCCTTTATTGCCATTTATGGGTTATATCTGTTTTAGAAGCCATAATAATAAATACATTTAATGGATAGTAACTAAGGTGACTGAGAAAATATAGCAGGACTGAGGGGGATAATTCAGTGGTAGAGTACTAGCTTAGGATAAGTGGGGCCCTTGTTTTAATTCCCAGCACCAAAGAGAAAGAAGAAAAAAAGAAGAAGAAAAAGACATAATCAACTAATTTTAATCAATAAAACCCTTTTGCAAGTGAAAACAGAGCAATTACTCTTTAATAACTAGGCTCATATTCTACCCAACCGACATTGTGTCACCGGTCCCAAGTGATATGCTACATGCAAATATTCTTGACATCAATCTTAGGAGTATGCAGTTTCTCTCAGTAGCTATTTATGCTTTGCTTGTAAACTGTTCCAAATTCTTTTAAATTAATTTAAATCCCTTCTAATACCAACCCTTGGGGTAATGAGTTGCATAAATTTCACTTCTGTTGGTATTGCAGTTTCATTTCTCTACCCCAGTTGTAATTATCAGATGAGCCTTATACTTTGGGATCTACCAAGCAAATCTGAATTCAGCTTTGACACCATATTTCCTTCTGCATAAAATGGGAAGAAGAAGAAGGAGGAAGAGGAGGAGGAGGGAAGGAGGAAGAGGAGGAGGAGGAGGAGGAGGAGGAGGAGAAATCTGTTGTAAGGTGTGTTTCTGTTTTTGTTTAGGTGAGTACTATATAAAACTCTCATGTGTAAAGCATCTAGAAGAATATCACATATTTTGTATTTTAATAATGGGTACTGCTTTTTTGGTTTTTGTTTGTTTTTGTTTCGTTTTGTTCTTGGTACCAGGGATTAAACCCAGGGGTGCTTAACCTCTGAACCACATCCCCAGCCCATTTTTATTTTTTTATTTGGAGACAAGATCTCATTAAGCTGCTGAGACTGGCTTTGAACTTGAGATCCTCTTGAGCTGTTGGGATTATAGGTGGGCACCACTGTGCCTGGATGCTAATTATAACTTTTACATTATAATCATATTTCCCACTCATTTTTACTTTTCCAAACTTTAGTACCTAGCACTTCAAGACTCTTCCAATATAGGCACCACTCCAAACCTTTTCTTAGTTTAGTTTCTTGTCATTGGACCTTCCCTTGATATTAAGTGATTTCAATCTATATAAATATTGTAAGCATAGTTAATCCAAAATATTAAAAATCTTTTCTACCTCATATTTAATATCCTTCTCCATTACAACAACATTGGCTACAGG
Source organism: Xerus rutilus (assembly GCA_028644305.1). Classification (NCBI taxonomy): domain Eukaryota; kingdom Metazoa; phylum Chordata; class Mammalia; order Rodentia; family Sciuridae; genus Xerus; species Xerus rutilus. The sequence continues at coordinate 128,916,400 of CM053403.1, forward strand.
AATGAGTCAGTGCAGCATCTTAATGATACACAAACTCCTTTACAGGTTCAAAACAAGGACTGGAGAATCCCTTGTTTTACACATAGAATTTCAGTTGGTGAACTCCATGTGAAACAGAGGTTTATGAAAACCTTGGTAGGCTAGGTCCATAAAGTCAACATACAGAGTCTAAAGATCACAAATACTTTATCCATCTTAAAAATGAAACAAATGACCTGTTCTTAATAATGAAGTACCTTCTTATCAGGTTCCAAGAAGTCTTCAAATGTATTTACAGATGGAAGATTATGCAAAAATACAGCCACAGAAAACAAATGCATAATAATTTAGAACCCACAGTGATGACATTTAATTTTATTTAAGACACTGGATGAAAATAGAGGGCAATTATTTTAATTTCCCTTGTATCATTCAGAAACTCAAGTCTTTTCAATAAAGCATTTCAAACAAAAAAATCTATAAAATTTTTTTATCCTTTTCTCATTCGATCAGATGTCAATAAGTAATAGTTGCCATTTACTGAAGATCCTTTGTGACCCATTCACCATGCTCCCATGATCACTAAATTCCCCAAATCAATAGTCCATGAACAGAGTTCTTCCATCATCTTTAGAAGGAACTTCTTTAAGATAAAACCTTATTCCAGCTCTCCAATGTATCTGAGGCATACAAATTAATGGATATTTCCAACACACTTGCCCATGGCTAAATCAGCATGCATCCATTGGGTCCCATATAAAAGCTGATGTTTTCTGTTCTTTCTTCCATATGTAGTTCATGTGAGTGTGAATCTGATTGGCATAGATCTACTCTTATACTACATTTTCATTTGTCCCTCTGCTATTTCATTTTGTTGTTATTGTTCCTTTCCTGGCTTCTTTGTATTTACTTATTATATTTTTATCATCCCCCTCATTTCCTCTATTGGCAACTTTTTTTCTTATTTTTAAAAATTACTACAAATTTAACAATATACATTCATAACTTTTCAGAGTTTATTTAGAATCAATTTAAACTCTATACTTCAAATCTTTCTCCTGGCTCTTCTCAATTTTAACTTTTATTTTTTCCTCTTCTTATTTACACCTGGTTCTCCCTATCTTCTGCTATCCTCTTCACAACATATTTATCATAAATGGTATGATTGCACTGGCTTATCCTCCATCTTTGCATGACAGTTTGCATGTATTTTACTTCATCATGTGCAGTATAATCCACCTCATATTTTTGTCACTTTTGCTTGAAGCCTCAATAGTCTTTTAAGTAATTTTGAGAAGAAAAAATTATAGTCTTTTTTACTTATCAACCTATTTTTCCTTTCTTGTGTTTATTATTACTTGTACATTTTGTTTGCCATACATTTTCATCTTGCTCCATCTAAAGCCTGTTGATTACTTCTTTGTAGTACAAGTCTGATAGCTATAAATTCTCTCAGCTACTATTTGTCTGAAATTTTTGTTTTTTGTTTTCATTTCAAATTTTTACTCAAGCACACTTGCCCTTAGAATTCTGGCTGGAGAGTTTCTTCTTTCAGTAGTTTAAACATGTTCCTATTGAAATTCTGGTTTCCTATTCTTCATATGAGAAGCTTGGAAGGCACACTTCATGTTAACTATAAGTAAAAAAGATGGACAGACTGGAAAATCAAAAGCTCTTCTTGGATTTGTAAAATAGGTGAGAACACATGGCGAACTGCCACCCCTATGCCTGGAAGAACAGACAGGCAACCCCAAGGGGTCACGGCTTCCCAGAGCAAATATCCATGAGTGGCAATCATGGCAGGAACCATGGCCAGCTAAGAAACTGTCAAAAGAAGCTAAAGAGAAAAATACCTAACCAATAGAGAATCAGATATGAGAATTTTTTGTTGTTTAACTTTCCTCTGTTCATATATGAACACTGTGTTCATATATGAACTCTGATATTCCCTGACCCTGTTCTTCCCACAAAACTGCTGTATTTTCATTTTCTCTCTTCTCCTCCCAACCCACTAGTACCCACGCTCAAGTCTCAGTTGGTCTTGGCTTTCTATATAGGGATGTATGCCATGGTCCTGTGAGTCTACTGTCCAGCCTCAGCCACAAATGTACAGCATGATGGCACATGCCCCTATAGTCCTTTCTCTGCCCAGCTCTTTCTCTTCAGTGGCCCATACCACAGACTCTAGCTATTTTGTCTTTGCAAAACCTAATCTCTGCTTCTTCAACTCTGAAGAGCCACTATGCTCTGCTCAGACTCCTCCTTTCCATACTGCTATCTAGAACCTGTTCCTAGAAAGAGATTGGGAATTACAAGTCTCACCTTATGACTTTCCACTCTTTTGAGAATCACTTCCATTGTCCAGTACCTAAAATATTGTGTCCAGTATATAGGGTATCTGCAGGAGGAGGGTGATCCAGTGCCAATGACTCTATTTTGGCTAGAAGATGTTTAAGTGAAACTTACGATACAGTAAGAATAACAAGTGAGCCAGACAATTCTAAATTATGCAAGCTTTCATTTCTACTGTATATTACTGATATATAATATTTCTCAAGTTCTTAGATTCCAAAAGCACTGAGTTTTATAGAACTTACAGATTATAAAACTAATATATTTTATAAAATATCTGAGTGAGAAAAGATCCTATTAAGAAGGCCAAGGTTTAACAAAGATTGCATGTGAGATTTTAGCAATTAAATTTTCCTTAAGTACTCCTTTAAGTGTCAGAACACAAATTTTAATATGCTCTTTATTTTCATTCACTTTAAAATACATACAGATTTTTTTCTTTAATTTTTTTGGTCTATGGGTTATTTAGAAGAATATTATTTATTTAGTCTATAATATTTGGGAGTTTCCCAAATATCCTTTTGTAATTGAGTTTGATTTTAATTCATCTGCACTCAGAGAATATAATTTTGACTTTGGGACCAGGGTCAGGAAAGAGTGGGAGGAAGGGATTAAAAGAAACAGGAAGAAACTTCCTAGGTGAAGAGTGTTCAGTAGCTTGGTTGTGCTGATATGGTGCAGACATATGTCCAAGTATATGCTTATATATGTAAAGTTTATTATATATTAATATTCCTTAATAAAACTATTTAAAAATGAAAAAAAAAAAAAAGAAGGCCAAGGTTTAATATTATACCAATTTACAGTTACCATACTTTTCCATTTTTTGGTCCTTATCCAAAGATGAAATTCAGGCTTGTATGTAGTGATTATCTCCCAGATCATCCGAATATTGTTCACTTTCTGATTGCCTTCCAGATAAGCCAATTTGAGGCCTTTCATGATTTTATTTTCTTTCTCAAAATGTTACCTTTTCCTCTCTTCTCTGTTAAGACCCTGCTTTGTGGGGACAGTCATATCCCTAGCTATATTATCATTTGTTAATGTTATATTGGTCCTACTTATATATTATATATATTGTAGTTTTCTGTAGCTAATTCTTGAATTTTCAAGTGGCTCTAATGGTAGGAATGAGTCCCCTTTAACAGTTGCAAAATCTGAAGACCAGGATGACAAAAGCAGGATGTCGTGCAGGGAACAGAAAAGGGAACTTTAAACATCCTTAAAATGACTCCTTATAGGTAGTTGTGTGCAGTTTCTGATGTCAAAATAAATCCAACTTGTCAAGTGTAGTGGTGCACACCTGAAATCCCAGCTCAGGAGGCTGAGGCAGGAGGCCGAAGTTCAAGGCCAACCACATCAACTTAGTAGGCCCTAAGCAATTTAGTGACACCTTGTCTCAAGATAAAAAAATTGAAAAGAGGCCTGGAGATGTGATAAAGTGATAAAGTGCTCCTGTGTTCAATCCCCAATACCAAAATAATAATAATAATAAGAAGAAGAAGAAGAGGAAGAAGAAGAAGAAGAAGAAGAAGAAGAAGAAGAATAGTAGTAGTAGTAGTAGTTCACTGCTTCCTGTCCTTGTGTTCTTTGTGCTGGAACCTAACTTCTACTAGGGGTTAAGAAGCATCATAGTGTGGTGTCCTTTCACGTGAGAATATTATAAATTCTTTTGTGAGGTCAATTTTTCTATCAATAAATATTCTTTGAGATTTGTTAAAAATGAATGATACGATTTCTGCTGCTAAGACTCTTACACAATGTAATAAAACATATTTGTACATAAATAATTATATTACAAAGCAGAAATTTAGGTTATGGAATAATGACAAAGAAGGCTCAGAGAACCAAAAGGCAAAGGCAGATGTGGAAGAGTAGGTAGCCTTTAGTCTGCCTGTGGTGTGAGGGTGGAGGATTTCTGCAGTTGTAAACAGAGAACTTTCCAGAGGAGATAATGGTATATGCAAGGGTATCAAATACAAAAAGTAGAAATATTGGTAATGTGGTTGTTAAGATGGTGAGGCGTTCATAAGTGAGCATATTATTGTTTTGTGTTATAGCATAAATCTGTGCACCCCTTACTCTCTTGGATATGTTAAATGGTCCATAAGAAATGAATAACAGTAATTGTTAAAATTAATAATAATTGGTAAAATGAGGTAGTGAAAGAGGATACATTTTTTGTTCCCCTGTAGGTTTTTAAAATTTATTTTTTATTCCTTTATTTTATTTACATATATTAGTATTATTTACATATAGTATGTTCATTCTGACATAGTTATACAAGCATGCTATATAATTTGTTCTATTATGTAGCCTGACCTCCTTATTTCCCCTTTCCCTCTCCTCTGCCCTCTTCTGCTCCTTTTCTTCTATTCTACTGACCTTTATTTACTTATTTATTTATTTATGGTTTTTTTTTTAAATTAGTGCTTTGTGGATATACATGAAGGCAAGATTCATTGTGGTATATTGATATATATAAATAGAAAAGTTTGGTGAGATTCATTCCACTGTTCTTCTCTTTTTCCATCCCTCCTCCCCACTCCTCATTTCTCTTTCTCTACTCCACTGATCTCAAGAAAATAAATTTTTAAAGAATCTTAAAAGTAAAAGGAGAGGGGAAATCATAAGAGTTAACATACACTCAACAACTGCTACGTGCCAGGATGTGTGCTAAGGTCTTCCCTTTAATCTCCACAATATAACTATATAAGTAGATCTCACTATTAGTTTCACAGATGCATAGCTTTAACCTCAAAGAAATTAAGTTACTTCCTCCAAGTGACTCAGTTAAGAAGCATTGCAGCAAGTAGAAGAAACCAGAGACTTAAAGGAATGTTTTTAAATAAACAAAGGAGCAATTTAGTTTGAAAAAAAATAAATAGAAGTATAGAAAAAAGTAAATATACCCAAATATTATCCATGAATTACTCTGAGGGAGAATTTTAAAATTTTATTTCACAAATTTATTTGTATTTTCCTTGTTAAAATCAGCATAATAAGAAATGTCTTTTAAAAAGAGAAATAGTTAAGTCAAAGAAAATTAGTCATGTTTTCGAGGAGAAGGGAAGGATACAGGAGAAGGAAGCAGGACTACTTATTTGCTCAATGACTAGGATCAAGAAGCAATCATTTGGGCTGGGATTGTGGCTCAGTGGTAGAGCGCTTGCCTCGCATGCGTGAGGCACTGGGTTCAATCCTTAGCACCACATAAAAATAAATAAAGATATTGTGTCCATCTATAATTAAAAAATATTTTTAAAAAGAAGCAATCATTTATTCATTCAACAAATATTTGTTGAATTCCTACTTTGTGCCAGGCAAGGGAAAAAAAAAAGAGTGAACAAAAGAAGACAGGATGACTAAGGATACAGGAGGTATGAAGTAGAGAGAATTCCCATGACATGATATCATGTACATCAAAGTAGGAAGTGAAGTCAGTGGCTAAATGTGAGGCTGGAGGTGAGGCTAAGGCCTGGAGGCTATAGAGAGTCTGAAACAATTTTTGTGGTTTACTTTGGCACCCAGGAGCAAACATGGATAATAAAGAAAACTGAGGCTTACACAGAGCTGAGCAATGTCAAGATGAACAGGACAAGGGTCAAGGAGACGAAATATTTTTGAATCTAGAAAGATCTTATATTTTCTTAAAACTTAGATGGAAGTTATTGTGGATGGATGCAGATAATGAACATCCTACAGTTAATTCATGGGATGGGGGTTCAGGGTGGAATCCTGAAAAAACACATCAGTGCAGGTAGATGACTTGGAGTCCAAAAGAATGCCCTGAAGTGGTCATTAATGAGCCAAGTCTGGAAGCCTCGTGAAGCTATTTATGGAAATCACATTTATTCAGCACAGAGTTCTAACTTAATTGGAGAGAACATTAATCCATAACATTCCTGTCCCGACACTCAGATAAATTTGAAGTGATATTTTCGAATGTAACCAGAATTTTGAGACAACTTAGAAACGATATTCTGGAGTTGCAAATGTTATTAACTTTTTTTTTTATTAAAGTCTCCCATCTCCAGTGAGTACAGTACATATCTGTCATTAGCAAGAGCGTGTGAAGCCCAGAGCACTCCTCCTGTGGCTCACGTTCTGTTTCAGTTAGCTCATCCATCAATTAAGGGGACACATTCAAACTGTTCAAAGACAATCAAGGGAATCCTTAGTCTCACAAGGTCCAGCCAAACTGATGCTCTGCTATTGCTGCTGGAGTCTTTGCTGGGAGGGAATTCACTTAGGGCCTGAAGTTTAGAGACACTGCCTTTTTTGTTTTGGCAGTAATTGTCTCCCTTCCCTGAAAAAGGACCTAAAATCGCTTCTATGTTTAGAAACAAGATTGCTCTGTGGAGGCTGCTGGTCAGAGTCTCACCTCTTTCTAGCAGTCTTTTATTCCTAGGGCCCTATTTTCTAATTTCAGCCTTTCTTTGTGACGTTTGGTTAATGAACATGCTTTTGTTTGACATAGGCTGAGGACACAGGAACCCTATTAGTTTATGTGCCTGAAGAGACCACCAGGTCCATTTTCTATGAGAACATCAATGGCAGGGGGGAGGGAAGTTGTCTACTAGCTACTCTAACTAAACATTATGATCGATTTTATTGAATAAGGAAGGCAACACATTGTTAAAGAAAGTTGATTTTAAGCCCATACATGAAAAGTAAATCCAAACTCAATAATTACCAATTGCACCCAAGAGAAGGAAAAGGGGCCCTTTCCGGCTGAATAAGTCTCGGCATGGTTGAAGAAGGATTTCTTGAACATCTTTATGTTCTACAGAAGAGCCACCTGAACATGCCTAAGCCATGGCAGCAGCCAGAATCTCTCTCAGTGAATGTCTCAACTACTCTTCAATCCTTGATCTAAATCACCCACAAGTTAGTACTTGGGTCCCCAGTAAAGTACTTCCCATTAATTTAATCTAATCCCAGACGTTTAAACTCCCAGATAGCTGGTTCATTATTTACATTTTCCATATGCTCTCTGGCTTCACACATCAGAAAATCACCCCTGTTATTCAAAGGAGGTGAAATCCGTGAGACAGCTATATACACAGACTGACTATAGAGATTTTGTATTTAATCAGGACCAACTTCAGTGTATTGTCCCTGTGAGTTATGACGAATAAAAGTCTTACTCATTGCCTTAAAGAGAAGGTCTGTCCTCCAAAAGAAATTCTCAGCAGATTAATGTCAGACTTTCCATGCCAAAATTAAAGCCAGCTAGATTTGTTTAAATTTTAAAATGAAAAATGCTGCCCCACTTCTTACCACGAATTGAAAAATGGTGCTGCCTCCCTGCTTACTCAGAAAACTTCTTTACATGTAGCCTCTCCCCATCTCAGTCACCAGCAACAGTTTTTCTGATTACTCAGACCCAAGGCTATAGAATCATCCGTGACTTCCATCCTCCACATCAGTCACCCTGCAGGCTTCACCTTCAGAGTACCGCCTCTGCTACTTCCACCCTGGCCTAAGCCGCCTGTCTCCTACACATTGGATCATTTTCATCAGCCTCCAACTTGATCTTCCTCCTTCTATCTCTTTTCTCTGCTCCTTTTGAGAGATCACATCACTCCTCCCTGTTCTAAGGATAGAAATCAAAGATTAATATGGCTCCCATCTGCTCTCTGACATCATCTCCCACCACTTGCCCTCTGGCTCACTCCCCTTCACTCATAAGTTGCTTTTTGTTAAACATCAAATGTTCTCCCCCAGAGCCTTTGCACTTGCTGTTTGCTCAGCCTGGAAAGCTCTTCTTCCTGGAGACCATGTGGCATACTTCCTCACTTCATTCTGGTCTCTTTTAAAATATGATCTCACCAGAAGAAATCCAGTCTGACACCTCATATAAAATAGATACATCTTCCTAATATCTCACACCCAACTTCCTTGGCCTGCTTTATTTTTCCTTAGAGCACTTACCACTCTCTTGACCTATGACATGTTTGTTTATTGTATATCTCCACCAAAACATGGCCTACACTAGACAGTTAGTAACCACTTCTTCAATAAATGGTGATAACAACAACAATAAAGATCTTTTTGGCCTCTGGATTCCCTGTAGAGCAGTCATAAGAAAGATAGAAACAATGAAATGTAGTATCTTCAAGAGCCGTGGCCCATCATTGAGGCTGGCCTTGCACTTGCCATCCTTCTGCCTCAGCCTCCTGAGTCACTGGGATCACAGGTATACACCCTGGTCCATCACCCAGGAGTAAACGAGGACTATTGTGAAAGCATGAAACAAAATCTAAAGTAAGTTAATTTGCAGAGCTTCAAGACTAAAGGAATACAATTATTTATAAACTTGGCATGTTAATCTGAACCTGAAATAAATCTATATATCTCCTACACAAACATAAACATCAGAGTAAATAAATTCAGCTGTTGCTTGACTTGCATCCCTGAAGTGAAATGCTGCAGGGACTTAGAAGAAGGCTTTCTTCTCTCCAATAGAAAACCAAGTGTCTCACATGCCCCTTCAGACACTGTCTCTGGTGGCACTTATTATAATATTTCTCTGGTTTTATTGATATTTCTCTGTTGTGTTGTGTTTTCTTTTCATGTTCTGCTCCTTTTTACTCCTGGCATGATCAAGATTGAGCAGGTGAAACCTTGGAGCTCCCCATTCTGGGGCCTGGTTCTAGCTGTGATCTGAGGGAACATACCTGGTTAGGAGGGAAGATCCCATAATACAAGATCTCTGGGAGATGCTGAGATTTTCATTAAGAGTCACTAAAAGCTATAGCTAGGGAGAAAGCAAAAATCAGGAAACCTGAAGAAATGAATTCAAAGTATCCAGTAACAGGAATATGAGGAAAGTAAACTCTCAGTTATTTGTCAAATACATGCCTGGGTTGGAGTTAAAAATATGCCCACCCCCCAAAAAAATGTTACCTACCTTTAAATTGCCCTAAGTTTTAAAAAAGGCAAACAAGTACATGGATTTTATGGTGATAAATGCTATGTTTGATGGGAGAACAAGAGGGAAATGTAGTCCAAACACGGCTTTGATATAAGACTAAAATTGTGTTCTAAAACCACTTCCCCATTTCTTATCTATGATATATGGCAAAAAAAATTTGGTTTTTTCAGGTAGAGGGGGAAAAGGCTATAATATAAATAAGTTTTAAGACAGATAAAACTTACATTATGTGCTGGGCACTTCTATTTTCCTCTGGAAACTGCCAGTGCCTAATAATTATGTTAAGGATTGTTATCAGTGTTACATTTCTTAACTTTGTGAGGTATATACACACATGCTACATAGAGAAACTGACACAGGAAGTGTTGGGCATTAACAAGATGTCATTCTGTAACTGAAGTAGCAGAGCACATCAAGGAGGGTCCCAAGGGAGGGAGTGGGGCAGGGACCAGGAAGGCCAGTCAGAAATGTAAAGATGAAGAATGTGTGATCGAGTAACTGCACCAAATGAAGCCTCCTTCATCAGTCTGGATTAATCTGTAGTCCCAAGATGAACATGTAAAATAAAAGAACTAAGTGAAGAAAGAATTTAAAGAAAAAACATCAAAAATAATATTCCCAGGTTAGATGTTTTGTCAATTTCTTGAACTTCTTCAAACTGCAATAAAAGTGTGAATATGCTCCCTAATGGGAGATAAAAAGAGTTTTGTAAATTAGCGAGTGTGAACTTAGCCATACTCATCTTTTGAAGCCCTAGAAACTCAGGTGTCATGCACTGAAGAAGGAAATGTGGGTACTTCTGCTTGTTTCCTAAAGGAATTCTCATAAGTACCAATTCTATCTGTGATAACTCCGTTCCTTAAACCCAACCTTGCTGCTGTGACAGCAAGTGTCTCTCTAACGATAACTTCCTTTTATTGAAATAACTGCCATTTGCTCAATACTGTGCAAATTATGTCACATGCATCACTACATTCAATTTTTGTAATGATTCCATCCCGTAAACTTTTTGTTTCTCCATGTTATACATGAAGATAACCAGCCCTAAAGTAATTAACTTCCTATGATCATACAAGCATGAAGCTGAACAATATGTAACAGCTGACATTCCACAATTTTTTAAACCTAAAAACATGGCAATTAGATAGGAACAACACCCAGTAAGTGGCAGAGTCTATATAAGCCAGGCCTGGCCTGTGTGGCCAGTCTCCGTCAGGTGTTTCCCCACAGACTGAACTCTCACAGGAAGCTAAACTAACATGCACCAGGGTTGACAGAAAGGCTGGCAAGCCACCCACAATGCCACATTTGGCACTGTCATTTACCTCTGTGTACTGCCTTTAATTAAAAGGTTATTCCAAAGAAAGGTAATTAATAGACCAAGAATTGAACATGCCTCTTTATATAAGCACCTCACCTCTCTTTGGCTTTATGGTAGACTTAAGTTTAAAAAAAATTTCTTGATAATATTTGACAGATTTTAAACATTATTCATTCACATGGCATATATGTATTATGAGTAATACTATTGAGAATTTCTTACAATATCCTGTCCCTAAAAGGAAAGTTATGTTCTGTACCAATAGCAAAGAATGCATATAAGATAAGCTGACTGAAGAGGTCTCGGAGATTTATGCCATTTCAACAATGGAAATGTTTAATTTAATCATTCAGGCATTTCTATTAAAATAGTGTAGGCTGAAAGAATATACATTAAAGAAACTCAGAAAATGTTTCTGATTTGTAACAGATTGAATTGCATTCACTACCAAGAGTTTTCCTATTGTCAGATATTGTAAAAGATTCCAGCATTTATGGAATACCAGAAGCATGATGTATATATAGTTGTAATGACTTAATATCACCTGATGATGAGGAGCATCTGCCACCCACAACTAGAAATTCCATGGAACACAAGCAAGGTATCCTTATAATGTGGTTCAGAACCTGTTAAAAGAATGGCCACGTGGGTCTTCCTTTAAAAAAAAAAAAAAAACCTATTTCCAAGTGGACTATTCCAATAAATCATATGAAACAACTAACATTTATTCCGTTTTATTTATGAAAGTAAGAAATATTATAAGAATTTTAATTTAATATCCTTTATTTTTATAACAAACATGAGTTAAACCATCAAGTACTTATTATATAATTCCAGTGATTTGTATATTCTAGGTTATTCATGGTAATTGGAGAGGGAGGCTGGGTGGGAATGGGGCACAAGTCCCTGTGCTTGCTGATGAATTTATTCGCTGATGCTAAAATTTCGATCAACCTGAGAAAAGACTTGTCTTTTCTGCCTGAGAGATGTAAATCTTGGAGAAAGATCTATTTGGTCTAGTTCCCTTGATAATGCAGTATACTACATACCAACATTATTTTCTGATTTATAAAATAATCCTACCCCTCCAACGTAATTTTTTCTATGTGAATATAGAGTTATTTCCCTTCCAATATAATAAAACATAAAAATATACATGTTTAATCACTACCTCATTGGATTTTAAACACCATCTTAAAATAAGTGGCTTCTATTTTAATACCAGTATGAGATAAAATATTATAATTACAAACCTAAGTTCAAATTGAAAATAAATTCCTAAAAAAGGGAAAATTACAAAATTTGGCAAGAGGGGGATGTATTTTCTCAACATGTATCTCCTTAGAGTAACCCATGGCATCAATAATGCTTCAAACTCAATTTTTTATAATTATATCATTAACTTCAAACCAAATCAGACTCATTTTACAGAAGATGTGCTTTATTCTGTATTTGACCACTAAAGTGAAGTTTTAAACCTTAATGGAAGAAAATTATATAACAATATAACTGACACTTGAAGCTGAAGTTTGTAGTATAATTTAACACTGTATCATACCAACACTTTTAGTTCTGCTAGTGATATTGATGGTATACTAAGTAAGCTAAAATACAGCATGAACAGATTAGCACCTTTCTTGGGGGACTGGGTTAATCTTCACAAAGGACTAGATTAGTTATTACAAGAGCAGGTCAAGATCAAGGCTCCCCCTCACATGCTGTCTCCTCCATGTGCCCACTTGCTTTTCGGCTTTCTGCTATAAATTGAAGCACCATAAAGCCTTCACTGGTGCCATGCTCTTAAGACTTCCCGTCCTCCAGAACAATAAGCCAAGAGAAACCTCTATTCTTCACAAACTGCCCGGTCTGTTATTCTGTTATAGCAACATAAAAGGGACTGAGACAACCACAGTTTTCGAAAAGCCAACTAGAGGTACCTTATAATAAATACATTGAAAAACAAGTGCATGGAAATTTTAAAAGAAAACTAAATGTCAAAACAATTAATAGTATGAGCCTTTAAAACTAGACAGTTATTTGAGTTCTGACACTATCAACTAAATTCTTTTGGGTAGATTACTCTGAGATAATTTCTTCATGTGTAAAATAAGACAAGAAAATCTATATCATACGCTGCCATGAAAATGAAATAAGATGCTGTACATTAAATACTTAGCATCATATCTAGTATTCTTCAATGTTCAAAAAATGAAATTCATTTATTCTTTTGATTAAAAGAGAGGAAAAATAAATGCTCTATGTTTTTGCTTTAACATAATAGTTGTATTTGCAAATTTTAAAAATTGATTTGGCACTATATATCAAGAGCTTTAAAATTCATGCCCTTTCATCCAATCAAAAGAATACCTCATAAACAAATAACAGATATGCGCTTATGTATTTGTGTCCAAAAATATTAATTACAGCTTTGTGTATAATACTAGAGAAATAGAAATATCCTGTAGTTGCATAGTTGAGCTATTGGTACAATATAATAATATAAAATTAATAAAAAATTATATTTCCATGTATTATTTTATGACATGAACTCAGAACTCAGTTAAAATCAAATTATCCTTCCAATTTTTAAAGCTACAAAAGTTGGACTCATCCTCAACTCCTTCTTTCATCTTTGATTTAAAATTTGACCTGTTATTCCACATCTGACACCCTGTCAAAAAATATAGCGAACCTGGACCAAGCCATTGTTGATCTCCTTTGGATTATTTCAGTAGACTCCTAACTTCTCTCCCTAATCCTACTCTTGCCTCCTTCACAAAAGCTATAATCAGTGAAAATTAAAACTAAAGCAAGCATGTCACTCCACTGCTACAAGCCTCCAGGTAGGTCTTCCCCTGCCAATCAGAATGAGAGCTGAAGTTCTTATAATTACTTCCAAGCTCCCTATTACTCTTTTGATGTAATGTCAAAACTTCCAGGCACTAGCCAACCTCTTTGGTGACTTCGAGGAAAAACACCCACCCACCCCACATACCTAATTTGCTGTAGGTATGGCCATATTTTCGTGAGTAGATACTTGTTTTCCTCTCAGTTCCATAAGATAACAAGGGAAAGAAATTCATTCAAGTCCTTATTTTCCTTATCAACAAAGAAGAGAGTAATAGAGATAAAACCAGAATTACTTATTTGGAATTGATAATTGTACTTGTGCTTTTATATTTACATCGGAACAAGTGTGTATCTGGAGATCTATCTTAAAAGTCACAATACTCAAAACTAAGTACTGCACCCATCCCAAGAAGACTTTAGTTGAAAGGTAAAACATTAAATAACTTTTCTATTCTTGCTAGGATTAGATGGTATCACTTCTCATCTTGTGCAAAGTATAAAACTAAGTGTTGGGCTATTAAAATATCAATTGGTTGTCTGTATTCTTTATGTATTCCTATGCATGGAAACATTGTTTAGGTCTTATACATTTCTTGCCTTCTAGCCCTTCTATCAAACTGAATACCAAACTGAATGCTGTATGTAGTACTGACAATAAACAGGAAGACATTTCTTCAGTGATTTATAGTTATGAGTTAATGATTATAGTTATGAAATACATAATTAAGCCTAATAGACATATAGATTATCCTGAATTTATAGCAAGAATTGAAATCAAGATGATCAACCAATTGATATGTCCCCCAAGGTAATACATGACATCTGATTTCTACCACTCTGCTTTCTCACTTAAGTTATCATTACTCCACAACCTTTATAGTTTAGAGGGAAAGAGAAAAATAGCAACTCCTTACCCAGACAATAACCTGGATTACTATTTTTCTTAATAAGTTCTTAACATCCTCATATCAAATAAGAAGTGGTTAATTTCAACCTCAGTATGTTCTACGTATCAGGTAGGTTTCACAAGGTGTTGAGTTTTGCTGCTAATAGGTGCAGTAAAAAAAATGCATAGTAAAGGCCTATTTTGTGGACAGAAGGACAGCTACCATGGGCTTTGGTCTGGGACCCCAGATAATGTTTAGCTCTATGTGGGCATGTAGCCTCTATTCAATGTATTAAAGCTACTCTGAGACCCATTGAACATTGAAAAATTTTCCCCCGGTGGAGCAGCCATTTGCAAAACCAGGTGTTTCTATAATTGTGACATTGTGAAAAACAATTCACAGTGCTCCAAGGCCCTTTAAACTCTCCTTCCACCTGTTCTTTTTGGTTGAGTCCAGTGGCTGCTTATGCTTTTCACGGATCTACTTGTTTATGTAGGTGTGTTTCTTTGTTTCTGAGTTTATTTTTGCTACATTTTAAAGAGGAAAATTTATAGAAAAAATTTTAACAAGCTGGTGTTGGGAGTCACTCACATTTCGACCAGGTGTGCTCCTAATGTGCAGGTGTAAGCCAGCAAACAGGTAAGGAAAACATGATGTGAACAAGAGTCTCTAAAGGATTAATTGTGTATGTCCGTAACGAATGTACCCCAACGTGCATGTCAAACATCTGCTGTCAATTGAGGCATTTTCCTTTTCCCCGTGCACCACTTTCCAGTATTCCTGTCATTCATATACAGACAGCAAGCACAGCCTATTTTGGGGTATTGTGGGAATAAATGTCTCTTTTCATAATATCAAATTTAATTTTATAGGAATCTTAATTTTTAGGTAAGAAACACATTTTTAGTGTTCCAAAGAAACTAATTATTTTTAGATTTGCACACAGTCCATTTCTATTTAAGAGTACTATATTAAGGATATATTTTAACTTCTTAATCCTTATCCCCCCCATTAGATATTAATACAATCACTTAATCCAAGTCCATGCCTTAGTTTTTTTCAAAGGGATCACTTTTCATCTGTATTACACAATTTCCTCATTCTGAAAAAAACTGGAAGACACCCATTATTAAAATCCAATTTCTAATTAAAATGACTTCGTATTATAATATATACTATTTTGTTTTCTGTTTCATACTTTGGAGCATCTTAGCTACTTACTTTTCCACATAATATGTAATAGAATAACACTTTAGTTATTTTTAATACTGCATAGTAACACTAATGGCACTTTTACAAGTTTATTTTTAATTATATTTTTCTCATAATTTTTTTCCTCCTAAATTTGATTTTAGCTTCTTTAACAGCATTTTCACAACTAAGTCAAAATATGTAATTAGAGAACAGAAATGGAAAAAGTATAATCTCTGGCTGAAATTAAATACCTTACTGTCTAAATATAAACCTTTTTTCTTCTCACATTTTAAATAGGAAAAATAGTTTCTCTGAACAAATTATTTTTAAGAAAAATATTGCACTTTCCTCAAGAATGAAGATTTCCACTTTTATATCCACTCAACATTTACCACTCAGAAGAAAAAGGAAATATTTTAATTATACTGACATTTCCAAACATTAGAGAATTTAACACCACCTATTATTCAATAAATATATTAATATCCCTATTACATATTACACAAGATCAGATACTTGAATGTTAATAGAAGCTTTTTTTTACATCCAAATACTTTGAACTGGATATGATAGATGATTGGAGGATTGTTGGATTGCAGCAACTTGTATCTGATTATGTGAATGAAAGAGGTTGTAGTTGTTGCATTTTGGGGGGGAGGGGTAACCAACAGCATTAAACAACAGAATTTTATTTTCTTACATTTGTGGCAGCTGGAAGCCCCAAATCAAGTTGTCAGTGGGTTTAGCATCTTCTGAAGCCTCTCTTCTTGGTTTGCAGATGGCTCTCTTCTCTCTGTGGTCTTCCTTTGTGTATGTACACACACCCATGGTGTCCCTTATAAGAACACTAGTCCTATTAGATTAGGGCCCCACCCCTGTGACATTATATAACCTTATGTACCTCTTTAAAGACCCTACTTCCAAATACAGTCACATGGTGGGTAAGGACTTGGACAAAATTCAGAGATGGAGGGGACACAAATCAGTTAATAGCATGGGGTGATTGGAAAGAGCGAAAGATTTGTGCTTAGAAGGTATGAATCTAAGAGCTTCATGCTGTTGGGTTGAATCATGTAATTATCCTCAGCATCTCTTTTCTGACCTACAAAATAGTGATGATAATTAATTTATATCAGTTTACTCACAAAAATTAGAGTTGTTATATTTGACCCAAACTTTAAATTGCTGTTTGCAAACCTGTCTATTGATAGAGAGGTAACAGAAAATAGGAATCATTTCTCAGTAAATTAAAATGAAATAAAGGATATCATTAAAACTTTAGAGTTTAAATCAGAGGTTACAAATTGGCAGCTCATGGGCCAGAAACAGCTCGCAAACTAGTTGTTGGTCTGCAGAGTGTTTAAAATTTGTTAAATGAGTTGCCAACCTTTAAAAGTCAATTGAATTCACATAAAAATCTGGATTTCGAGCTTAGCCTCTTTCTAAGTATGGTGGTAATGAACTGGCTCTGAGTAGCAAGGTCGCCACCAGAAATATTGCTTTCCTAGAAATCCACCATCCCTGTTGTCGCATGCACACTTACTATCACTATTGTGCTGTTGTTGACAATGTAACAATAGTTATTTTGGGTCTCTTGGTTGTTGCCTCTTGATCCACCCATTATATAAATATGTAGATCATTGAATAAAGAAGCAATTTTTTTAAAAAAGTGTTTGTAGTTTAGTTACAAGAAAGGATGGAATGATGGACTGGGGTTGTGGCTCAGGGGTAGAGCACTTGCCTAGCATGTGTGAAGCCCTCGGTTCAATTCTCAGCACCACATATAAATAAATGAATAAAATAAAGGTCCGTCAACATCTAAAAAAATATTAAGAAAAGAAAAGATGGAATGAATAAAAGGAATCATAAGTTATAAAAAGTGATAGCGTAAAAGTAAAAACTATCCAGTTAATAACATATAAATTAGAGGATCTCTATTTGTACTTGTGGATATTTTGATTTTGGCCATAATAAGAAACTATGCAAGCTACACAGGCACGCTCAATGCAAACATCTGTACGCATTGAAATATTAAAGGCTTCTGTGTTAGAATTAACATTCTTCTAGCAGTTTCTTCAGCTGTTTTTTTGACTGAACTATTAGCTCGGCTCTGCGGACAGTAGTACCACTGAAATCTCCCTTCATTCATGAGGAAATGAAGATGAATGCTTGGGAGAAAATAAGGCTGACTATGATGGACTTCACAGAAATAATCAGCATGAGGCACGCAACCTGAACATTAGACGCTGAATGGCCGGTTTAGAGGGATCTGAGAGCAACAGAGCTCCCTGGCTGCCCTGCACTGAGTCATAGCTTTTAAACAAGGCCTTGAGTCAGAGCTATCAGGCTAGGGCTGCTGTTTCCCTGGCTCTTGATAAGCCTGTCTCTTTTTATCCAGAGGTTGGGCCTGTGATTTAACATAGCAATGACAGCCATAGTTATCCCAAAAAACATCCTTAACAACTCTTTTCTAATACAAATCACTTATTCTTTGTGAAAGATGAATGAGTCATGCAAGGAGCAGACTGCCCATTAGCAGTGCATTGTTAATTGGCTCTTTAATTAGTTTAGAGGCATATAATTATTTGAGGTCAAATAATAATTAAATTTTTGTACACTCCTTTTCTTCCCTGGTAAATTACCACTGGACCACCCTCCATGATAAAGGATCTCTAAATAACACACAGGATGCTTGCTGTATAACACAAGGAAGTGTGTGATTTTTCCCTTCAAAAGCACCCTTTAAAAAAAAAGGCTCTTCATAAAAAGAGAGTCATTTTATCTTCATTGTTGAGAACACTCCTTTTAAGAATAAAAATCATCAAATAAAAATGCAATAAGCTTTATTCATCTAATTGAGTTGCTTAAAGAAAACATGAAATATATCAAGCTTTAATTTTTAGTATAAATCATAGATATTAATTGAAGTTACAAATAGTAAAATAAACTTCCCTGAAGAGAGATTCTACCAAAAACAATTTAAGTAAATTTGCCTTCCACAACTACCTCAAATGAAATAAATCACCTAAAATATCCTCAACATTTGTTTCCAAGAATCAAGCACTGGATTGTTCTTTAAGATGATTCTGCTAAAATTTGATAAAGTTCTGCTTAAAAAATTAAAACCTAGAAATATATTTTCTCATTTTGATTTTGATTACAGAAAAACCATATTCAGAATTATTTTTAATTATATTAAGAGGCTATGTAATTCTGGAAATGAAATTTAAGAACAGCAAAATTAATATGATATCAGTAGTGAATGACCAAGAAAGGCTGTCTTTGGATTTCAAAAAAGTACATTATTAAATGTTTTCAGTTTTCCACCCATAAAATCATACTTTTGAAATTAAAAATTATGTTCCTATTATGTTACACTCAATTAGTAGCTCTGAGCTAATTGAAGAAATTCTGACACACATCATCATTGTCTCTAGAAAGAAAATATCTCATCCTTAAAATATACTTTGATCATATCAATATTTGTAGAATTTCAACAAGCTTGTAAATAAAGTTTATTCTTACTTAGGTAGATCTTCATAGATTTTGTCAGTTAATTGGTGGGGGAGGCGGGGATAATGTCTAAAGAAGAAACTTTATTTTAAAAAAAGACTATAAGCCATGCACAGTGGCACACATCTGTAATCCCAGCTATTCAGGAGGCTGAGGCAGGAGAAATTCAAGTTCAAGGCTATCCTGGAAAATACTGAGATCCTGTCTCAAGCTAAAATTTTTTTAAAAGGGCTAGACATGTACTTTAGTAATTGCCTAGTATGTGGGAGGCCCTAGGTTCAATCCTCAGTGCTTAAAAAAAATTTGTTTTAAATAAATGTTGACTCCTTTACACAGAATTAGCATGAGTTAGCTTTCTCAATAAATGTACACATGCACATGCATGCACATGCACGCACACCTACATTTCCACACATAATTATCTACATGTGGAATTTGCTCATCTACAGAGGCGTTGGCAAAATGCAAAATAATCCTGCTGGCCCTGTTCAAGTTGAGGCCAATCTGCACCATCATGAGTATTAACTTTGACAAAATAAACTAACCCTGACTAAGCAGAAGTTAATTTTGCTGCATTTTCCTTGCTTTCATGTAATCAGAGCAAAATTCTGAAAGCTTAACAGATTTTTTCTGTAGCCTGTTCAACATAAATCAGAGATAACTGTAATAACTTTGAAAACTGTAATTGACATTTTGAATAATTTTCAATGACTTTCAATTGATTTGTACTTTAAAGCAAAGCTGCTTGAGTAATTTGCCCAGGGGAACATTATGATCTTGTATATAAGCTTTGACAAACAAAAACATCCATTTCTCATGCACACACTATTCTTTTTAGCTAAATGGAGACTGCAGAATTTTTTCAACTCATGCTTGTAATCAATCTTCTAACTCTTTTTATTATTGTTCAATATACTCTCGTTCAGGTTATATGTAGTGCTGTCAACTATTTTCCACTTTATGGCTTGCACAGAAAATGGAAAAATACCTAAGGCATACTGGAGTGAAGATGAGACTACTTCAATGAAGAGACCTTTATCTTGCCCAACCTGTAATCTATCTGTACTTCATTGACTGTGAGCTCTGGTATAGAGCTTTATAAATCTGTACATATGCAATGTCCGCAGGGATGACAGATTTTCAATAACTTGGGCAGACCCAGGATTTCTCTCCAAAAATTCTATTTGTAAATCCAGTTCTACTCTCAGCTCTGCTACTCATTTGCAAGTTAACAGACCTCTCTACAAGCATCCTACAAACACTTCTTATTCACTTAACTATGTACCAGACACCATGTTGTATCCATGGGACCTCATGAAATAGCATATATCCTTACAGAAGTACACATGCACATTATTCAGAGGAAGAAAATCCCATGAACAGTGAAGATGATGCAATATAGCCACAGTGGCAGTGCAATGTGATCACTCAGTGTATGGAGAAGGCTTTAAAATGCATAAAGAAACCTGGGAAGGCTTAACCAAAGAGACACCAAGATGAGTTCTCAAGGATGGAAAATAATTCACTTAATAGATAAGAGAATGTCTGGAGAGTGAGATCCATGAGTCGAAGGATTGGTCCCCTGCCCGTGGTGCTTTTGGGAGGTGGTAGAAACTTTAGGAGATGGGTTCCAGTGAAGGGAAATTGGGGACATATCTTTGACACTCCAGCCCCTTCCTGTCTCTCTTTTTGCTTCCCAAATGCCCTAACGTGAGCAATTCCCTCAGCCACATGCTCCTATGATGTACTGCCTCACCACAAGCCCAAAAGCAATGGGGCCAAGTGATCATGGATGGAAACCTCTGAACTGTGAGCCAAAATAAACCTTACCACCTTGTAAGTTGATTGTTTCAGGTATTTTGTCACAATAACAGAAAGCTGTAAAACACAGTACATAATGGCCATATTATTAAATTTCTATCTTATTTCTAAAGAAAATGGGAAGACAAGAGAAGGAAAAAGAAAATATCTTGCTGGGCATGGTGGCCCACACATTTAATCCCCATAGCTTGAGAAGTTGAGGCAGGAGGATTGTAAATTTAAAGCTAGCCTCAGCAAATTTAGTGATGCACCAAGCAACTCAGCAAGACACTATCTCTAAATAAAATATTTAAAAAGGGCTGGGGATGTGTCTCAGTGTTAAGCACCCGTGGGCTCAATCCCTGATACTAAAAGAAAACATCTTATGCTATATCAAGGTATAAAGTATTCCTGACAAAAATACATGACCTAAATTCTTAAAACTCTTCATTGGCTTCCTAGTGCAGATTATTTACCCAGACTCATGACTTGGTCCCTGCCTATACCTCTAGCTTCACATCATGACTCTCTCCTGTGGTGGCTTGACTCCAATCACACTGACTTCTCATTGTCCTTCAAACTAGACAAGCTCATTTCTTTGCAGTAGAGGATCCCTCTGACTGGGACCTTTAATTCTGAACTTCAGGTGACTGTCCTTTCTTTGCCCTGATTCAGTTTAAAATCTAGCTTTAATTGGCCATCCCAATCTAGTGGAATGCCTGTCACTAGATCACCCTTACAAAATTCTTACAAAACACCTTCTGCTCGCTGACATTTTCAAGCTCATGTATTTGTTTGTTGGAAATTGTCCTATCTTGGAGTTCAGTTACTAACAGAAGTGTGTAAGTTATTTTAACATCATTACTCTGCTTTGCTTTGGAGCAGTGTCAAATTAACTCATTTTAATGGCAATTACAGCTTTGTTAAAAGCAGTTCTCATTCGTGGCCTTCAAATGGAAGAATAAAATATTAATAAAAGCTATAAAATATTTCAAAATCTAGTGTCCAAAGGGAGTGGAAATAGCTGAGGACGGTGGCACATGCCTATAATCCCAGCAACTTGGGAGGCTGAAGCAAGAGGATCACAAGTCCAAGGCCAGCCTCCACAACTGAGCAAGGCCCCCTGCAACCGAGCAAGGCCCAATCTCAAAATAAAATAAAACCAAACGACTGGTTGATGAAGTGGTAAAGCATTTACTGAGTTCAATCCTCAGTACCAAAAAAAGGTGCGTGGGGGGGGGGGGGGCAGGGGAATGGAAATACAATGTTGTCCTTGGCTATCAAAGTTTGAGAATCATTGAATTATGTTGTCCTTGGCTATCAAAGTTTGAGAATCATTGAATTAATTTCTAGCACTGTTTTTAGAAATTGATCCAAAAGAAACTGGTAGTAACCTCTTGTGGTTTACACCTGGTATCCTAGCTACTTGAGAGGCTGAGGTAGGAGGATTGCCAGTCCAAGGCCAGCATTAGCAATTTAGAGAGACCCTGACTCAAAATAAAATAAAAGAAGGCTTGAGATGTAGCTCAGTGGTACAGCACTTACCTAGCTTGTACTAGGTCCTGGGTTCGACGCCCAGACAGTAAAAAGAAAAGAAAGAAACTGAATTGTAAAAGCTGGTACCTTTTGCCAGAGTTTATGTACACTGACTAACTAGTTAGAGATACATGTTATCCTTGATCAAAACCTGCTCATTAGTAGGAAAAGTGAGAGAAAGGGCTACATTAAAGGAGTTCTTATATAACATTATAATAATTTAATTTTAATTCAAGTTTTATATATTTATAACATACAAGGTCAAAAGTTTCCTTAAAGCTATGTAAAAAATAACATCACTCCTCCACCTTATTCCTTTCTACCTCCCCATTTCCGTTCCCCAGAGGCAATGAACTTCAACTAACTTACCCTTTTATTTTGATGTTTACTTCATTTTCCTAAATAACATGTCTATAATTCTATTTCTTGACTTTTGAATGTTAGGTATCTATCGACGTCTTAGTATGGACATGAGGTTTTAACTTATATGCCCTCTCTGCTTCCCTACCCATAAATTTCTTTGTCTTTCTGATTTAGTTATAGCTTTATTCCTAGTTACATCAGTATTCACGTTGCACATTATTTTGAGCATATGAGCATTATGCATGAGCTCTACCATGCAGTTTAATGTGATTTTTTTTGTGTGTGACATTTTTATTCACCTCCGATCAATAATTTTCTCGATTCTGCTCATCCTAAATTACTGGCATTTTAAAAGTTTGTTTTAAAAAATAAACACCAAGACTTACAAGAAGAAAAATGAGTGAGTAGTGGCACCCTTAGTTCCTCTTCTCTTGCTCTTATTTAAATATTCTCAAAGATTATTATCAAATATTCTCAAAAACAGCAGTGTGAGCTGGGGTTGTAGCTCAATGGTAGAGCACTTGCCTAGCACATGTGAGGGAAGCACTGGAAATAAATAAACAGCACCACATAGAAATAAATATATACGATAAAGGCATTGTGTCTATCTTTCTACAACTAAAAATATTAAAAATAAAAATAACAGCAGTGTGAACCAAGCAATTCAAAACCAACCAAATTCCAATATGAATCCCTGCCATCTCCAATATTTCTGGGGAAAAGATAAAGAAATAGTAGTAAGAGCTAATCTGAGCCTCAGACCTTGAGAAGACAAAGACCCAAACTGAATGACTGGTTCTGGGGCAGAAATAGGAACCAGTTTCTGATGCTGGCAATCCACCCTGTGGGAATCTCTGCTTCCTCTGTAAGAACATTGGGACAGCATCCCCGAGAATGCAACTGGACTAATGAACCATCTGAGCATGAAATGAAATTCTAGGCCCTCCGGTAAGAAGAGCACAGGAGAACCACCTCCAAGTTCACATGAGACAAAAATAGAACCACACACATACAGAATGATTGAGCACAATCTTGAGGAGTTTAAATGGAGATTACAAAAACAGAGACATTGATTCATGCTGAAGTGTTACTAAACTCCACATTCAGTCACTTTCTGACTCTCTCAATAGCACAGAGCATCTTTTGATTAAGCTACAAGGCCCAGTTAGTTACATTCCTGTTTGGACACATTTTACATTGGACTGGTAAATGAAAGAGCTTATATCTAGGTATGTATCCAAAGAGAGGTTTATTATATTCCAAATGGGCTTCTAACCTTGCAATTTACCCACAAACCTGCTCTCTTTGTGAGCATTATGGGGCATCAGAGTTCAGAATGCCAGCTCCAATTACTTCAATTATGTTATGTTTTAAGCAATCCTCAGAATATTCTCATAGTTGACTGAGCTTTGGGGGAACTTTCTTTCCTGTGATTGAATATCACCATAACCATGGAAAACATTTTACTGGAAGGGATGTGTCTATCAAGGTTTCACCTTCATTAATATCATCTTTGTTCAAAGACAAAAATCCCAATTTTTCCCTGAGTTCAAAGCAGGAAGAAAGTAAATTTCATAAATCCCTTCAGTATTTGAAACTAAGCACTCAGAAGGCACAGGTCCACAGACTTGACTTTACTTTCACTCATGCCTATGGGCATAATAAATAGCTGGAGAGCCAATATTAAATGCAGAATTCTAGACTCCATCTCTAGGGATTTTGATACAGTAGAATTTGGTAGGGTACAGAAATGTGAATTTTTAACAATTATTCCAGGTGATCCTGATACAGGTGATTCAGGACTACTACACGAGAAACACTGCTATGTACTGGACACATTCATGTCTAATAACTTCCCCATGTAGTCCTTCCATGATCATTGGCATACTGGACAAAGCAGTCATATGGAAATTGTTATGTAGTCTATTCAAGGAAAAAAAGGAATGGTACATTTAGCCTCTACTGTACAAAGAACTAGCTTCTCAAGATGTACTATGAGCTCTTTTCTTGAAAATGAAAATGTGACTTCTATTTAATATTTATTTTATATCAAAACTCCATACTAATGGAAATTACATGAGAGCTTTCAAAATCATGATGGTGAAGAGTAAATTATATTCATAGATGTTTAATGTTTTCCTGTTTCTATTTCCCATCTTACCTCAGAGTTGAACTTTGGTGGCTAGATCCCCTGAACTTCAAAGGAAATCCTAATTAAAGTCTCAACAGTCTCAGTGTCATCACTAATGGCTGCTGTTATCATTGCTGACATGAACTTATGAACTTCTAAATAAGCCTGACATAGTCATATTAATCAAGATGTCAGATAGGAGCACTTATCCTATCTCCCAATTGACTTATAGGTCTCATATTTTCTTTCCTTATAAAAAGTGCCATCATATCAGTTGAAAATTGAACTATGGCTTAAAGTCAAGTGGTTAAATCTACTAAAGCTATTCTTAGATGTTTAAGTATACAGTGCTCAACATACCACATAGATACTATTGTATCAAAGAAGAAAAGCTCTCACTACCAGAGATCATGGTGGACCACATTCAAAATATATATATATATACTGTTCATTGAAAGTGCATATAAAGGTGTTTAATATGAAGAATGTAATCTGCTTATAATTTTGTGCAAAGTTAGAAAAATTATGATTGTAACAATTTTTTTTCTATTTGCCTCAACAAATGTTTTCAGTGAACACTGTGTACAGCTTCTGAAAATTTGCTTTTTTTCTGTTATGTTTGATAACATGTATTAAAATGCAACTTTTGAGAAAAATAAAAAAAATAAAATAAAATAAATAAAATAAAATTTTAAAAAAAGGAGGTCTTGTTGCAGCCCATACATTAACCACACCACCAGGTACACAGACTGTTTCCAATAAAAAATTTAACTAAGAGGGGAAAAAAAAAAAAAAAAGACAAGCAGAAGGTGGCAGGAAAGATAGTGGAGTAATATAAAGTAGTTGAAGAACAGAAGGGAGTCATAAATAAATTATGAACAGAAGCCTGGTATTTAATAATTGTTCAATATATTTTGAAGAATGTTTTAAATCCATACAATTTTTCTAAGACTTTCTTACAAGGTAACTGAGAAAACAGGTGCTTGATTCTATCAACAGAATTTTTTAAAAGACTGTAAACTAAAGCTGGGCATATGACATACACCTGTAATTGTAGCTACTTGGGAGACTAAGGCAGGAGGATCACAAACTTGAGACCAGCCTGGGCAAATTAGCAAGGCCCTGTCTCAAGGTAAATAATAAAAATGGCTGTAAATAATAAAAAAGACTCTACCATCTGTAGCTCAGTGGTAGATCCTTTCTCTAGCATCCATGAGAACCTGGGTTTAATCCTAGTAATTGGGAAAACAAAAAACAAACAAACAAACAAACAAACAAAAGAAAACCCATTGTGAACTGAAAGAAGACCTGGTCAACCTAAAAAATAGACCCAGAGAGATTATATAGCTCTCCCCAAAGAAATTTTATGTATGTTATTCTCTATTTCTTTTATTCAACTTTTGTTTCCATGGGCTTATACATATATAACCAACAGAAGCTGTATTTCTCGTAGCCTAATAAGATAGACTGATTGAACAACAAATAAAATAGTAACACTAAAATGGGTAAATTTTAGATAGAGCAAAAAAAAATTTTTTTGATGAGTTCTATTTCTAAAACCATTTTTAAATACTGATAGAGCAGAAGCCAGTTTATCATGAAAATAATGAAGCATTCATGCCAAGACTCTTCACTTGCGTAGGTTCTTTCCAAGCCCTTATTCTTAAAGACAGACCTCAAAATAGTGTAAGTTCTAGGCTTCACAAATACATATACGTACATACGATATGTAGCTAATGATGGAAATAGCCACAATGACCAAACTAGACTTGAGCACTCCTAGTACAAGTACATGAAGCAAGCTCTAAAGTTTTTGAAAAGCAGTGCAAACTAGTTTGTGACTACCAAAGGAAAACTCCCAGCAGTCAATTTAACAGTTGGCTTAGCCATGTTAATTATGTTTCAGACATCCCACGTTAGTTTGGAAACTACTATTGAAGTTCTTTCAAATGCTTTTCCTGTACTTTTCAAAAATAACGTTTTAGAGTGTGGTACAAATGAAAATGTACTAATATTTATCAAAGAAAAAGAACTCCAGATCACGTCTCTACTTTGTTTTTATAACAACAATAACAAAAATAAAATGACCATTATTGAAAGATTAACTTATATGCCAATCACTGTGTTAAACTACTCCACATATTATTTAATTTAATCAAAGTTACACTTGACTTATGACATTAAGACAAATGTCACAATGTTGTAAAAATAATAATTTACTTATGTCTTTGTTTTTCATCTGTCATTAACGTCAGTTGTATTAGCTTTCCATCATTCCAGCAAAATACATATAAACAGATTATTTTCACTCATGGTTTTGGAGGTTCTGGCCCATGTTTGGGTGGACCTATTGCTTTTAGACCTCTGGTTGGGGGCACAGCACACCCATGACAGGAGCATGCATCAGAGGAAAACCATTTGCTTCATGACCAAGAAGCAAAAGAGAGTGAGAAGGGGTCCAGGGTTCCCCATTTCTCTTCAAGGGCATAGCTCCATTGTTCTAAAGATCTCCCAGCAGGCCCCACCTCTGAAAGTTTACACTCGCTCCCAATAGCACCTCCCTGGGGACCAAGCATTTAACATATGGGCCTTTGGGGGACACTCCAAGATCCAAACCGTAACATCAATCAATCAATCCATAGACCATGAACAACTTGAGGGAAGTGCTATGTTTTATTCATCTTTGTCATTTCCATAGCAACAAGAAATAAGAATGTGAATAATTGAATGACCAAATTAATTAATGTGATTTTACCATGTACCCTCTGCCTAGGGTAATACTTCTGGATATTTAGAGGTTTATAAAATATTTCCTATTTCAATTAGATTGTGATTATGTGTGAAAAAATCTGGAAAAATAAAATAAATAGCAAATAAAAAACAGTGTGGTACAAACCAAAGCTACTTCATCTTAATTTTCCTTTTTTAATTCAACATTTTCTTCAAAAAGTGGGATATGACAAGGAAAAGAACACATTAACCTATGATACATTATGTGAATTTTGGTTCTGCTCTTTTTCCATCAGTGTGACTTGTGCTGACTTTTTCATTTCATTAAAATAAAATCCTTTGAATTGTGAGATTCTCTGACATTTTCTTGCAAAGACATATTCTTCCTCTGTACTATGTCTCCAAGATATGTTTGCCTCAATTTCTCCAAGGTGATCATTATTCATTGACCACATTTATTACTATTATCCAGTTATTTTCAAGTTTCCTTAGCATTTTCTTTGACTCTTCCCCCATTTAGACCACATCCAGTTTTCTAGTCCTATGCCTTATCTTTTTTTTCCCACAGATAGCTCCCTTGCTTTCATTCACACATCAATTATGATAGTCAAAATGTATCCCTTCAAACCTGGCCAATTGTATGAATAACCTCAGTCTTCTCACTCCAAACTAATAAGAATGTGGTGGCATATTAAACCCCAAAAGAAAATCTCTAGCTGCTGTCCAAACTTTTCCTCTTTATTTAGTAAGAAAAAAATTAAATCATCTTAATCTAATAAAATTATGAGTTTTAATACAACTATATTTGGAGCCAAGATAAAACCAATTATTGAAGATGAATTTGTATTGAAAACACCATGAACTAGAGATTAATTGAAATGTATTAGCTCCAATAAAATAACTAGAATTATGTCTACTAATTGCAATTAGTAGATACACATGATACCACTAGTCTTCTTATCACAAAATTGCTTGTGGGGAGAAAAATTGTGAGCTACACTAACCTTGTTTTGCAAGTGTAATTTATATTTTTTCTTAATATTCTTGAATTTAAAATAATAATAAAAGAAAAAAAGAATATGATATATCCAAAGATGTTCAAAATAGTTAAAAGTATGGCAAAATGGTAGAATTTCACAGACATTGGAATTAAACAGTGCCAGCATTCTGTCTCAACATGAAAGACATAAGCAAGTTTTTTTCAAATTTTCCAAGTCTCAGTTTCTTCACGAAACTTAATTATAATTATTTCTTATAAGTTAGCAAATAAGAAATCCAAAGTAAATCATTAGGGTTATCGATTCTTCTTGCTTTTCCTATTCCTCTTGCAGATCATTCTGTCAGGTCACTGTGTACTTTTCCCACCAGACCTTTTTAGATATTTATTATAGCTATTAACATCCTTGTGTGCTGATTCTAATATGTGGGCCATCCATGGGTTGGTTTCTGTTGTTATTTTTTTCTCTTGACTATGGAGCATGTTTTCTTGCTTCTTCAAGTATCATATAATGTTTTATTGTATGAAAGATTTCTGTATAAAGGGGGAGAAAAGGAGACTAATTTTTAAAAAAAGAAGTCTTTACCCTCAGAAAAGGGTTTGTCCATTTTTTGTCAGTCCTCTACCTACCTTGGATGGTGGATGGTAAGGGGTGGGATGATGCACCATACAGTCTTTAATTCAAATAGTTCTGGGCTTTGTTGCAGCTTGAGTTAAATCCAGTTCACCCCAGTTTCATCTCTTCAGCAGGACATGGCATGCATGTCCCTGTGAAATATTAAGTCCTGGCCTTGCTTTACATCTGATCCTTGGCTTTCCAAACCACATGAGGCTAATTTCCATCCTGATGCCCTACCTTCAGCTTTCAGTGGGTCATTGAAATGTACAGTGCACTGTAGCAAGTTTGATACACCAAGTGGGGACCTAGGGTTGCCTGCTTAAGCCTTCTGCCCTGTTCCAGTGTCTGGTTCACCAACTGTGTGCACTAAATAAAAGTCCTGTGGGAAAAAGATGACAAGTGGGTATAGACTCACTCAAGGAAGAGCTTCCTTCACTGCTGTCTACAGGTGGCCATTAAAAATTCATTACAAAAAAAAAATTTCATTACAAGCTGAACTGGCTTTTACTTACTCTGATTTGTTACACATTTGCTTCCTATTTGCAGTGACCCAGGGGCAAAATCAAACAGGTTTCTTCTCTCTTAGGAAAGTCTTGTGAATTTCTAGAATTTAGTTCATTTCAGATTATTATATCTTCAGCTCTCTAGTAAGTTTTGAAAACTCACTTTGTAGCTCATCTAGATTCTTATTGTTAGCCATTAACCATATATTAAAAGGCTAGAATATAACAAGTAAAATCTGGCTTCCACAGACTTCTATAGCCCTTTCCTTTACTAATCTTATCCTGTAATCCTGTAGCACTTGTTGCCCTAGAAGGGTTCATCTTCCTTGCAGCTTCTTCCTCTCTCTCTCCCCCTTCTCTGGCTGCTGTGTCTTGAGCTGCTTTCTTCTGCCATGCTTTTCCTTCATGATGCTCTGCCTCACCTTAGGCCCAGAGCAATGGAATTGACTGACCATGGACTGAACCTCTGAAACCATGAGCCAGAACAGTTTTCCTCCTCTAAACTGTTCTTGTCAAGTATTTGGGGCACAGCAATTAAATACTTGGCTAATCTAGGTGTTATAGTTAGCTTTTTCATCACTGTGATCAAAACACCCAACAACAGCCACCTAGAGGAGGAAGTTTATTTGGGGCTAACAGTTTTAGAGGTCTCAGTCCATAAATGTCTGGTCTATTGCTCTGGACCTTAAGGTGAGGTAGCACATTATGGTAGAAGGATCCAAGAGGGGAAAGCTGCTCTGCTCATAATGGGGTCAGGAAGCTGATTGAGGGAGTGGGGAAGGGGCCACATGGAAGTTGCACTTTCCCAGGGCATGTCCACAGTGATCCTTCAGCCATGCCCCACCTACCTACAGTTATCACCGAGCCTTTCAAACTAGGACACACTGATTAGTTAGACCCTCACAATCCAATCACTTCACCTCTGAACATTCCTGCATTAACACAGCACTTTTAGGGGATAACTCACATCCAAACCATAGTAAATCCCACAAAGTGACTTTCTCTCTTTACTCTCTAAAGATTCAATAATATGAGTCTATCTAACAATACAAAGATTAGTAGGATAAAAACCATACAAATTAATTCCGAGCGTGCACATAGGAGCCATACGAAATAGGAAACAAAAAGGAAAGCCAGGTAGTTGAAAGTTAAGTAGCATTTTGAGTATCAGAGAAAAATGGGAGCTTCTCTTGGAGAAGTGTTGACACATGCTGTGGGAATGTATGATGAACAAAGGTTGTCTTACTATACAGATAATCTCTCATGTGGCAGTAATAATAAGTGATATTGACCTTTAGTTGCCTTTCCTGGGAGTTAAACTTCAGTTTGATGAAATGTTAGGGGGTAGGATTCTTGACAATTGCATTCCTTCTGGAAAATCTTTTCCTTAGTCAGATACAGGAACTTCAGAGAACCCTCTCTGCAATTCAGGAGGGAAAGAGGGAAAGAGAGGTGGCTGCCAAAGGTCAGGGAGACCTTGATTCTCCTATAGTTCAAAGCTCTCAGCATGGCAAAGTGATATACTTTAGGGCATCATTTTCTGAGCCCCAACAGGTGTGTACATCAGAATAACACAAGAAAATTCACAACCCAATTTTAAGGAACATATTTATACCTCTTAAAGCTATGCAATTATAAATCTGCTGAAAATCACTTCATACCTACCTCAGGTATATCATGTAGAATGCAGATTACATTAATAAGCTCATATTTCATCTCTGTGAGAAATACTTTGCAGGGAACAAAGAGAGATTTTCTAAAAATCGAGATAATAAGTAAAACATGTGAATGCATAAAAAGCATCATATGGCTATCATGTCCAGAGGAGAAAAGGGAATGGGAAATGCAGGAATAAGTCCTTCATACATGGGATTCAAACATTTTGATAAACCATATAATTTGTAAAAACTAAGCCCAAAAATATAAAATTGAGGTTTAGACCTATGAAAGGGCTGGGAAAGCAAGTGGCTTTCATTATTTCCAAAGACTCTATGGATAAAAATTGATTCTAATTTACTTAGGCTCAACTACAAACATAAATGGCAATTCATATATGATGCTAAATTTTCTAGTTTTGCATTTAACAGTGGAAACTTGCAGAATGCCTTACAGATTTGTACCAATTTTTTCTGAAAGAATTTTAGGTATGTTGAAGAATTTTTGCTATTTCACCAAAAAAAAGAAAAAAGAAAAAAGAAAAAAAAAACAGCCACATGGTCATTAAAATTTTCTGTGGCATTTAAACTTAATATGACTAAGACTTGGTTATAAAATAAAATAACACTCCATATTGGGAAACCTTTTAAAAAGCTGAATGAACCTTTTTATTCTACGTACATCAGACTCTTAATGGCTTTTCAACAGTTTAGGCCATTTTGTGAAATTGCCACAGCTGCTTCACATTAGCAGAGAGGTTTTGTTATAAAGGATAGAGTACAAGCTGCTAAGTCAAACTCCATAGCCCCAGAGTCAATTTTGTTATTTATTCCTTGTGGGTCTTATGGTTTGTTTTGTTTTCTACTTAATGAAGACTTTCCAGGAATTTCTAAAGTAAAAACAAAAAGAAATCTATATTATGTTCTCCTCGATGAAAGTACTCAAACAATTCAATTCGATTATTTATTGAGTGTCTAATCATAGCTGGCAATAGGCCTATTAAAATATCAAAATATATCCTCAAAACTTCTGAAACCCCAGCTTGTCATTTCCCTGAAGTTGCAGAAATAAGACAAGTACTCCAGTATAAATACATTGTTTTGCAAAAGAAAAAAATTAATACTGAACATGGCTTTTCTTTTCTATTTTAACCTCAGAATTTCTTTTTAAAGTTTAACAAAACTAGTTTTATTACTTAGTACTCAGAACACTGCTTTGAAGTGGGCATATAGAAACTATAAGCAGGACCACTTAACAAGTAGAAAACTTGAGGAAGTCCTTGCCACTTTTTTGTAGACCACATAGTATTTCACATTCGAAGCCAAGGAAAACCTTTACAATGGCTTAATACAGGCTTAATAAGACCTACAAGGTCTTGTTATTTTTTCACATAGGAAAAAAAAGTCTCTACTTAGCCTAGATGACTTTGATTTAAATTAAAATTATTTCAATTATTGGAAAAATTAATAAATCTTTCTTAGTAATGTTACTAAATCCTGAAATCTGTCCTTAAATAATTAAAAGAGTTTGTGGTTTTTAAGTGTTATTAAGATTAAAAAGTCTGAAGGATTCTTGAGGAAAGTAGAAATTTGTTCCAATCCACGTGCCTCAGTTTGTGAGCAGCATGGAAATGGCAATCTGGTAATTGCACAGTAGCCAAAGTGGACGCTCCCCACAACCCCTGAAGAATTTAGGACATTGGCCCAAATTGGTAACAGTATCTAAATTTAACTACCTAATCTCTTTTTAACTTTGCATTTTTATTCTAAAAAAAATACTAAAGGACAGAACATTTTGTAACCTGTAAAGGGCCAACAATTTGAGATTACATTTTCACACAAGAATCTCAAAGACCTTCACTAATAGTAAATAATTTTTTTAAAATAACCACTGGAAAAAGGAAATAAAGTTGATACTCAACTAGAGTTTGTAGGTTTCAGTCTTGAGTTATACAGAGGAAAATGACTTTGTTTTCATTGATAGAAGAAAATCAAATTGAAAATAATAGTAGTGTTTGGAATTCTCTAAATCTACAAATTAAATCTAGTGCATAGCCAGACATACCAAGTTACAAGCAGCAACACAGAGGGTGGGGCCAGAAGAGAGAGAAAGAAAAAAAAGAAAAGAAAGGGATGGGAGGGAGGAGACAGAAGGGAAGGCAGGCAGGAAGGAAGCAGATTCTCAAATGCTTGGCTTCCAGGTGCCCTGTAGACATTGCCTCAGAAAGGCAAAGAAACTTATAGGTTTCTATATTTATATATGATCAGTTACAATTCTATGCATTTGACTACTTTTATTACATATTAAAAATATACTCTCTACAGGCTCTAATGACATCATTATACATACGTACATTCAACAACTTCTTCCCTTAATATTTATACATGTGGACAAATAAAAAGTAATGTATAAATAAAATCCAAAATTTCTTGAACAGAAATTTCAAAAGATTTTTAATTTTGGAAATCTGCTATTTTAGACCATAATAGTATAATCCTGTACAAAAAAAGAAGTTCAAAAAGTCAATGCTAAATTTGGTTCTTCAATGCTGTAAACTAAATGCTCTCTAAAGTCTTAACTAGGGTTGACTGGAAATTTTTTTACTACTCGAAATTTTAAAGTTCAACATATTTTAACGAGAGAGTGTATATTAGAGCTCTCCAGAGAAATAGAACCAACAAGATAAAGAGGTTTATTCATAAGGGTTGGCTCTTAGATTATAGAGGCTGAGAAGGTCCAGGAAAGCAGGTAGTGTATTTTCACGCCAAGCCCAAAGACTCAGAACCAAGAGAGCCAATGTCATTGTCATAGGACAGGAAAAGATGGGTGCCCAGTTTAAGCAAAAAGCAAATTTGCCCTTCCTCCACCTTTTTGTCCTATGGTCCTCAAAAGATTAGATGATTTCCACGCAAACTGAAGGGCCACCTGCTTTATCCAGTTCACAAGTTAAATGCTAATCTCTTCTGGAAATGTCCTGGAAGGTATACCAGAAACAATATTTTGCCAGCTATCTGGGCATTCTGTAGGCTAGTCAAGTTGACACATTAAAATTAATCATCACTCTGTTTGAATCAAGTTAGTATTCTATGTCTGCACATGTAATAGCAAAGCATAATTTTTTGTTCAGTAGAAAAATTGTTGTCTTTAAATGAGTTATTGTAGAACTCCATTTTTTCTAGGACATTATATTTTTTAAAGTATCAAGGCTATATTGAAATTTTATATATTTGGAGGTTTTGATTTTTACATATGCTTTATAACACATGTTGAAATTATCCATAAACCAAATATGGATATCTATTTATACTTTGAGTCAAGCCAAAACACAAAAATTTGGGGAAACAAAAAAACTAAACTATTATCATGGCTATTAAGAAGAACGTGAAGTTTCTTGGCACGTTTCAATCAAAATTAACCAATATTAATAGTCTCAGAGTTAAATCATTGAGAAACCAAAGCCAAATGTTAATTTAAAAAGAATGTTTAATGATAATTAAAATACAATCAATCATAGAAATTTTGTCTTTATAAACAATTAAAGGCTATTTTAATCCTACTAAGATTATTCACTTATAGTAATTGGCAAGCCTTATTGCTCTTTTTATAAATATAACATTTTATAAGTAGTTCTTGTGATAAGCAGAAACAGTTTGTACTTTCCAGATGCTCTTAAATATGTAGAAATTGGCACAATTCATTGTTTATGAGGGGTTTTTTTTGTACTGATACTTCTTTTATACTCATTTTCCATTGTTTTAAACATTGGGTAGTGATGTTAAATAATCATATTTTCTCATTTGTGAAAAGAATTCAGAGTTGGAAAGGTAAATTATTTATTTATTATATATAATAGACTTACATCATCAAATTGTTCCACAGTATAAATAAATAAATAAATATGAAAGGAGAAAATGAGAGAAGCAGAGGAGATTGTCTTAAATTAAGCATTCACTGTATCAAAAATGTTCTGTTTGCAAATTAAATTATAATCACATAATAAATTTGACTTTTTATTTACACTTGTCCTTTATTTTTTTGAAGATCAAAAACCATGGCCCTTATAAATACATGTAATATTTATCTGTCAACAGGAAATCTTTGAATCATTTAAAACATTTTGTTATAACATAAATCTTAAGTGTACAACATAATTATTTCTACATAAATATTTTATATATATATTAGATATAAATGGTATTATTATGTGGATATGTATTGTTGCCACTACTCAGATAAAGAAAGAGACCAGTTTCAACACGCCAAAAACATACCAACGTCAGGAATCCCCAAAGTAACCATTATTTTGATTTCTGAAACCACTGGTTAGTTTTGCTTCTTATAGTACTTCATGTAAATGAAATCATATAGTATATAGTCTTCTGATTTTAGTTTATTTTTACATTTGTGAATGTATAACCACATTTCAGTGGGTTTTTTTTAACATATTCACAAATTTGTGACACAATCACCACCATCTAATTCCCAGAACATTTATATCACTCTCAGAAGAGCCCCATACCCCTTAACAGTCATTCCCATTCTCTCCTCCCTCAGGCCCAGGAAACCGCTAATGTATCTTCTTTCTATATGACTTTGCCTATTCAAGACATCCAATGCAAATTCCTTTCTGTCTGGCTTCTTTAATTTTGCACCATGTTTTCAAATTTCATCCATATTATATCATAGTTCAGTACTTCCTTTTTTAACATCTGAATAGTATTCCATTGCATGGATAAACTGTTTCATCTATCCAACTGTTAATGAATATTTAAATTATTTATACTTTGAGCTATTATGAATAATGCTGCTAAATATTCATTTGTATTCATGCTATCTTAAAGACATGTTTTTAATTCTTTCTTGGGTAGAATATCTAGGAGTAGAAATTGTCAAATCATATGGTAAGTCTCTGTTTACTTTTTCAAGAAGTGCCAAACTTTTCCAAAGTAGTGACATCATCTTTTATTCCCAGGAGCTATATATAAGAGTTTTAGTTGCTTCCCACTCTCATCAACAACTGTTATTATCTGCCTTTTTTTATAGCCATCTAGGAGGTGTGACGTGTTCTCTCATTATGACTTTGATTTTTGTCTGCCTAACAACTAGTGATTTTGAGCAACTTCTTATATATTGATTGCTTGTATATATATCTTCCTTAGAGATATGACTGTTCAATTGCTGTGTCCATTTTTATTTGCCTAACCCAAAGTCATCAAGAGTTACTCCTGTGTTTTCCTCCAAGAGTTTTATTATTTCAGCTCTTACATTTTGGTCAATGACCAATTTTGAATAAATTCTTGTAGATGATATAAGGCAAGGATCCAACTTCATTGGTTTGTATGTATAGATTGGTTTTTCCAGAACCATTTTTTGATGATTCAATTCCCCATCCTTAGTTGTTTTACCTCCTTTGTAAACATACAAGTAAATTTCTGAACTCTTAACTCTTTTTTATTGATGTAAATGTCTATCCTTACGTTAGTAGCATACAATTTTGATCAGTGTAAATTTGTAGTAATTTTTTAAATTATTAAGTGTAGAAATTCCCCAAATTTTTTTTTCAAGACTGTTGTGGAAATTTTGAGTCCCTTGTATATCCATATGAAATCATGTCCATTTTGCAAAACTAAAAAGGAGAATAAGGAAGGAAGGAAAGAAGAGTAGGGAGGTAGGTGGCAGGTAACTGAGATTTTTGATAGGGATTGTGTTGAATCTGATGTCAATTCAGGGAGCACTGCCATCTTAACAATGCTATTGTCTAGTCCATAAACATGAAAACTTTCTGTTTACAGAAGGTCCTTGACTTAATGATAATTCAACTCATGATTAGTTTTTTACTTTATAATGATGTGAAAATGATAATCATTGGGTGGAAACCACATTTCAAATTTTGAATGTTGATTTTTTCCCCCCTGGACTGATAAAATGCTCTTTCCCAACACTGAACAGCAGCATCAAGCCTTATCTCCCATTCAACCATGCAATTAAGAGGATAAACAATTGACACTCTGTAGTGGACCATGTTGCTAAGCTAATGATATGCAGGAGGTTAGGTGTATTAAATGCATTTTCTACCTAAAAATTTTCAACTTATGATGAGTTTATGAGGACATATCCCCATTGTAAGTTGAGGAGCATCTGTATTTAAGTCTTCATTAATTTCTTTCAATGATGTTATATATTTCAGGACACAAGTTTTTAATTCCTTTTATTAAAGTTATTCTTAATAAATGCATCCTTTTTTATACTATTGCAAATTGAATTGTTTTCTTAACTTCAGTTTTGGATTGTTTATTGCTATTTTGTAGACATACAACTAAGTTTTATATGTTAATCTTGAATTCTGCAAATTTGCTAAGCTGGTTTATTAGTTCTAATACATTTCTTAGTCAGTTCT
This sequence comes from Xerus rutilus, assembly GCA_028644305.1. Lineage (NCBI taxonomy): Eukaryota > Metazoa > Chordata > Mammalia > Rodentia > Sciuridae > Xerus > Xerus rutilus. The sequence continues at coordinate 128,954,168 of CM053403.1, forward strand.
TTAGGATTTTCTGCATTCAAGATCGTGCCATCTACAATAGAGATACTGTTACATTTTCTTTCCATCTAGATGCCTTTCATTTTTTTTCTTGTCTGACCAAACTTCCAGTACAACATTGAAATGATGAAAGCAGACATTCTTTGCTGGGTCCTGATTTTAGGGGAAAATATCCAATCTGCGAAATGTTGTGTAAGTTGTGAGATTTTTATAGATGGTCTTTATCACATTTTACTCCTAGTTTGTTAAGTGCTTCTTATCATGAAATAATGTTGAATTTGGTCAAATGATGTTTCTGCATATTGAGATTATTGTGTGATTTTGTTCTTTATTCTATTAATTTGGTTCAACGCATTCTTTGATTTTCATATATAAAGTCAACTTTGCATTCTTGAGATAAATTCCACTTATAGTATATATTTCTTTTTATATGATTATGGGATAAGTTCCTATTAAACAGAATTGTTTCATTTTATTGAAGTCTTTGAAAATCAACTTTTGGTTTCATTGATTTTTCTCTATTTTTCTATTCTCTATTTTATTTGTTTCTACGTGTCACTCTTTACTATAATAATTGTGATGATTAGACAGAAAATGAAAAATCAATTAAAAATAATGAACTAGGGTTTAGTTGTGCTTCCTTAGGGTTTAGTTGTCTCTATTTCATTAAGATGAAAATTTAAATAATTAAGAGTTTTCATTTTTAAATGTAGGCATTTAGAGCTATACATTTCCCTGTACATATAGCTTTACCTGCATATCCTTAAGTTTAACCTATTATGGGGTTTGTTTTCATTTATATCAAAATATTTTCTAATTCCTCATGAGATTTCTTTTTTAATGAGTATTCCTCTTTTTCTGCTTTTTAAATTTATCACTCTGGTAAAATTTTTGCATGCTGCTACCTGCAACAGTAGTTCATTATTTTTAATTGATGTTTTATTTTCTGTCTAATCATCACAATTATTATCCATTTTGCTACTGATAGATATTGAGGGTTCTCCTCTTTTTTTTCCAGATTCTTCTCTATTTTGAATAAAGTTGCCGTGTCTTCTGATGAACATAAAAAGTCATTTTTCTTGGATATATCTGTAGGAATGAAATTGCCAGATCAAAGTAGGCTTAGTCTTAATGTAATGTCCTGGGAGTCCATGATTCCTACTGTGAAACAACGCCTTGAATTCTAATCAAGGAGTTGTGTAAGCTGCTATGAAAAAGGTCTGGAAGGTTTTACCCAAACTCTTCTATTTTACTGGCTAAATATTTTGAAGGCATGATACAATTAAGTCTTTAAAAATGTATGTGTAATTAACCTGCTCTAGTGAGAGTCTTTGTGGCTGAGCATCAATTTAGGGGCTTTCACTTATTCATAATTTTAAAGTTTTTAAAATAAGCAAGTTAATTTTTTTATAAATTTAGAAGTATGCAATTTGTGCTTTTAAGTTTGATGCTAGAGTCCAAGAAAGCTAACAAAGAAACATACTAGTATGTAAATGCTGGTTTTATTTTTAATAATTATACCTCTAACATGATATAATACTAGTGAATTTAGAGGATAAATATCCAGGATAGTTTAAAACTATTTTAAGAAGAGTTCAGATCAGTAAACATAGCAAACATGATATGTGAAGTATCTGGATCTTATGTTTAAATATATCAACAATATATCAAAAGCATGATTTTAAACATGCTCATAGAATGCATACATATGAAAATATGAATTTAAGATTCCCTTTGTCCTGAACACCAAAGTGAAGTGGGAAATTCAAAGTCCTACTTTCTTTTATTTTCTTGTTGAAGTAAAAGGAGTGTGAGTGAAAGTTCTAGTTTTGGTGTATCTAAAAGTTCATTTGGGTTCTACTCTAACTTTTGCAGCTCTCTAGAGATGAAGGCTGATGGAAGAAAACATACAGTTAAGATTAACCACAAGCTATCATGGAGGCTGTTTTTTTCTAAGAGTAACACCACTTCAGGAAAAGTCTCTATCTAATCACAAAATCCAAATGGCTTCTTTAAATGTATTTCTTTGTTGGAGACCAGAAGAGAGTGTGGGAAAATAACCAAATGTGCTTAAAAAGCAGATCATCTAGTATTGAAAAACAAAAAACAAAGTCTCCTCCACCTACCTTCATACTCTTATATTTTCCTTTCCTTGTGGACAATTTAAAGACACGTGTCTCAGATATTCATGAAGAAGGAACATGATTGACATTTTACTTGGCATTTTGTTAGTAATTTCAGTGTTTCCCTATAAAACACTTTTGAAATTTCCTCTAGGTTATATTTCAATATTTGGTAATTATAGTAACTAAGTAAATTGTATTCTCTGTTCATCTCTTTGGGTTTTCTACTTTTAATTAATTTTCTGAAAAGTTGTAGAATAGATTAAAAAAGAAGAAGAAAAAAAAGTCAATTCAGGAATGGCAGAAGCTTCAAAGGTACCCAAAGGCACACCAGCAAGGATAGGTTTCTAAAACCTGCTTCACACACCTATGGTACAGTTTCTGTGATGACATAATATGAAAATGTGCTTTATGATCAACAAGTCTTAAGGGAAATTCTTCTGTTCCTAAGATGAGTACATGTTCCTAAGATGAGCAAATGGATGAAGAAAAAGATGCATACAGATTATGTTTTGATTAATTGTTGATTACATAGTAACATTTTATTAAAAATATTCTTAAATAATGTTTCATCTAACCAAGTATAAGACAAACATCATTGTTGTTGCCATAATTTTATTATATCCTTTTTTGTGATTATCAGCAGCTATGTTTTTATATCTTTAGACATATCAGAGAAAAGAAAAATAATGAAACATTGCATTAGCTTTCATTGTCAATATCTGCATCTTTCTGGTATGTCCTTGCTTGTGCCAGCAAAAGACTGAAATCAACAAAACTGATTTTTGTGCTTTCTGGAAATCCAATACTGTGGAATTATTTTGATAGAACACAGCTTGTTTTGAAAAATATGTCATGTTTCCAAATTTAGATTTTTCTTCAGCCAAAAGCCTTATTTTGAAGCATCCTAAATATTTTCTGAATATCATTGCAAAAGAAAAAAAATACATACAGATTAAGGAAGAGTTTGATGAAGACATGTGTTCTAAAGATGTCCAAGTGAAATTTGGCTTGGATTAGAAAATAATTTTAAGTGATATTTTTACCAAAGAATATTATTCAGGAAGTTAATTCTTATTATTGTGCACAAATCATAATTTATTTTGCTTCTAAACATTCTAAGAAGTTTGTAGAAACTCATCTGGAAAGCTCCAAGGAATTCATATAGTTCAATTATCACTTATCATTGGATAAACAGTTATCCAATCTTGGCTTACATACTCTGGCATTGGAGAACTTCCTATTTATTACAAGCTCAATTTTTGAGAAACTTCTTTCTTTTATTCATGTTTTAAATTTTTGTATTTATTAAAGCCAATCTCGTAATTTCCTTGCTTTGATATTATTTCTACCATCTGGAAATATTAACAAAAGCAACCACAGGAACAATCATTACCATTTATCAAGGCTTTATGAAGCACCAAGCATGGCAATTGGAATTTTGTATAGATTCCTGCATTTAATCATCACAACTGACCTGAGAAATGGTTAGCTTTCATTGTCTCCATATTTTCTAGATGATGAAAGGGGTTTATAGAGACCAAATAATTATTAAATAATGCTTATAATTATAATACTAAATAATAATAGCAATAATCGTATTAGTAATACAAAGCTGTGTTCCAAACCCAGATTTGAAAGAGCTAGGATTTTCACCTTATTGCTATATTAAAAAACAATCCTACATATTTAAAAGTCATGATCATATGCCTGTAAATCTTTTTTCCCAGCTAAATGCTCCCAGTTTCTTCCATTGAGTCTCCTATGCTAGTGTTTCTGTGATTGTACTATTCTAGTCAATCTGCTCTGGATATGTTGTTTGTCAATATCTCAGTAAAGTAAATTCCCTAAAAGGGAACACAGTGTTCCAGGTCCAATCTGGATAGGACACATCAGCATACTAAAACTTCTCTTTCCCAAGATAGTAATGTCTCTAGTAATGCAGACTGAAGTAGTATAATGTATTAAAAACTCATTGTAGAACTGAATACAGTAAACAAAAATTCTGAACTCTATTTTATAGGTTCTGCTGTTCCACCATATTGTCCTGTGTTACCATCTGTACAGTTGACCTTTTAAGCAAAAACGTCCACATTTTTTCATGTAGACTTCCATTAATTTTTAAATTTGTCCCTATTAATCTATTAAATCTAACTTGTGGAAATTATTTTAAATAATGACAATAGCATCTTCTGTATTTGCTGTCCCATGTAACTTGCAATTGTTCTATAATACGGCAGTGTACCATGTGTATACTCTAAGAAGGGCTAAACAGTGAACAGGGCAATCATATAATAGAATAAAATCAAGGAGAGTCCTTATAGATTCCATGTCTACATCACATGGACACACACATGCATGTACACACACATGCACACAAGTATGTGCACAGAGCACACTTGGTCTTTTTAAAGAGGAGTAATAGAGTAAGTCACTAAAATGTTCAGGGGTGACTAGATCATGAATAATCAATGGGTGGACAGATGGACAGATGGGTGGCCAAGTGGGAGTGAGTTTTGCTAAAGTGATATTTTGTTATTTTGTTAAGGGAATGAGATATCAAAGACAATAGTCTGTGCTAGCCTAAATTTGCTAGTTTACAAATCCAGTATCTACAGGTGATTAATAAAGCAACAATCATGATACATTTTTCTTTTGATTTTTCTATTCCCAAAGGGGAATAAAAAACCTAGGGAAGACTCACTATATGAGACTCCCTCCCCTTCTCTCTGGAAGACATTGGTGGAGAAAGAAATTACTAGTGAAAAGTTAGAGACGTAATGAAAATAATTTTGCCAAAGATTGTTCCAGATTTTAGATGTGTAACACCTCATGCACTAAATAAAGTTTTGAGCATGAACTACTGGTCCTCCCTTTCCAAAAGAATGGTCAGTGGCCCTTTACCATCAACATTCCTTGTATCCCGTCCCCATCCAAGGAAACAGACCTATAAAAAGCACCATTTTTCATTTTATGGCCATTACACAGGTATGTGTTTGTGTTCTGTCATATTTTGTACCTCAACACTTCCTAAGACACAGATTCCATCTGTGCGGCCCTTTTCCAGCTGTTAAAACCCAAAGATTGGGCTGCAATTTTAAAAGGTATAAAATAGTATAATTTCCCAAAGCCCAGAAGCAGTATCCCTGAACGAGGATGCTAAAGAAACAAATTTGGCACAACTGAAGGAAAAGATTTTAAATAAAAAAATAAATGGATAATATTGGACACCTACTATGTTCCAACAAGCTTAAGTAGATAACAAATATAACACGCATCCCTGTGTCACTAAGTAGAGAGTTGATGAGAATAGGAAGAATCAATACAAATTTCAAGCAGCGTTCTCTTTTGTGAGAAGCAGACTTTATTTAAAATATTAAAATAAATTTATTGAGCCGGGCGTGGTGGCTCAAGCCTGTAATCCCGGCACTTAGGGAGGCTGAGACAGGAGAATCGCGAGTTCAAAGTCAGCCTCAGCAACGGTGAGGCACTAAGCAAGCAACTCAGGGAGACCCTGTCTCTACATAAAACACAAAATAGGGCTGGGGATGTGGCTTAGTGGTCGGTGCCCCTGAGTTCAATCCCCAGTACCAAAAAATAAATAAATAAATAAATTTATTCCTTTTTCTAGGCACACTAACCCAAGTTTTATTTATGTTAAGAACAAGGTAAAAATTGTTTTCTGGGAAAAAACACAAAAGATTTGTGACACTGTGAAGGTGTTGCCTAAGAACACCTTCAGACTATATTTAAACACTGTATTAAAACACTGTATTTAATGAAGGAAGTTTAATTATTATCTTGATAGTTACTTATTCCTCTGAAAGCAGTGGAAAATAAAAACTATGGTCATAGTATAATCCTCACTTTAAACTTCAGATTATTATTAATTTGTTTGTTTATTTTTGTTGTAATCAGGATTGAACCCCAGATGCTTTACCACTGAGCTATATCCCCAGTCCTTTTTATCTTTTATGTTGAGACAGGGTCTCCCTAAGTTGCCTAGGCAGGCCTCAAACTTGTGATCTTCCCTGCTTCAGCATGATGAGTAGCTGGAATAACAGGTGTGCACCACTGTGGCCAGTTATTATTATGTTAAAGAATGTTCATTTATTAAGTATCAATTTAGAATTTCCTATGCTGACATATATGTGTGTATTATATTTTTATATGTATTATACATAATATTTTATATATTATATAAAATATGTACATATATCTGTGTGTGTGTGTGTAAAATTAGCCAGAAAAATATTGGTTGGTATTTATCTTGAATTGGAAAAAAAACTAATTTGTCATCCTGAGCTGGAGAAGAGACTAATCTGACTGGAAATACTGACACAAGCTTAATATATTCTGTTAGAAATCTTATGTTTAGACTGTACTCCATTCTGTAAAAGGCATAATAAAAATTTCCCCAGGATGTAGTAGGACTTCGCATGGCCCATCTTCCTAAGTATAGTTAAATTTTGGAGCAGAATTGAGGACGTAGGGGTGGAATAGAAAAAAAAATCTTCCCATCTCAAGATCACAAGGAGTTAAGGACTGAATTTGTAATGGACTGAATTTGTAATGGATTAAATCACCCTTGGCCTGTCCTCCTGGAGCTGGTAAGATGGCCCCTGCAACACGACCAGGCCAGGAGCAAAGGCAGGACTTACTGTCTGCCACAGCGAGGCAAGCCTGGGGCTTGGTGAAGGGTCTCCAGTGGGAGAGCCCTGTCATGGGATCAGTCTTGTGAGCTTGAGAGAAACCATTTTGTAGTAGTTAATTTCAGACCTTTTACTGATGGAATTTCTACCCATTACCCCAAATCTCCAATAACATCTTGTTAGACATTGTAGGACAGAGAGCAGGCTCTGTATCTCATGCGTCTTGTGATGCTACACGTAGCAAAGTGACAGCAGTCAGAACAAAGTCAGTGGGGCTCCTTAAAATGGCAGGAATGGCCCATGGAAGAGCAGAGCACACAAAACCCTGGAAAACCACACTTGGCTGGGGCTGTGGAACATCCAGGTCTACTCGATTCCCAAAATCCTTCATGGCAAGAAGCTGGAATTACCCCACAAAAGACCAAACATCTACTGTCAAGTGAGAGTATAACACAAATTACTGCCATTTGTAATATGAGTAAAATGTGACCTCACTCTACCAACTTAAACTAGAATTACACATAATGTATGCTATTATCTAGTGTTTAATTATTGTAACACTCCTCTGAAGTAGATACTTAGAGTTGATTTCTCAAATAAGGAGCTGGGATTTTGAAAAGTAAGTTCCTGGCCCAAACGTAATATGGCTTCTGAGTATCAACTCCAAATTTTAGATTGATTTATATGTCTTGAAAGCTTCTGTTTTGTCTTTGAATCATACTCCTTCCCTAAACATGAAATTGGCTATAATAAAGGGTAATTAAGATCCCTGTTAATAAAAGGATTTAGGTTTTTGAATGACAAGATGCTTGGGGTTATTATAAAGATGATGTATATATGTGGAGGTGGGACCATACTGTTCCAAAATGTTGTTCTGACTCTTTACCTCTGTGTTAATTATAGTTCACAAATCCAGTATCTACAGGTGATTAATAAGGCAACAATAATGATACATTATTCTTTTGATTTTTCTATTCTCAAAGTTTAAAAGCTGTAACAAGAAACTTCCATAGTTATTAAGAAGGGGAGCCGGGCGCGGTGGCACAAGCCTGTAATCCCAGCATTTAGGGAGGCTGAGACAGGAGAATTGGGAGTTGAAAACCAGCCCCAGCAACAGCGAGGCACTAAGCAACTCAGTGAGACCCTGTCTCTACATAAAACACAAAATAGGGCTGAGGATGTGGCTCAGTGGTCGAGTGCCCCTGAGTTCAATCTCCAGTACCAAAAAAAAAAAACAGAAGGGGGACAGTGAACCCTCTGTGACATTTTTTTTTAAAGAAAACAAATGCCACCTGGATGAAGCCTCTCTGTTTCCAAGTCTGTTGCAACATCAGCAGTTAGGGATTATTTTAATGACTTCAGTGGAGTGCTGGCAGAGAGATGTGCAGACTCTCCGAGGGAGCAGAGAACCCTGGGGAGAAGCCCGCTTTCTGCCAAGGTAATGAAAATGTTGAAGGTATGCCAGGGTTAATTAATAACACAATGAGAAGACCCTGTTCACCAGTGGTCACCTGGAGGTGAACCAAGGACTGCTTGAGGGAAGCTGGGCTGCCTGCCATACTGGTCATCTCATGAGCTGCAATTACTGGGTGCAGAGAGTCAACAAAAATATTTTGTCTCAACCTGTTTCTACTAAAGGTCTCACTTTGCTTGGTTTAAATACATGACTCAAATATAGAAAATTGAGACCCCAAATCTTCCACATTGGGACCTCAGCTCTGTCTACATTCTCCCTATTCTACTTGTATTTTACTTAATATGGCATCCTAACACTTCCAAAACTTAATTACAACATTTTCATAACAATTCTCCCTTGACATCCAAAAGATCATATGTAAATAATTATAATTTTTAAATGACAGATGCAATGGATGGTCCCCCAAATCATTCACAATTGCCCTCCTCTGTTATCTTCCTCCACACTAAGTAACCCAGTAGCTGAAGCCATGTAAAAAAATCTTTTATACTAATCTCTCCAGAGCAAGTATAAGTGAAGAAAGTTCTTTCTTTCTTTCTTTCTTTCTTTTTTGGCAGTACTAGGGATTGAATTCGTGGTACTCAACCACTGAGCCACATCCCCAGCCCTATCTTGTGTTTTCTTTAGACACAGGGTCTCACAGTTGCTTAGTGCCTCACCAATGCTGAGGCTGGCTTTGAACTCGCGATTCTCTTATTTCAGCCTCCCAAAGTGCTGGGATTACAGGCATGCACCACCATGCCCGACTAAGAGCAAGTATTTCTATGTTTACATAAAATAGGAAGGGTAACTCTGAAAACAAAAAATAATCTAAGCTTTGGGTTTTGTAATTTTGAGATTTACAAATAGATTCTATACTAAATTACTTAGAATTTTTTTTCAGAACTAAGCGATCTTCCCAAATTCCAGAAACTTTTTCTCTAATATACTGCAACTGATACAGACATGAAAAATGAACAGAGGTCAGTCAACAAGTGCTGCTAGTTCCTCAACACATGGACAGATAAATTAAAAAGTGGACCATGCTCCAATTGTTATCTAGCTGCAATGTCTTGAAACGATCTGATGATAGTAAAAAATTAGCAAGATATTCTAGCTCCATGAGAGGAAATTTTAAAAATTTACTTAAATTTTATCTGTTAGAAAAACACTTGCTAAGCCCTATGATGTGGTTTTGCTTCTTTTGGGCTGCCCAATAACTCGTTCTGTAATATGAGAAGGACAAGGGCAAGAGACAAGTGAGGCACTTACTTATCTTGGCTACAGAATTCAAGGGAACAACAAGACACAGGAAATAAGATAAATCTTTTTTTTTGGTGGGAGGATTGGGGATTGAACTCAGGGGCACTCGACCATTGAGCCACATCCCTATCCCTATTTTGTATTTTATTTAGAAACAGGGTCTCAGTGAGTTGCTTAGCACCTCACTTTTGCTGAGGCTGGCTTTGAACTAACGATCCTCCTGCCTCAGCCTCCCAAGCTGCTGGGATTACAGGCGTGCACCACCTCATCGGGCAATAAATTATATGTTCATGCAATAATTTTTAAATATGAAAATGAATGAAAAAACCTCTGATGAATGAAGCATCAAAAGTTTAAATAAAGGAAGATCAGTTAACTGGTGTGAGTGAAAAAGCAAGAGAAAGGAGGATGAAATTGACAATTTGCAGTGATCCATCAAAACCTTGATCACATACTAGACAAAGGAGCCAAACACGTACACTGGAGAAAATATAGCCTCTTCAACAAATGGTGCTGGGAAAACTGGAAATCCATATGCAGCAAAATGAAACTAAACCCCTATCTCTCACCATGCACAAAATTCAACTCAAAGTGGATCAAGGACCTGGGAATCAGACCACAGACCCAACCCTCTAATAGAAGAAAAAAATAGGCCCAAATCTTCATCATTACTTCCTTAACAAGACTCCTATAGCACAAGAAGTAAAAGCAAGAATCAACAAATGGGATGAATTCAAACTCAAAAGCTTCTTCTCAGCAAAAGAAACAATCAATGAGGTGAACAGAGAGCCAACATTCTAGGAACAAATCTGCCACACGCACATCTGATAGAGCACTAATCTCCAGGATATATAAAGAACTCAAAAAACTTAACACCAAAAAAACAAACAACCCAATCAATAAATGGGCCAAGGAGCTGAACAGAAACTTCACAGAAGAAGATATACAATC
>CM053403.1:128964709-129050412 GCA_028644305.1 Xerus rutilus
AATCAAAATTACCCTAAGATTTCATCTCTCGCCAGTCAGAATGGCAATTTATCAAGAACACAAACAACAATAAGTGTTGGTGAGGATGTGGGGGAAAAGGCACACTCATACGTTGCTGGTGGGACTGCAAATTGGTACAACCAATCTGGAAAGCAGTATGGAGATTCCTTAGAAAACTTGGAATGGAACACCATTTGAGCCTGCTATCCCACTCCTCGGTCTATACCTAGAAGATTTAAAAACAGCATACTACAGTGATGCAACCACTTCAATGTTTATAGCAGCTCAATTCACAATAGCTAAACTGTGGAACCAACCTAGATGCCCTTCAATAGATGAATGGATAAAGAAACTGTGGTATATATACACAATGGAATATTACTCAGCAATAAGAGAGAATAAAATTATGGCAATTGCAGGTAAATGGATGGAGCTGGAGAATATCATGCTAAGTGAAGTAAGCCAATCTCAGAAAACCAAATGCTGAATGTACTCGTTGATAAGTGAATTTTGATCCATAATGTGGAGGAGGACACGGAAAGAAAGGAGGAACTCTGTTCACAGGGATGGGAGGCAGGAGGAGGTAGGGGGACAGTAAATATGGTGGATTATGATGGACATTCATAGCCCTAACTTTATGTATGACTGCATGTATGTTGTGATTCTGTATCACATACAACCAGAGAAATGAAAAGTTGTGCTCCATCTGTATACAATGAATTGCACTCTGCTATCATGTAAACCTAAGTAGAATTAAATAAATAAATAAATAAATGACCTTGATCATAGAGCCAGAAGTATGCAATAAGGAAAAGAAGAAAGAATAATTTAACAAGTTTAGCTATTAACATCAGAACCACTTTTAGGGAAGAAAATGCCCTTTGTTTAAAAAGAAAAGAAGAGAAAAAAAGCATGGAGAGCTTTTCTGTATGAGAGCCCTAGACCATGTCCAGAATGCATCAGAATAAAGAAGAGAATCAAACTTCCACCCAAAAGAGAGAGAAATACTTTTCAAGATCTCTGGCATCCACACAGAAGGAAGAAAAGAAAGAGCAAGAAGACAAGGAAGGGATCTTCTTCCTAGGAACCTAGTTTACCACTAGCCAGTAAGAAAATTCCTACTGGCTGCAGAACTTGTAGGAGCAAGACAATCCATCCATCCTTCAGTTGTGAGTGATTGGCTTTGCTGCATATATATGTTTACAGAAAATGTTTACATAAATAGGAAAGGTAACTTCTGAAAACAAAAAAAATCTAAGTTTCAGGTTTTGTAATTCTGAGATTTACAAATAGATTCTGTACTAAATTACTTAAATTATTTTTTCAGAACTAAGTGATCTTCCCAAATTCCAGAAACTTTCTCTATTAGAGAAAGTTTACTGCAACTGATAAAGACATAAAAAATGAACAGACGTCAGTCAACAAGTGCTGCTAGTTCCCCAACACATGGACAAATAAATTAAAAAGTGGACTATGCTCCAATTGTTATCTAGCTGAAATGTCTTGAAATGTCTTGAAATGCCACTTATATGTTCTTGAGTCAGAGAAGCAGGGAAATATCCAAGTACAGCATGGTGGGTTAGATAGAAGTGGTACTTGGAAGCTAGACTGGTGTCAATCCTGGCTTTCTAGTTAATTAAATGATTTATTAACTTGTTATTCAAATGTTTATTAAAACTAATTGGTTATTACCTTTTATTAATTATTGCAGTTGTTTCATATCTGTCCCTTTTCCTCTTCACATGTAAAGTAGAAGAGGCAGATTAGTAAAATAAAATATGCACATGGGTATACATGTATTTTTATATGCATTGAATAAGACATCTTAAACCAATGTAGAAACAAAAGAAAAATAAATGAAAACACTAAGACAATCACTTATATTATTATAAAAAATCAAATCAATTTTGATCATTTAAATAACACATATTAGAAATATTTATATTTTTAGTTCATTGCTTCTTTTTTTATAATATTGAGGACTGAGCCCAGGCATGCTCTAACACTGAGCTATATCCCCAGCCTTTTTTTATTTTTTATCTTGAGAGTTCTCAATAAATTGTCCAGGCTGGCCTTGAAATAGTGATCTTCCTGCCTCAACTTCCCAAGTAACTGGGATTACAGGAGTGCTCACGGGCCATTGCTTCAATTCTAGTAAAAAGCCACTAGATTTTATGTGAGGATTTTACCTAAGGATTACTTTTATAATATCTAGTGTGCACATACAGAAATTTATTATGTTGTATAAGGTTGGAAGTTTCGAATAATGAAAGCTTTTTAGTGACAGAAACACAATAAACATTTATGGAATAAATGAATTTTTAAAATTTCTGATAGTTCCATGAATTTATTTCATACTTCTAACTGCTTTTCATATGATGAATTTTCTTCTGATTCTTATAATTACTCTCTTTCATAATTCTGATCTTCTATAATAATGCTAAATAATAAAGATAACAAGAGCAAACTTAGTCATAGAGGTGATAATGGAAAACTTCTAGGTTTTCTCCCAGTTTTCATAGTAATTCATCTATTGATTTACCATCAAACGTGATGTTGTAATACCCCTTTCCCGAGAAATCAGAAATACACCTACTCACGTTAAGGTCAAGAAGACTAGAGGGTTGTAATTTTGCTCAGTATCAGAGCACTTGGCTAGTGTACAGGAGGTCCTGGGTTTGATCTCTAGCACTGGATCGGAAGAAGGAGAACACTATCAATCTGTTTGTTAAAATATCTGACATTATACTCTAATGAAACTTTTGTGCGGTAAACATAAAATATGTTGATAGACGAAAATATTTTGGAGCAGTTGGTGAAATGCTGATATACATCCATCTTCAACTTTCTAGTTTCAATTCATAAAGATGTTTTAGATGAAAAAAAATTCAAAAACTGATTTCTCATTTTCTAAATTGTACAACTGCACCACAGGTGTTTGTTTCTGCCTAATTTGTTTTTTTAGGTAGAGAAATTCACTTTCTTTTCTGTGCATGTTGTCTATTGCTTGATACAAAAATTCATATCCAAATACCTATTTTTTTAATATTAAAGATAAAATCTGCTTAAATGGTAAGGATGCCAGTTATAAACATTAATTGCAGAACATATAAATGGATATGAAGAAGAAAATTAACATTTCTCATATTCTCCTTACTCAAAGACAAAAGGCAAGATTTATGTCTATCCATTTATCTTTTTATTTAAGTACATCTAGATGCTGTTGTATTTGAATGCCCGGCTTCCTTTTTCCAACATTATCATGTGCATTTTTGCATGTTAGTGTATATTCTGGAAAACCATGAATTTTGCATCTGTGACAATCTTGCATCCAAAGGACATGACAAAACTTATTTTACTATTGAATATTTAGGTTACTTTTAGTGATTATTTGTATGAGCAACACTGCAAAGAAAAATAAGTACATAAATCTTTATGTCAGAATCATTTATCATTCCTCCCATGGGGAAGAACATAAGAAATTTTGAGATCAAAGCACAGGACCCTACAAGTTCGTGGGATTGCTTCATTATTCCACTGGCATTAAATCAAAGTATTCTAAGGTCCCATCTCTCTTAGTTTTTGCAAATTATAAACATAGATACACTGTTATCCTCATTATTAAAAGTCACCAGAAAGAAATTTTGCCTAGTCATGATAATGGAGAAAGACTTCCCTTGATTAATTTCATTTGCAAGAGTGTCATGATCCAAACACTGGTTAGTGCTGAGAGATCCTGAAGAACACGTTGTCAACAGCCTTCATAATCTAATAGCAGTGATGTTTGGAAAAGAGACTATATTTCAGGGAAGGGCCATTAATATTGCCAACGGCTGAATTATATGCTGCTTATCCTTTTAATCTTGCAATTCCTCTCTCCCTGGACCTTCATGTTCCTCAAGAAATGATAATGTCAAGGACAGTGTGTAGAGATCAGAAGAGGAAGAGGTGGGGAACATATCTTATTACTTGAAGAAAATTATCAGTGAGATAAGATAGACCCAGTTCCTAGGGAGTTTCCAAATTTATTGTTTACCAATTGATTCATCTTAGAACTGAGCTATAAAGCATCAGGACAAAGGATGCTCTTGGTTACCAAATCTGTTTGCCTACTGGAGCAGCATCATATACTTCCAAAACTTTATAGGCCTCCTCTAAATGACTCAAGGAATGGGAATTTCACCTCCTCTCATGGGAGATTATTTTATGACCTTTTAAATATCACCCATTGTGAAAGTCTTCCTGATGAAACAATGTTTGTTTTCTTTTCCTCTTTTCACTCATTACCCTTAGATAATCCCAAAAGACCACCTTCACAATCCCCCTCCTTCTTTGGGGCTTATACCTTCAATTATCTGCAAACGACTATTGGGTCCCCACCCCCACGCATGTGCACACACTCCTTAGCTCGTCAGCCAACCTACACACATGTAATTCTTTTAATCTTTCCCCATACATCAAAACCTCCAGCTGGTTAATCATTTTAGCTCCTCTAATAAGCAGTGAATTTTGAAGAGGGATTATGGTTTCCTTGTCAAGCTTTTCTCATGTCGGCTGGATCCCTTCTTCTCAACCACGTGCCAGATTTCTGTATGCCAATAGCCATTCATCAACAGAAATGAGTTTTTTCTGGAATGCTGTGTTCTATAATTAAAAAAAAAAAAATCCCTCCTGCCCATAACTCATTTCTAGGGTGAACCAATATTTATACAAACTATAAGAAGGCGGAAAAATCTGAAAAGAAAATCTGGAACTACCCTAAATTGTCAACCCATTGAAAAATTTTTTTAGCTACATGATAATTTCAAAATAACATGTTTCCTTCAAACATGAATTGTGAAATCATAAAAGAGAGTTAAGCACCTTTTGATAAAGGAAGTATTGAAGGAAGTTCAATGAAAAGAGACTCCCCTTTGGTTCTTCATCCATTCTCTGGTAGCTTCCAGGGTCCCCACCCATTAAGATCCAGCTTCAATTCCATTTTCTCCAGGGCACCTGCGCTTTCCTCTACATCTCATGTGTGATATCTGTTAAAATGTGCTCTCACATTACTCATTTATTTCACATTTGATGGTTTTACCTCACTATTGATTTGCTAACCCCCAATATGAAATATTTCTTCACTATCTCCCCAAAGAACCAGTACATTGTTGTTCATGTAGTATTTAATATTCCTGACTCCAGCTACAGTGAGTACTTCATGAGAGAGATCCAAAACTGAAAAATTTTTAAGCATTTGCAGAAGATTACATGTAGTTTTAAGTAGAAATAGTTCCACGTTTAAGTTTCAAAAACTGCTTTCCTATGACTCAGTTTCTGTTACTGAAGAAGAATAAAAGCTAGCAAAGCCACCACATGCATGCTGTATCTGGAACATCCAAACTTTCTTTTCATGTTTCCTGGAATTAGGTCTGTATCTCTTATCAGCCATAAAACTCGGCCTTTTTTCTTTTTTCTGCTACTACTCCATACTTTTTACCCTCTGCAGAAACTTCTGCTCTGCATTCCTTTAATCTTTCTCTCTCAAGAATTAAAAATATGAAGATAGCCATCCAAATTGTTATAAAACCTCCTAGTC
This sequence comes from Xerus rutilus, assembly GCA_028644305.1. Classification (NCBI taxonomy): domain Eukaryota; kingdom Metazoa; phylum Chordata; class Mammalia; order Rodentia; family Sciuridae; genus Xerus; species Xerus rutilus. The sequence goes on from CM053403.1 coordinate 128,970,288, forward strand.
AAAGATCAACATCATTAGTCATTGTACAACATGTCAAAAGGTCATGACAAATCATTTTCATCAACAAAGTACTCGTTATCATTTGCTGTAAAACCCTCTATGTGCTGTCCTTCACTTTTCATCTTTAACTATTGAACAATTAATCTGGAGTTCGAGTAGGATTCTGCAGAAGACCAACAGATTGGTGAATCACAGGTAGGTATTTTAAACTCTAGTTTAAAAAAAAAAACGATAAACCTCTTTTCAAATCTGTTTTCCTTTTTTCATTGTCACAGAATTCTTAAACACAATTCTGTGTTTCTTGAAGAAGCTCCTGACTAAGGATAGCATCGGACATCCTGAATGACATTTTAAACTCTCTACAGATACCTCCCAGCCAAACTCTAAAAACTCCTGCTTCTACAAATAAAAGACCAGACCTCAAATTCAGTCAAGTAAACATCACAAGAAGCAATTAGGGGACCCAAAACATTCTTATGGACCTCACTGGCTTCCTACTTAATTGAAAATGTAAGCCTTATGCAAAAGCATTAAAGATTTTGCTTCTGGAATCAGTATCACTATAAAGAAAAGATCCATAGACACAGAGTAACTTCTAAGTTATGGGGCAAGTTTACAGGCACTTAACAGTCAGCCATAGGCACTCCAAGCACGCCTTTGCCTACCCTTTTTTTATTCTTATCCATTCTGATGGTCTATGCCTCTTTGCTAAGTTTGAGTTAATAATCCAAGTGTGATATAGCCAAATAAACTGGAATTTGAAGTTGGAAGACTGTTGAAACCCTGGTTCATTTATGTTATTTTGGACAAGTTCCTTTATTTTTCTAATCACTTTTTCCTTCCTTGCAAAATGAGGATACAATTGACCTCAATTACATAGTGCTTTGCAGTAAAAGCTGTAAATCAGACACTCCAGGTTTGTCTCACACCTTGGCACTTTTTATCAGAGTACTCTTGGACAAATCAGAACCTCTTTTACCCTCAGTTTTTCTGTCTGTAAAGTAGATTAACAATAGGAAAGCTCACGTGAGATTTAAATGATAAAACTATGTAGTCATCTAGAAAGGCATTTGATACATGTGATATATACTGTGTACTGTTTGATAAATATACATTTCATTTTATTCTCAAATATGAAGCACAGAAATAGAAATTAATAATTCCAAATAATTAAAATAACATGTCAGTTTCTAAAATCAATAGTCCCAAATACATTTTTTATTCTATCTTTCTTAAATGCATTACTTTGGGTATAATGTTTTCATCATTATAGTAAATATAGATAAAAACATTGTCTTGGGGGAAAGTCATAAAACATCTATTCATTAAGAATATACATTTTTTTGTATATGCCATTAAAAGTGCCATTAAAAATTCCCAGGGAATATCCCACATAATAATGTGTTAGTTTTTCTTAAGTTTTTATTTTTAATTTAGAGTTTTAAAGTGCATTACAAAAGGAAATATAAAGTGAGTCATTTTCTCATGGTACTTTTGAATACTCAATCAAGACAATTTTTTAAAAATAAATTTGAATGAAGTAGTCACCAACTACTGTATATATTACAACTGGAATATAAAAGGGAACTTCTTCTGAAGGCTACAAAACTATTTCACTCTTAAAATCACCAAGCCAAAATAATTATAGTGACTCCTACTTTGCTTTACTACCATAAAATTCTATGCTTGAGAGGAAACTTTGACCATATTTCACTTTTGCCAAATCCTCATTTTACCCTTGGTCTTAGAAAAAGGAGAAAAGCAACCACTAGAAAAGTATTTTTAAAGAGAATGATTACCATAGGAAACATGGCTCAAACTCTTGTTTGAGTGGAGCAACAATGATACCAATTTATAAGCCACTAACTACATTTTAAATAGGTTTTTAAAACTCAAAACGATGAAAGTGTATTTGAAGAGTACAGAGAAAATATCAATAAAATAGTTCATCTTTAAAATATCTAACTTAGAAATAAATCACTAGACTGAATAAATCTTTGTAAATAAGAACGTCTCTACATATATAGATGTACATTAGTATCACATTAAGTATCAATTATTTTATGTCACTATGTCTTATTTTTTTCATTGACACGTAATAATCATGTATACTCATGGAATACAGTGTGATATTTCAGCACAAATGTGCAATGCATAATCATCAGATCAGAGTAATTGGTATCTCCCTCACCTCAACCGTTTATCATTTGTGTTCAGAAAATTCAAAATTCTCTCCACTAGCTATTTTGAAATATATAATATTATTTTATTAATCCAACTCCAAAAAGTCATCTTGAATTTAAAGGTATATTTGGATTCCCAGGACCCACTCATTTCCTTCAGAACAGCCCACTGGGTTTCTCCACTCTACCACACCAATCTACAACTTAGAACTCAACAGGCACGACTATACTCAGAACTCCATCCTCTTGTTTTTTGGAGACACTGACTCACTTCCTTAGTGTAAGTCGTTATTCTACAAACTTTCAGTAAAACTGGATTTCAAAAATAAACACAGGAAAACATAGAGATAATGGACATAAAGATTAGTCTTTAAAATGAACTGGTTCTCTCATCTGACTCTACGTGAAAACTCCAAATAAGTCTGAACCCAGAGTTGCTTATGTTATAACACTCGGACATAGAAATTATTTATTTGTAAAATGTATAAGAGGGTACTTTAAACACACTGAATAGATAAATACTTATGATGATATCTTCACAAGTTCTTTCTAAGCACAGAGAATAAATGTTAAAAGAAAAAGAGAAAAGAAATATTCTGGTGCAGAATTACATTCTTTTCTTTAGAAATGGGGTTTTGATTTGCACAATAAGATTAAATTAAGAATAATTATGTAATCAGCATTTATGTTTACCAATAAGGAGAACTTTATTAATCTCAAATCAGCAGAATAAACCATTATTTTATTTTAGTTGTTCCTTTTACCCTACATTAAGAGCAATAAAAAAATTGTTCTATTGATCAGTCAGCTAATCAGTCAGAACTGGAAAATCAACAGAATAATAGCCACATGCTCTTAATAGGACAGTTTTGTTTCACAGTAGATAATGAATGAAATTGTTTCAATAATATTTTAGACTTTTACCCCTATAGATATAGGGCCAAAGCTGTAGAACAGTGCTTTCCAACAGGACTTTATAAAATAATGAAATTGTTCATTATCTGTGTGACCCAAGTGATAACTTAAAATGTGGCTAGCAACTAAGAAATTGAATTTTCAATTTTACTAAATTTGAATGCCTTGATGGATAACTGAAGATAAAGCCTTTAAAGAAAGCAGAAAGCCATCCATTTTTAATGATCCAAGCTTCTCTTTAACAGATGGTATAAATACACAATGGACTATTACTCAGCCTTAAACAAGAATGAAATCATGGCATTTGCCAATAAATGGATGGAACTGGAGAACATCATGCCAAGTGAAATAAGCCAGTCTCAAAACGTCCAATGTTTTCTTTGATGTGCAGAAGCTAATCCAAAATGGTGGAGGAAGAGGAGAAAGAGAGAGAGAAATGAAAAAAACATGGAGAGGGAATTTCATCAAAATAAAGGAAAGATCAGCAGAATAGACAAAAGGGATTGAGGGGAGAAAGGAGGGATGAGAAAAGGGAAGAAGAGTAGAATGAATCTGACTGAACTTTCACATGTACATACATGAATATATAGCACAATGAATCCCAACATCAAGTATATTCACAAGACACTAATTTTTAAAAACTATACATAAGTTGAAGAAAAATTAGTAAGATACAGGGAGGAGAAGGAGGGAAGGGGGGAGGAAAAAAAATTCTTGGGACTGAGAGCAAATTGTATTTCATACTTTTGTGATTTTGTCAAAATATGTCTTAATGTTATATATAACTAAAAAGAATAAAAACATTTCATAAGCTAAAATTATCATTATTAATTACTTTAAGATATATTCTTGATAATATAGGTCATGCAGTTGTAGAATTTCTTCAAAATAGATATTTATACTGATAAAAGTCAATATATGGAAAATCTCTGACTTCCTATTATTGTAAATCAAAGCAGTTAATAGTCAAATGATATCTTGTCCTCATTTTCAAACTCCACCACAATGCAAGGATTAAAGGTATGCTAAATTCTTCTAAGAAAAGATAAGACCTAGAGAGCAGGAAGGAACTATCTCAGTTTGCTTGAGACTGTCTTTTGAGCCAAAGCCCGTGGTTTATTTGACGTTAACATAATTTCTCAGTGGTTGAACAACATTAAATGGCCCATTGTTTAATTAACATAATTTTTGCATCAGTAGGGTTTTCCCTTCCCTGAGATTTCCATAACTTCATGCATCATTGGAGCTGCTTGGGTGACATTAAAACAAACAGTCCGCCTCCCTCCTGGTCAAAGTTCTGCAAAAACGTTTACTTATCATTAAGGCAGGTCATGGTGGGGGAACTTGGCAGGCTACATAAGTTTCTTTAAAACAAGGATAAAACCTTAACATGAAAAGTAAACTGGTGAAAGTAAAATTTTTTTTCCTTCTGTTTCTCTAATGTCAAATGAGGATGCCTATTTTTATCTAATAGCCTCTGAAAGAGTGAAAATATTCATTCACAGCTCTTATCTGTGTGGAGCAGAGCCCATGTTCATGTGTAAGTTGGTGGGACAGAGGGCACAGAGGATATCCACTTTATGCTTTGTACATTTGTGCATTGCTAAGATTGGGGATTTTGGCAAGAGTCAAAGAGTGAAATATTTTTTATTTTTCCAGATGTACTAGCTTTATAGTTTTAGAAACACTAATGGCCTATAATCTACAAATTCACAGCTGACAAGCAGTATTAACACTCTGAATGCTTTCCATTCAATAACTCAGCACAACTTATATTTTGCTTTACTGCTCTATCTATCTGTAGCATAAACCAAACCTCAGTCAACTGGGGCAACCACCCATTGTTTTTCAGGGTTAAAGCCTAGGGAAGAACATAGTGCCAAGGCCTGGAAAGGGTGACATCTGGTTTTTGATGTCAATTATCCACTGAAGCACATTCCAGAAAGTTTGTTGTCCCAGCCAATCAGTTTTCACCAGTCCACTCAGGTACGAGGTGGCCCTCATTCTTCTTCAGCTCTCGGGTCTCTTTACCATGTTCCACCATTCTAGTCCACCTGCCCTTCAGGAATCTCTGCAGGGCCATCTGTGGCTTTGTATACCTCTACCAGACCTTCTACAGAGCCTGCCTGCTCTGCAGTTCCTGTCACCTTCTATGAGTCCCCTGTGCATTTAAAGCCCACACATCTCTGTTTTTCTAGATCTCTATGAATCTAACTAGATCTGGGCACAGGACTTCTCTCCCTAGGGTCTACCAAGATCTGTTCTTAAAAATATTTTTCCCTCCTTCTCTCCTCTCACTCCTCTATCCAGACATATGTTTTCTGGTTTGGGAGTAAAATCCCCCATTCCTCAAATCTTTAAACTTTTTGACTAGTCCTTAAATCTCCATTGTCTTTATGGTTAGGCTTGTGAAAACTATAGTCTACAAGACTTTGGTTCTGTGACATCCCAGAGACTATAAGCAGAAAACAGTATAATAACTTGAATTTTCCCTTACCTAAAGGGAAAGGCAGAAGTGGAAAGAATCTCTGGACTACCAGAATAAAAGAAAAAAATAAAAAGATCATAAAACATACATATATTTCTCTCTGTAGGGTGTGGGGAGGACGACAACCATCAATGCCGCAATTAGAAAACTACAATAGATGAGGCCAAAACAAATGGGTGCAGTTGTCAGTTTCCTCAGTAATCCTTCATCTCAAATCCTGAGTGTTCTCTGAAGTGATTATTTGAGGATTTCTACATTATTAGATGATAAAACAAGGCTTTATTTCTAAACATTTTTCTGCACTAGCAAATCATTTTCTCATTAGGTCCACATCAGGGATGCTGCAGAAACTCCTACTCCAGCTACCATATCTCTTCCAAGGCTGATTGCAAGTGGTTTTGCTTTCTATACTACAAATGGACACCAGTGAAGAACCTTTCATGTTTTCAAAGAATTGACTCATTCTAAATGTTTTTTTCTTTTTTTTTTTAAGGATATGCTTTTTGTCTTTTTCCCAGGTAGCACAGGAAGACAGATGGTAGTCAAATGACACTCTTCACTCACGTGCCCCTTCTCTCTTGGCTTTTCCCGTTGAGTGGTCTGAGGAAAAAATCTACCTCCTGTATTCCACAAGTCTTTCTCCCTTAAAAATCTGTTGTCAGCCTCACTTCCAGGAAATATTTCCTTCATTTAATCAACAAAAATTTATTGATTTTTCTCCTTGTGCAGTGCTGGGAACTAATGATATTAAGAAATGAAAATTATAGTCTTTCTCAGGAAGAGTTTATAGTCCAATGCTGGAAATTTTCTGGAAATTTATCTCTTCTCTCTTTCCTTTATTCTTCCACATACTATACTTGTGTATTCCTTATGAATATTTTATAAAAGTCTTCATAATCCTATGCCAAAAGCATCCCTAAGATAGAATACATTTCCTGCTTCTTCTACCTCTCCAATATGGCTCAACATCTATGTTATTTACTATTGATATTATCCATATTTTTACTAGATGATACACACTGTTGCTAGAAAAGGAAGTTTCAAAATCCAACATGTGATAGTGAACAGTTAATATTCCTATCTAAACAAATGATTAAAAAATCTTTTAAGAGGGTTGAGGGTATAACTCAGTGGTAAAGTACTTGCCTGGTATATGTGAGGCCCTGATTTTGATCCCCAGCTTTGGAAAAACACCAAAATTATAGTTATATTTATGAATTTTGTCCTTTCTAATAGCTTAATCAGGAGGAAAGGGGGTTTTAAAGCAAAGTCCAAACTTTCCAACATTGTTATTCATTCTGGTTTTACTGAGTATTTTCACTACTCCATGCTTGTCCGTGAAACATAATAATTATTATTTTCAGATCTCAATTTCAATTTTTTATAAACTTAGTGCAGGCAATTTTATAAAAACATTATTTGATATTCATTGACATAAATGGAATACTTACTTATCTATAGGTTTGCTCATGTTGTTAATTCAATTACTGAAAAAATTACACATCTTCACATGTACAAAAACATTGATTTCATTTAACATCATAAACATCTTATTTCATTTTTAAAATTTGTAGGCCATAAAGATAGCTTTATAAGCACTTAAGAGCAAAAATATGCCCCCTAAATATTGCAGGCTTCATCTAGTAACTCTTTTTCAACTCAATCCTATACCATGAGAGATGAGGATAGGACACTAAGCTTAAATATATCTATAAGCAATAATGTTATTATTTCTACTTCAGGAATATACCCATGTTCCTGAAACATTTCTAGCAAACTACTGACACTTTGCTGCATGACAGTTTTCTACTTTGGCTTGAAGGTTTGACTCAGCTGATCTTTGGGAAAACACGTGTGGTTTATTCACTTTGGAAATTATTCTGGAGTGAAAAGTGACCTCCAAAATAAAGCTTGTTCTAGCTGCACATAATATTTTCCCCAGAAGTGCTTATAAAGTCTACTAAAATAAGAAAGTGCTCATTATTTTTGATAAACAGTGAAGACTGGAAATTCATATTTCATTTTAGTACCAGAAGTGTGGAGCCGAGATACAGTAGCATGCTTTTTCTACACAGCATAATGGCCTATTATTTTACAAATTACTATTTACTTTGTGTCTGTAGCTTAACCCTCAGTAAATTTTACCTTTCTTCTTTAGCTAGCTAAGTGGGGGAAAAAAAAATTACCTCAAACCCTACCAAGTGTCAAAGCTGCCTTAAAATATTGGTATTTAAAGGAGGTATAATACCAGTAAGTCTGAAGCGATTAAGGGTCCTGAGTGAAGATATACAGGACTGTGTTGTGTAGTTTGTGACAGAAATCTTAAATTAGTACTGCAACATGAATGGTGTAACTTTCCTGCAGACTGCAAGAAAAAAAGTGCTGTCAAACCCCCAACTTGGGGTGATGCCACTTAGAAAGTATTGGTCTAATAAAGGGGTAAAGAGTATATGAGTTTCTCCAATTCTGAATTTTTTTTTCTGGTCAGAACTTTGAAGTTTTTAAAGCTTTGTTCTCTTCCTCTCTGCCAGGCCAATAAAAAGAATTATTATTACTACCACATTTGTGTCTCTTGGATTTTATTTTTGGCTAATGCAAGCACTTTTACAACATGATCTTGGTTGAAGGAGCAATTAGAATTAAGGAACCTTATCCAACAATTACAACACTTATTACAATTATAATAGTAACTGAGCAAGTTGACGACTTACTGAGTTACCCAATGCTACATTTTTATTTTGCTTTTAAAAGTTATCAAAAGCTTGATGCTGGAGGTTTGTAATGACTTTGTGGTAGCCAGATCTGAAGTCTGAAGCCCTGTCTGCCACACTGTTAGCCATCAAAGGAGGCCTGTCCCACCAAGCTCTCTATTTTCACAACAGGATATCTGGTTTCTTTTATGAGGATACAGCTATGTTAATTTGGTTTAGTGGTTTGTTGGAGGTAAGCAGGCTCTTCACAGCAAAAACACCAAAATCCCCTTAAAGCAGTTGCTTGTTAATAGCTGGGGTCTGATTGGCAGATTTGCATTGTAAAGTGTGATTTGGTTGGATAAATGTGTTTAGTCTAGTAAGCACTTTAGTGATTGAGTGTCTGTTAATGGATAAAGGTGGATTACAGTGAAACCTCTACCGGCTGTCATTGAGCACTTAGCATTGTGAGATGTCAGGGCAATAGAAAACAAACTGATACTACAGGACAGCTCAAGGGCTACAGAATGGTTAAAATATTCAGTGCTACTATGGGACTTTAAGTTTCAAATATTGATTTCAATAGAGAAGAGAGACCAGCAAATGAGATGGCAGGGCTTTTGCACCTCAGCAGTGACAAAATAGAGATGTCCCATATAGACACTCCTAAAAGCTAAGCATCTGTCATTGGATCTGAAAGTCAGAGAGAACAGACATATAGGAAGTTCAAGGGTAGTTAATTGATAAGACAGAATCCAGTTCCTGCTGAAGTCTCTGCATTCAAATGACCTGCAAGCAGAACAGGAATCAAACAGAAAAAAGAAAAACAGATTTTAGGGTTATTGCTAAGGAATGTTGACATGTGTGTTCATAAGCACACATGCATGCATGTACCATTTTACACTTTTTTTGAAAAGAAAAACACACTGTAGATCGAATTAAGGACATGAATTCTTCCCTCCCTCCCATCTCCAAGCATCTGGAAATGAAGACTTTTTCATTTCTTCCTTTTGAAAAAGGGTACTGGGATTCTTCATGAAAGTCACCAGAAAATGTCATTTTTTTCTTCTTCTCAGGTGAACATGCAGAGGTATTTTTACGAGGTGAAAATATCAGCTTACTTCAAGGATCTAAATGGCATTTTAACATCCCAGGCTCTGGGAAGAGGATGCTGGAATGTCTGCTCCTAGCCAGTCATGAAATGCTGAGACTCTAGGAACTATTATATTTTTGTGGATTAGCTTTTCAACTAAAGTTAAACATATTTCAACCATCTTTCTTCAGGACACTTCCAGAGACTGCTTTTGACTTACCAACTTTTTCATTAGTATCAGGGTCGTAGGCATTTTTCAGAATCCCACCACTCAAGGCTTTGTAACTCCAATTGGTCATCCCTTGAGCCACTGGTTTCTGCTAGGTGAAGTGGCATCAGGGAAAGTAGAAACCAAGAACAACATTCTGTGAAAATGAATTAAAATGAAGCCGAATCTTCTCAAAACAAGAAAAAGGGATGTTCTGAATTCCTTTGTGTTACTATTTAATATAGCAAGAGATAGTCCTAGTACCCTTGACGATAATATTTATATAAAGGAGGTAAAATCAGACACAAAAAGGGAAGTTCACACATGTCTATCCCAATTCAGAAAGGGATAGATCTCTGAAATTTCAGTCTGAGCATTTATATGAGTCAACCAGGTAGAAATCAAACACCTAAGATAACTTGTTAAATTTTCCCTTCTCACTAAATCTACCAGACTAGAAATCTCATGTTTCTTTTCTTAGTATTTGTAAAATTAATTCCTCTCCAATTTTTTACATCTCTATAAATTGATAGATACTTTTCTTCATTAACTCACTCATCAAATATTTATTAAGCATCTACCATACAAAGAGCTCTAGGATTGCAATAGTGAATACATACCAACAAGGTATGTACACCTTGTCTTGGGGGAATTTACTTTCTAGTTGCAGAGAAACAAAACAAATACAATTTCATTTCTTTTTTATGAAGAAATGAAAAGAAGGTGCTTCTTCCTGGTCCTTGTGCTCACTGTAGTCCAAGAAGACAATGTTCTGTTTTCACACCATCTCTAATTTGTCTTCTCTGCCATTAGTTTAAAATGCCTTAACAATTGCCTGATCCAATCACTTTCCTTTTCAAGACCTGCAAGGACTCATACTACCAGATGCTCCTTTGCAGTCCTCTACCTTCCTGTTTAACCTATTTCTGGACATAAAGCTTCGCCTTCCATCATGTCAATCTTTCTTAAAGTGCCACTTACATTCCACTTCTCTGTCCACTTATCCAAGAATACACACTCTTCCTTCTCCTTTTCCCTATCTTTCTGAATCTAATCCTTTTATTAAGATCCAGATAATTCCCTGTATGCCTTGTTCCATTAAACCCCCAACCCACAAGGATATCCCTTGTCCTTGATCTTTCATAATACAATAAAAAAGAAAACAAATGAATCTGACCCTTCAGTTTTCTGTACTAGAGGTAAATTTTATTTCAACACAACCTAAACAAAAACTAAGTACACCACTAGAGTCTAATGAGGTTGTAGCCAATAATTTATGGCACACCCTTGGACAGATTATTTTCTCTGCAGGTGCAAGTTTAGATATATGGTATTGATGGTGATTGATATGCCAATGACAAAGCCAATTCATTGTTATTAATGAAATTGGGCAATTACACAATATAGTCCCCAAACCCAAATTTTCAAAAAACATAATTTTCTTTATTGTTGTACCACAAAATATTTCTAATTTGAATCTCCATCCCAATGAATGGAGGAAATACATAGTTCTATGTAAACTTAAGATATTTTAAGGTCTCTTCATGACACCCAATCCTTAGAATGATGTCTCAGTCCTAGGGCCTTCCAGAAGGCTGGAATGTGTGTTTGTGTCTGCTGCTTATATCTCAGATGCCCATTCTGATGCCTTCTGAGACACTTTATGCTCATCTGGTTTCTGGTTCCTGGTTCACAGATCATAGCTCACACTCCAAATAATAGCCAAGATCTGTCTCAGGGATGTCCATGCTTCTCTTGTACACATGAAACATCAAGCTCTTCTCACATCACATCTCCCTGGGTCATGGTAAACCTGTTTCTAATTCCAACTCCTCTGTCTGGATATCCCAATGCAGCCATGCCTGCTCCACTGCCCAGGTGCCACACTGACTAGAGAACTTGTCTGCCACCACCAGCTAGGCAAAGCACACATCTCCTCTGCCCCAAATCCATGCAAGATTGTATCCCATAATCCCACACAATTGAGTCTGGTGGGGCAATTCATATCATCAAAGCTTTTTTGCTTACATTCTAATTATCTCTTTTGGAATTTTTATTTGTTCAGAGAGAAGTAAAATTAGGTGTGATAAATTGCATACTTAATAAAGAAACACATAGTGGCAAAATCATCAGAAAAACACACATCAGTTAATAGAACACCATGTTATTTAATGACAAACCAAAGTGATGCTCATATCAGCTATAGTTTACACAGGAGTCCACAAAGACATTAGCTTAAGCATAAGAAGTCAATGTTCAATATTAATTTCACACTGTTGACACCAAATATGGGGGCATCCATAAATTCTCCAATCTTTTCTTTCTCATTGTATCAGCATGAACCAGCCAAGTGCCAATTCCTACTCTTATTTCTTTAAACTGCTACCAAAGTATTTTGCCTACATTTGATCTTGAATCTAGAGCCAAAGAAAAAGATTTAGAACAAAGATTGTAGAGAGCATGAGTGCAATAGAAGAAAATAGTGCACTTCAGTAAAAGAGTGAAGGTTCTAGAGTTGGACAGACTCATGTGATAACCTTAGGTTTTCAAATTAATAGCTGTGTTCAGTTTTATATTGCTGCATAACAAATCACACAAACTTAGCAACCTAAAATACTGAGTTATTATCACAGTGTTGTAGATCAGTGATCAGGGCCAGGTAGGACTGTGTTCTGTGCTGGGGGTCTAACAAAGTGGAAATCAAGGTGTCAGCTGGAGCTAGCTTATCATCTGGAGATCAAGGTCCTGTTCCAAGTTTATTCAAGTTGCTGGCAGTATTCTGTTCTTTGTGGTTTATTTGACTGAAGTCTGTTTTTATGCTAGCTGTTTGTTGGGCATGCTCTCAGCACCTTGAGATCACTGTTAGGTTCCACAAACACCTTTTTTTTGGTACTGGAGATTGAACTCAGGGGTACTCGACCACTGAGCCATATCCCCAGCCCTATTTTGTGTTTTATGTAGAGACAGGGTCTCACTGCATTGCTTAGCACCTCGCCATTGCTGAGGCTGGCTTTGAACTCATGATTCTCCTGTCTCAGGCTCCCATAGTGCTGGGATTACAGGCATGTGCCACCATGTCTGGCTCCACAAACACCTTTACTCCTCTCACAGCTCCAGGCCCATCCTTCTGGAAGGGCCTATTCCTTTCCAAGGGATCATCTGACCATGTGAGATACCTTATACTTTCCTTTATGATTTACCTCAAATAAACTAATTAGGGATTATAATATTATCTGCAAAGTCATAAGTCCTGATCCCACTGAAGGAGAGGGTGGCATATAAGCTATATAAACCACATCTATAAAATGAGGATAATGACGGTACCTATCCTACAGATTATTAAAAATATTAAATGTATATTGCTCAGTTCAGTGCTTTGGATCAAATAAAAATAATATTTGTTATTGCTCTTATTATTAATTTATAGTAAAATTTAAGTAAACCTGCAAAGAAAAACTTTCTTAATAATACAAATCCTAAAGGGTCACAACTATAGAGTTCCTGGGATGACCTATAGATTGAATAAGCTCAGGTGTTTTCATGTCTTTTTGTGCGTGTGTGGACAGGAGGTAGAATGCTGGTAAGTCTGATGCCTTCATCTGACCACCCTGAAAGTTCAAGCACTCTTAGAAATTGAGAAGCTGAGCTCAAACTAAATCTTACGTTACTTTTCCTCTGAAATGGTAAGTCAGTTGGGGATAATTTTCTGGGGTACAGGACTCACTAGGATTTTTTGGACTTTATCAACACCAGTTTAATTACTGGGATTCTCCTCCTCTCACTTCAACAATGAATTCATTTGAACAGAAAAATAAAGTGCAAAATCAAAAAACAACCGAAAGTATTTACTTCAGGTTAGATTTTGTTAACCATTTTTATAAACTCTAATCATACTGAACAGCCAGATGATTTTAAAATACATTCAATCAATATTACTTAAAATGTAGAACTTCAAAATGTGGGTATTCTATTAAAATTTAAGTTTTTAATTTATATCATATAAATTCATATAAAAATAATTGTTAAAAAACTATTGCTTTCTGTGGTCTGCAACATAACCTGGGCAGCTTATATTAAATCTACAAATATCAATTTATAAATTTATAAAATGAGGACACTAAGAATTTTATAGGGCAGTGTCAAGTCATCTTAGAACTTAAACTCTAAAATATTTGCATATAAGGTCAATATACAATTAAGCTCTGTTACGATTTGGATGTGAGATCCCCCAAAATCTCCTGCAAGAGGTGAAATGATTAGATTATGAAAGCTGTAACCTATTCTGTGAATTAATCTATTTGATGGATTAATAATTTGAATGGACTAACTGGGTGATAACTGTAAGCAGGTGCAGCATAACTAGAAGTTAGGTCCCTGGGGGTGTTCCTTTTGGACTTATATTTTATCCGCAGCTCTTTGTATTTGCTTTTTTGCTCCTGGGCTGCCAGGACCTGAGTGGTTTTTTTCTGTCTTGTCCTTCTTCCATGATATTCTGTCTCTCCTCTGGCCCAGAGTAATGGAGTCAACCCACCACGGACTGAACCTCTGAAACCCTGAGCCAAAATAAACTTTGCTTCCTCTAAGTTGCTTTTGTCTGGCATTATGGTCACAGTAACACAAAGCTAATGCAAGCCCTTATTCAAACAACTATCAAAAAATTTCTTGTAACATAGATGCAGTATATAATATCTTTGGCTAGATGTAAAAGGTTCTTTTTAAAAATTACAAGACAATATGAGACTATATTTTGCCTACAGATCTAGCAAAAGAAGCATAATTGATGATGACCTTGAAAAAGACAAAGAACTTGGGGTGTAAAATTAGTACTTTAATTGTTCTATATTAACATTTAGTACTGTTTCTCAAGACATAAAAATAAGAAACTCTGTAATGTGATACAAATAATACATGCTGTTTCACCGTCTAAAAGTAGAAAGTTACGTAAAATTATATACAGCTCAGTTGTTATGGTTTGGATCTGGAATGACACTCAAAGTCTCATGTATTGAAGCTTTGGTAGCCAATACAGCAATGTTCAGAGGTGGCGCTATTAGGAAATGATTGGATTATAGGGCTCTGACTTCATCAGTGGATTATCCACTGATGGATTCAGAAATCGAATGGATTAGTGGCAGGTCATGGAAACAATAAGAAGTGGGACCTAATGGAAGGAAGTGAGTCCTTTGGGGATGCCCTTGGGCACTATTCTTCATCCTTGGTCTTTTAGTCCCCTTGCTCTGTCATCCTCACCATCATGAGGTGATTAGCTTTGGTCTTCTACATCCTTTCACCATGATGCACTGCCTGACCACAGATCCAAAAGCAATGGACTTAACTGACAATGAACTGAAAGCTCTGAGACTGTGAGCCAAAAACAATCTTTCCTTCTTTAAGTTGTTTTTCTCAGGTATTTTGTCTCAGTGACAAAAAGCTAATACAGTTGCTAATCAAGGATGGCCCCTAAAGTTGCTACAACACCATTGTACATAAAAATAAAAGCAACTGAGACTCATTTAGAAACAATTTGCCATGTATAGCTCATATATAAATAAGGAGACGTGGGAATTACTTTAATATTATGATGAAAAATAAGTTCCACATCTGTTACTTAATAGTCTTCCAACTATCTTAACTAAAATATTTGCTGATTTTAAACTCAATCAGTATTTTTCCATGAAAGAGCCCAAGATTTGCACTAGAAACTATAAAGGAAATCTGCAACCACAGCTAATGACTGTATCTCCATTCTCTCCATAATATATTTGCCACTGAATGATAAAAAGTGTTTGAAACTTGAAATGTAGTGATTCATTACTATGTGAGTAGAACTTGAGATATTATAGCACAATACATATGACATTTTTTATAGATTTCTATGGGGAACATGTGAATTTTTCATGAGTTTGGATTCTTCAAGTGAGAGCATTATATTTAAGAAATGTTCTTCTCACAGGGAGTGGTGATGTACATCTGTAATCCAAGCTATTCAGGAGGCTGAGGAAGGATGATTACAAGTTCAAGGCCAACCTGGACAATTTAGCAAGATCCTGCCTCAAAATAAAATAAAAAGTTCTAGTACTCAGTGATGGAGTGCCTCTGGGTTCATTCCCCAGTACCAATAGAAAAAATAAAGAAAGGAAAAAAAGAAATATTCTTCTGCCTCAAGTGTATATTTTAAATCCTATTTCTTTCCTTCAATTATCTCTTCTAAAAAGAAAACAAAATGTGCATTATTTTAGTACTGTAAACATTTCATGTCCAAAAGAATTGGCCAAATGGAAAGAGATGCGATTATAGTCACGTCTGTGGAAAAAAACACATTGGAATTAGATTTTTGTGGAAAAAAGAAAAAAAAAAACAGGTTGAAGTAAGATAGGTAGGTGCTTTGTTCCTCACCCAAGTCCTGTCTAGGGGGAACTCGAAACACAAAGCCACATATCTAGAGGAAGCAGCTGGGAAAGTGATATAGGGCCTATTCTTATAAACAAAGAGCACCAACAAATCTGCTTAAGCATGAATATTAGATTTACTGAGTTCTGCTGACATCACCATGGGAGATAAACATATTAAGCAGAGTGGGGCAGCTTGCTGTTGGAGCGGTTGCAAGAGATAAGTGAGCAGCAAGAAGCAAGCAAACACAATGTTCATCTTGACAAGCTTGTCTAGGACAGGAGGCCGCAGCTTAGTGAAGTGTCATCTTAAGCATCTCTAGTCTAGAACAAGTGGATCAACATGAACTCTGAACCTTTGTTTCTTTAATAGCAAAGGACTAACAGCTGCCTGCATCTGGAAACTGTGTGAAAATTCTAGACAGCTGTATCATAATAAACTAAAAAAAAAAAAAAAATTCCACAGTCTACTGTTCCCTTACATTCTTGCCCCTTCTCTGGCCTCATTAAGTTGTAATCTCACATCTAATTATATTTTATCAGTTTATTATTTCTGCAACTTGAGAATTAAATTGAAAACATATTGAAACCAAAAAAAATCTCTAACGGTTGTTCTTTTTTTTCTCGTTTTGTATTAATATGCGCGTGATTACCAGGACCTGAGTTGTGCGGGGCAGTAAGCCTGTGCGGTGTGGTTTTTGGCAGTAAATGGAGTGGGGGGTGGGGGTTCTAACACGTTGAGGCTGTAGAATATGATTTACCAGCTCTGGAGCTCTGGGGTCTACATTTTCATAAATATAAGTGACAAATTATCAATAAATCACTCTTTGGTTCACCATAATGCATAATGTTTATTGAAACCCAGTTCCAATAAATATGAGTCGCCCTTTTTAACCAAAGCATAAGAAACAAAGATGACAGGAATTACAAACAGAAATGAAAAATGGGGAATAAGCCCCTGTCCAGCAATGAACTTTTTTTTCTTTCCAATCCTATCTGAGACCACTGGATTCTGGAAGAAATTTTTGTATGTGTATACTTGCTTCAAAATATCATTTAATTTTTCTTTTGACCTGAAGAGTTCACAGAGTGAGGCAGTATGAGTGTTAACCACTAAAAGGTGCTAGTAGTTTTTCCTTCCTTCGTTCCACACGCATAAGATTCAGTGAAATTTCATTGAAATGGCAATAGCACAAATCAAAATTATCAGGTTTCTTGATTTAGAAATGCAATGATGTTGCCATTATTTTTCAAAAAAAAATTACCAAAAGTAAAAACAAAACAAAAAAGAATTCAGCACCTGTACTAAATATGTTTTTAAAATGCCATTAAATATAGATAGAAAGGTGTAAGATAAGATTAACACTGAAAGTAACTGGTGATTTGCCTTTGAAAGTTCACATACACATGTCAGCTCTTGTTCTCTACATATTTCTGCAAAGGAAGGGTAAGTATCATTCACTTACTATTTATTATTGTTGCACTTTATTTACTGATTACTATTTTGATGCACTTTGATGCATTTTATGATTTATCTCCTATGTTCTAGAAGTGAAATTAAGAAATATTGCAGGCAACGTTGTTATAATGCCCTATAACTTTACAAACTCATTCGGCAGCTGGAAGCAATTGACATAGGGTAGCATTTGACTTGAACAACACTTTAGAAAGTCAACTTGAATCTTAATTGAAATACCCTATATTTCACATTGCATATATGACCCAATTCTAATCTTTTATTTCTTTTTAGAAAGCAAAGGCAGTGAAGTATTATGCTATTTATTTTTATTATTGTTTATTATTACCAGGCAGCAATCTTCAACAATATTTTTAAATCAACTCTGACACATACTTCTATCTTATCTATAAAATAAATTACTAATATATAACTGATAATTATTATCTTATGAAAAAGAGCATAATAATTTTTAAGTGATCAAAAATTACACATAACCTGGACAGCACATAAAAAAAAGTTTTATCTTTTGTATAGCTCTTCTCCTTTCTCCTTTCTTTTTAATCTATTTATTTACTTAACTACTTCAAACACTTGTAATACTTAAGGGTTTTACATATTTGTTTACATATTTACAATGCCACAAATTCTTATCTAAGAACTATTACACTAAAATAAGTTTAAATGAGATAGAAAAGATAACAAATTCATTGCTTGCTGATAAGAGCTAACACTCATTAAAGTACCAGACTACTATCCTTGCTGCTCCAACCCTCTGTGCACAGTAACTATATGAGGTAATTACTATTATTAGCTACATTTATCAGATGAGGCAAATTAAATACAGAGAGGTTAAGTAACTTGCTCAAGGCATCATTGTAGTGACAATGCCAATCTAAGAAAAAACTTTAAGTACTGTGCGTTCCTGAAAGAGTATACGCCAATCAAATATTTTAAATTGAATCGTAAGTTAAATGCTATTTATGTATTTAAATAAGTGAATCATTTTATGGTAATAATGCCCCAAGTTTGTTTATAAATTTATATTTCATTTTATCTAGTTGAATTTTTTAGTACTTCTAAGTGTCTCACACAACTCAAAGTGACATAAGCAAAATAGAGTATTATTACAAATGCAAATCCACTCCAGCCATGACTAGATCCAGAAGCTCAAACAAGGTGATAAGCCTGCAGTCTCCTTTCCTTTGCCACATTGATCTCTTCTCTGCTGGCTTCATTCTCAAGAGAACTGGGTCCAATGGAAAGTCGAAGTTTATATTGTCCCCACAGTAGTCATACATAACAAAAACAAACTTCTTTCTCAATAGCTCAAGTGAAATTCCCAAAAGATAATCCTCGTTAGCCCTGGTAGTCACATGCCAGAGCCCGAACCATCACTTTGGTCAGGAAAAGAAAAAGTTCCTAGTCATCCAGGCCTGAGTATAACGTCAGCCCTACCCAGACCAAGACTGGGGATGAGGTGGTTCTCCAAAGAAAAATCAGGATACTGCTACCAAAAGAAGGGAGAAAAATAGCTGAGGAGGAAAAAAAAAATCCACAGAACTCCCAGATGCAAGTTCTCTTAGAATGATTTTGAGCTCATTAGAGAAAGAAATCTCAGCATAAATGCAACGCATGGTACTGAGTCAGGCAGAGTTCAGTTGAGGGAAGAAAATCTGCTCAAGCTGGTTTAAGCAGCAAAGGATTTATTATAGGGTTTTAAGACACACATATTTCTCAAGGCAAACAAAGAGACAGTTTCTTCTAAGGTCATAGGAAATATGCTAAAAGAAGGTTAATCTTTTTAGTGTAAAAAGGTTGGGTTTTGTGTAAATATTCCACACTGAGTTTGGAATCCTGCATTTCCTCTTTCTCCTCTTTCTAGGGTGACCAACTGGTCTGGATTTGTGGGACTTTTCAAGTTTCAAAACTGAAAGTCTTATATCCCAGTAATACTTAAGTCTGGGGCACATGAAAATGGGTGGTCCATTGCCTCACCTTGTCCCTTCAACCTATGACACCAAGCAATCTATTGGCCTAAACCAAAATCTGAAATGATGGTAATGGACACAGGATCCAGGACGGGTAGGTGAAGGAAAAAAAAAAAAAGTTTACAGAGCCTACAGTTCACTAATGAAGCCCAAAAAGAAGAAAGAGACAGTCCAAAGTGACCAGGCTTCTCTATGGAGAGCATCAAGGTTATCATGAGAAACTCTGAGAGGCCCCAGGTCTGCTAAGTTGGAATCCAGTAATACAAGAGTTAAGTTCAAATTCTCATGGCCCATGAGATCTGTGTGGATTGGAAGGCTCAGCAAAAACCCAACAGTTGAATGCATTTTAATTGCAGACATCAAGTATGTTATTACCAGATTGACAGGAATATTGCAGGTTCCATCTCCTTTACTTTCAGTATTGAGGGAGAAGCATTAGAAATACATGCATGCACTGGCACCATTAAAATCACTTCTGATACTGACTGCTAAACCTATCTACCTTTAGTATATGATTGAAATCCTTGTTAAGTCCTTCTCTCTCCCCCAACCTTCAGTCCTGTTCTGTTAGTCATCCCATACAAGAGAACTCCAACTCCTTTTCCCCACTCTTGGAATTTGGGGAATTTCTCTTACCATGGGATCCCAGAAAAGAGCACAGGTCTTGAATCCTCTCCAACTACATTGAATTTTCCTGAACTCCTGAAAGTCTTTTCTCCTTGGAAAAAGACTGATAAACTTAATCAGAACAATTAAACAAGAGAAAACTTAAAAGTGCCTTTCATCCTGCCTATTAGACATGAGCTAAATATGGATGCTCACATCTCCTCGGTGTTCTGCCATATGCTGTGGCCTCCATCTGCTACCTCTGAATGTTCCCATTCATTAACTTAACCACCTCACTCTACTTCAACTGGTGACCCATAGGTCTTCTCAGGTCTTACCCTTAAATTTATCTTAAGCTCCTCAGGTTGCTGAACCCTGGAGCCTGCATGGATTCTACCTTTAGGCTAAACCAACGATGGTCCTTTCTCCCTTTCCTCAAAAGCCCCTCTATTAGACAGTGATGAGGCTAGAAAAAACAAGTACTATTATCTCTAATTTTACCAAGAAAGGACCTAAAACCCAAGATGATGAAGTGACTCATCCATTTTTAGCCAATGGAAGAGCCAATTCTAAATGTGGGGATCTTCATTACTAGTCCGGTCTGAGTGAGGTCTGGATCTTATAACACCCAAAGAAGCTTCTTA
The DNA here is from genome assembly GCA_028644305.1 of Xerus rutilus. Taxonomy (NCBI): domain Eukaryota; kingdom Metazoa; phylum Chordata; class Mammalia; order Rodentia; family Sciuridae; genus Xerus; species Xerus rutilus. The sequence goes on from CM053403.1 coordinate 128,990,951, forward strand.
AAAGAAATTCAATTTTTATTACTTCCAAATACATATGATAAAATAAGTTACTTTTCTCAAGGATCCACATACAACAAGGATAATATTACTTCATAAATAAAAGCAATCTAATTTCACATTATTTATATTCTAAAGCCCAGTTGATTTTATCTTGCAATATTATTAACACTGTTCATCACTAAGTACAAATTAAAATTGGGACATGGAGGGGAACAAAAGAATGAAGATTTCAGAGTTGGCCAAAAATAAAGCACATCTGGCTCATCACATGCTACAGACATGTTCTCATAGGCTCTGCCAGGGTCAACCATAGCTTTTCCTCCATTCAGATACACATAGCCAATTTTTCCCAATCATCCTTGGATGCACCAATGTTTGGTGTGGGATATATATGTACTTTTTCCTTCTCTTTTTCCACTTCCCCCACTCATAGTGCAAGACATCGTCACATTAAAGAACAATACTTGCTGCACCCTTTGAATTTGGACTAGCAAACCAGGCCAGTATGAAATGTATTTCAAGTCCAATACTAATGCAATTTATAAATATTCTGTAATAGGTCATTTTTATTCCATTGGAAATATATATATCAATTTCTGAACAATAGCATCTCATCATATTTATCAAAACTAATATTTTTCCTAAATAAGAGCCAAATATAAATTCTTAAATCATCTGAAGGATTGTCAAAACATTCTATGTTGTTTTAAAAATATTTTGTTTTTCCCCCTTAGGGATTTTATATTGAGTTTATGCCACTCTTCCTTAAAAATGAGTAAGACACATCTGTGAAAGAATATTTCTATGTGTTTAAGATAATTTTTAGAGAAAACTTTTCTCTGAAAGACATGCATTGGAAGTAATTATCTGACAATAATTGGTACAATGAGGAGAACACCCTGCTTGACATTACTCAACTTCTGTCCTCTCCAGGTTGTGGGAATGGCTGTCCCTCTGCTGATGAAAGTAATTGTTACCATTTCAAATCAATATCTTTATCTTTAGAATGTATAGTTTCCTCCCTTTACCTTGATTGTCCAGGGGCCAGGCTGAGAAAACTGTGAGTTATGGACTTTTGTTTCTTGGCCCTTGCCTCTTCTTTTCCTCCCTTTCAGAATGCTTCTTTTTATAGCCACTTTATTATACTGGACCATGTTAGAATTTAAATGTATACTGGATATAAAGGAAGACTATGAGGTCAAATCTAGTGCACATTCATGCCTTATTTGGTCTGTACAGGATTTTTAAAAAATTGAATGTGTTGTCAACCTTCCAAATTCAAGAAATTTCTTATAAATATCCACCAAATATGCATTATCTCTTGACAACTGCCTGAAAATCGGCAGCTCTCTCTTCACATCTCCAGTTTACCATAAAATTCAAACTTACACCTTAAGTATGTTGAGGAATTGGCTCCTATAGGTTTTTAAGTTAGCTACTCCTGTGGCTGAGTAGCCAGGACAACAAAAATGGTTGAGGGGCTGGGATTGTGGCTCAGCGGTAGAGCGCTTGCCTCGCATGCGTGAGGCCCTGGGTTCGATCCTCAGCACCACATACAAAGCAATAAAATAAAGACATTGCGTCCATCAACAACTAAAAAAAATCTTTAAAAAAAAAAATGGTTGATAAACATTGCTAATTTACATATTGTTGGTAATAGTCACCACCCCTAGCCATCTGAATGCCATCCTGGTTTCCCCACATGGTCACCAAAGACTCTCCCAGACTTCCCAATAATCCAGCAACTAAAAAGCAAGTCCTAACAGATATCAAACATTTGGAATCTCACCCCGACAATTCCTGTACTGAAGTACTTCTTTACTGACTCTCAAAGAGCTAGGTTCATCTTTCTCAAATGTGCCATTTGAATTCAGTACATTTAACCCATAGGAATGCCAAGCTCATCTTGAAGCTTTGGTCAATGAAGGAGACTGTTCTTAGGAAAGAACTGTGATACTCATTCAGTGACATCCAGGTGACATCCATTCTAACTCACTACTATTTCATTCACTTATATATAAAGCAACCTTTATCATAGCAAAATACTTTAGTCAGGCATTCTTCTTGAAATTAAAGTTTTTCCTCAGATTAGATTGTAAGCTTGGGATAAAAGAAAAATTTACTTTCATTTAAATTCACATTCACTTGAGAATGTACAAAATGCCTTGATATATATTTTTTCATTAATTGTTCCATTTCACAAAGGTGTGGGGGAGGATTTTCATTTGATTCTTATAGTAATTCATGATCAGATAGAACAAAAGTTATTGTGTCATTTTATATACAAGTAAATTAAAGCTCAAAAAGGGGAACTCTATTCAAAATCACATAATCATTGATTGCAGAACTATGACTTAAACCAAATTCTCCTGGCTCCTGGTTCTGGGAGATCATGAAATTATAAGACATTTATTATATGCTTTCATGTAAGGAAGACTGCCTTGATGTGATCAATGACAAAAGTCAGGCTGCTTTTTTGCTGGGCTATGTGTTGTTATTGCAGATGATGGAAAGCTATAGGTGTAAGTTTTCTGTATCACAGATATTACACTTTTGCCCTTAAGTCTTTATTTCCTATTATGGAAAAATTTATACTGAACTACAGTTTTTCCCCTTTGAGAGAAGCAAAGTAAATTTTTTCAATGCCTATAATGTTCACCTTTAGCTCTATGCATTCTGTAAATTTCATGTACTCATTTCCGAATAGCTTGTGTTAACCTCTAGGTTACATATTTTTTAAGTTACTTGCTGTATTTTGTTTAATTTTTGGTCTAATTTTATCCTGAGTATACCATATTTAGATCAGAACATTTAACTGTTTATACTAATAATATGTCTTTATCTTGCTGACATTTTCCTCCAATGGATTTTTACAGAAGTCTTCTTATAAAAAAAGTGTAGTTATTATAAAATAATTCTGTCTTATTCAAAGTAACATTTAGCTTGAATTTTTAGTTATGTTTTGACACTAACAGCCTTTTTAAAATGTAACCAAAGCAATACAAAGTTTGCCAAAGTCCTAAAATTACATCACTATTTCCCTAAATAGTCTTAAAGACTTCTGACAAGGCATTTGAAGAAGTTTCCGACTTTAATATTGGTGTTTTGGTTTAGAATCTTTAAAACACACATGAAGCTATTTGTCCTAAAAGATTATACTAAACAAAATCAGAATCCAAGTATAATTTTAAGTCCAGTTCTTAATATCCTTATTTAACTAGAGTACTAGCCTCATTCATAAATGTCAGAGAAAACCACTTGATACTAGTTTATAAAATATTCTCATGTTTGAACAGTATATTCAAACAATCCTTAAAATAATAGTAAACACTGACTTGGTGAATACTGGATCTTTGTCTCATTTTAAAAGCATAACTACAAAAGAAATGCAAATGAAAACAGCTGCTTACTAACCAATCATACTACAAGTAATAAAGATCAAATTCATGATTTTGTACCTATACCATTATTCCTATTTACTGATTTACGATGAAGATGTCAGTTTTAAATAACAAAGCTGTAAGTTGAACAGTATGTGCATCGCTAAAAATCCTCCACTCCACGTATTTTGGGGGACATTCAATAGATCAAAGGCAAAGGAGTCCAGGATAGAACCAGTGAATTGCATAGATAGGGGCCCATTACTTCACATCACTGGCCATAAAATGAGTTTATTCACCATAAAGAATGTTGTATGGGGTACTCAGTAGTGATTAAGAAAGTCTGGGTATGGTAGTACTTGCAAAAGAACTATGCACAAAGAAGACAAAACTACACATAGAGAGTAAGAGTGCATTCTCATGATATAAATAACTGCCCCTTCCATAGTAAGAAGGAATCCAAAGTGACCAACTTCCCATGGGTAGTTGGCTGTCCCCCAGGAAAAAGTCTCTATATTGAGGGTTAAGAGTAGGCCTCACGTCTCCCCAGAATTCTATCAATAGCTGTCATATCATAAGATGACTTCAATAGTCAGATTGAAGACTTAAAATTGGTAGCAATTTAAAGAGGGGAAGCCGATGTTAATAAAATAGTGCAACTTCCATTGCTACCATCTTGATCATGAGTCCAAGAACCAGTGCTGAAATTGTTAGGAAAAGAAGCTAGCTAAATCATTTTGCTTGAAAGGAGAAAGGGCCACTATGCACTAAGTCCTAAGATCCATACCACTGGCCCTTTTTCCTTTCAAGCAAAATAATCAGATATACTGCTTGCTATTTTTCCTATTAGATAGAAATATCCTTCTGAGCCACTCCGGAGAGTGATTTTAATGCTGTAACAGTCCAATTCTAGCTAGTCTACCCTGTTGTACAAAACCACCTATAAACCAAATATTGAATTTATGCCCTCATAGATGGAAAGGGAACTCTTCGTGAGACTATGGATAGATTGAGGGTAAACCATTAGAGTAGCATATGCAGATTTCAAGATAATCAGACCTCCCCTCCCAAGAAACAGTATATTATGCCTTCAGGAACTTCTTGAGCACTATATCTTTTATACCACTAAAACTAGTTATTAAGTTCTTTAGAGCAAACCAAACTTTATGCTTGGTTGGATAAAATGGACAGTCCTGGTCAAATGTTTACTTGGTACATCTTAGCCAGATATTCAGTGTCTACTGGGAACTAGTAGCCAAGTTGGGAGCAGAAGCTATTTCTCAAAGAGGAAAAAAAATTATTTTCCAAAGTCCTAAAATATTCTATTGGAGGTTTTCAGGAGTTTCAAACAACACTCTATTTGTAATGTCTATTTGCCACAGACATTTTAAGTCCCACTAGATCTGCCCAGTCAAAAGACCCATGAAGCAGAGTACTTTGTACTTCAACTTGGACCAGCTGCAAAGCCTTCTTTTTCTTTTTCTTTTTTTTTTTTAAATATTTTTTAGTCGTAGGTGGACACAATATCTTTATTGATTTATTTTTATGTGGTGCTGAGGATCGAACCCAGTGCCTCATGCATGCAAGGCAAGCGCTCTACCACTGAGCCACAATCCCAGCCCCCCTTCTTTTTCTTTTAGTCCCATTCAAAGCTGACATCTTCATGGTAAATCAGTAAATAGTGTCAGCTTTCTATTGATTGATTGATTGATTGATTGATTGATTCATCCTGGCTTCCACATACTTATTTGTTTACATTTCATTTATTTACTTTTTTAGGATTCTATTTTTTTTATTTTTTTAAATTTATTTATTCTACTTAGCTATACATGATAGCAAAATGCATTTTGATTCCTTGTACACAAATGGAGCACAACTTTTCATTTCTCCTGTTCTACATGATGTAGAGTCACACCACACATGCAGTCATACATAAACCTAGAGCAATGATGTCCATCTCATTCCACCATCTTTCCTGCCCCCATGTTTCCTCTCCTCCCCCCTTCCCTTTGACCAAAGTTCCTCCATTCTTCCCATGCCCCCTCCCCTATTATGGATAAGCATCCACTTATCAGAGAGAACGTTTGGCCTTTGTTTTTTGGGGATAGGCTTACTTTGCTTCGCATGATATTCTCCAACTTCATCCATTTACCTGCAAATGCCATAATTTTATTCTCTTTTATTGTTGAGTAATGTTCCATTGTGTATACATACCATAGCTTTCCATCAATATAACAACCTGAAATAATTAATTCATGAAGAGAAAAGGCTTATTTTGGCCCACAGTATTAAAAGGTTCAGTCTATGATCAATTGGCCCCATAATTTGGGGCCTACCATAAGGCAGTATCACGGCAGGAGTACATGGAATATTACTCAGCAATAAGAGAGAATAAAATTATGGCATTTGCAGGTAAATGGATGAAGTTGGAGAATATCATGCTAAGTGAAGTAAGCCAATCTCAGAAAACCAAATGCTGAATATACTCATTGATAAGTGGATGCTGATCCATAATGTGGAGAAGGACATGGGAACAATGGAGGAACTCTGTTCACAGGGGTGTAAGGGGGAGGGTGCATGGGGACAGTAAAGGTGGTGGAATATGATGGTCATCTTAACTTTATGTATGACTGCATGTATGTTGTGATTCTGTATCACTTACAACCAGAGAAATGAAATGTTATCCTCTAAAAAAAAAAAGAAGTGTTACCCAAAGGATAGAACAAGGGCTTCTGAAGAAAGGCTTGCATTTGAGTCTAAGTTCTGTTATTTACTAACTTATTATAAGAATAAAAGGAAATACTCTCCATAAAACACCTAAATAAATAAATAAATAAATAAATAAATAAATAAATAAAAATAAAAAAACCCAAACTACAGCATAGGTCAACCCAACACAATCAACTGTGGTTAATATTTCCACCAGAAGCCCCTTTGTAATGAGAAAGAAATGATGCTCCAGACCTAGGAATTAATCAATGTTATTGGTAAATGTTTATGTATGTGTACATATATGTCTATAAATGTTATTTCCTAATCAAATAATTATAAAGCAATTTTACATTGGTATTTAATCATTCCTTCTAGCTGAGTAAATAAAATATATTTTTATTTAGTTAAATGCAAAATCCCACAATATGCCAAATTTTATTTTAAACTCTTACTACACTAGCACCATGTTATTGAATACTTTGACCATTTTCATTCATCATTTCTTCTGTTTCTATCATTAGTTGTTATTTGAAGAATGTTCCATTACATGACACTAGCAAATGATTAATAAGACTTCAATTTGGGCAAATTAAACAAAGAAGTTAGCATGAAAACTATCATTGCTTCATATGGTCTCAATTGTGCATGCCTAAGTTGTGATATATATACATCATGTTATCTGATTCATGTTCCTCACTACTGAAAAAATGAAAAGGTGAAAAGCCCTATTCAGAAAAATTGCTATGTTGGCAAATATTCAGCAAAATAATCTTCTATTGTTTATTAGTATTAGATTGTTTCTTCTATCCTTTTAGGTTAAAGTCATTATTCTTTGCTAATGAAAAAGAAATAATGGCTGACTTCTATTCAAACCCAGAATATCTGACAATATGCAACATTAAAAATGACAAAAAGAGAAGACCTCAAAGTCCCATTATTCTAACACAACTAATTTTTATATATTAGTTGCCCAGTCTCTGCCCATATGCATATATATTTTCTTCCATTCCTTATTCATTCAATCAGTAAACATTCACTGAGTCTATTATATATTGACATTGCTATAAACAAAGTACATGTACAATTTTGCATTTGATTTTTAAACTGAATATAATAATGTACATTTTTATCATACCAATCAATGTTATCTTTTCAAATATCATTTTAGTAAAGCACTAATGTTATGTTAAATATAAATACCATAAAGTATAAAATGTACACATAGTTTTCAGTTTTTCCCTTCATCAACAACTCTTCTTTACAAGGCAGTATAACAGAGTGACTAAGGTATAAGGTCTGGAGTTAGGTGATCTGAGTCCAAATTTTGGATCTCCCGCTTATTCTGAGCACTGGGGCAATTAACCTTCCACCTTGTGGAGTGGTGATAAGAATACTATTTCCTGTTATTGTTTTTAGGATTCTGTGTATGTGTATGTATGTATATACACACACATATGTAGATATGCTTAAGACAGTACCTAGTAAAAAATAAATTCCCTTGCATTATTTTATTTATCTGTTCACAGCATCCTGCCATATTTGCATGTTCTCTTCTACATGAAGTTCTTCCTGATTGTTTTAATTGGATATGCTCTTTCCTTTCATCGATCTCTCATAACATTGACAGCTCTTGACACTTCCTACTTTGTTTTTAAAATGTATGCCCATTGCTAGATTACAAAGTCCTTGACAATATCTTCCATTAAAGCCTTCATTTCTGCAGAGGTGTTTAGTGCAGCCTTATACATTAAACAGATGTTCCATAAATATGTATTAATTTGAAAAAAACACATCAATTTTAACTATATTCTACAGATAGAAAAAAATACAGACACTTGATGCATTCTCCATTAAAATAATCCCAATTTTCAATTAAAAAATCATCCATTCCCTTTGCATATTACTCTTATATCTGAATAAGAGACTGTTTTCCTACCCCACGACCCATTTTGTTGGATGATTTTACTACTTTTCTTTTTTGATGATTTCAACCACTTGTGACATTTTATTCAAGATGTTGTGTATTCTTTTGAAAACATGTAATATGTTATCTGGCCCAGTTACAAATATTTTGTCTTCCCAAGCAAATAGATGTTTCCATTTGTTTGGTTCCCTAAATAAGTAACCATTGCCATAAATCCTATTTTAACATCAGGCTTACAAGTTATCACTTAATTTTTTGTTAAATTTAGTTAGGTTTTATTTCTTTCATGAAATATCAGAATCATTTTGTTCTTATTGCACACTGTTCTATCTAGTATATACAATATCTATAATTTTGTTAATTAGACTCATGATATAGTTTCAAATACCTTTTTCGTGTCTGCATGAGGGATTTGAAATGAAAAATGACTCATAGCTCTCTTAACATACCTCCAGTGCCCAAATTTTTGTTTCAAATCAACATATTCGCCATAAGTAACATTATGGAATAATTTAGAAGCATGAGGCAATCTTATTGGCATCCAGCCATCAGTTTATACACTTATGAACATAATTCCATTCTTATCTCTAAATTGATGACTATGAGAAATGAGTTTAAAATGAATCTATAATTGCATTAGTCATGGTTATCCTTGATGAATGGACAAATGCAAAATTATTACACTACAGAGACACCCATTAATATGATCAATCATGTAATTATATAGTATAGTAATTCAGTGCCCCTATGTAGTCGATATATAGCATGTAGATATATCATGATAGAAATTTTAATTCAAATCTTGCAAGAATCCACAAAACTGTTTAAGTTATTACAGCTGAACCAATAGAAATGTGTGTGATTTAAAAGCTTGCAACTCACCTAACTTACAAACTAAAATACAATTGGCCCAATTACAGAAAATAAGAGCAAATTATTATTTTTATATTTCTAAAAAGGATAAATGTTTTCTTTCTATAATTTATCTCATGACCATCTTGGGCTTTATAATCTTTTTTATCCAATACCCCTATTTTAGTAAAGAATGAAATTGTAGGGGCTGGGGTTGTGGCTCAGTGGTAGAGAACTTGCCTAACATGCATGAGGCACTGGGTTCAATTCTCAGAACCACATATAAATAAATGAAAAAAATTAAGGTCCATCAACAACTAAAAAAGTATTTTAAAAAAGATTGAAATTGTAGCACCAATAACAACAACACTAATTTTGTGTACTTGCATTGCACTTTATAATTCTGAAGTCATTTATCTATATATATTATTTCACTTGAAATAATTTTGCCTAATGTGTCAGGCCTCATTGGTATTCAAACAACATTGTACTACAGTGTCATTTGGTTCTTAAAATCTCCTTGCAGATTCTCCCAGTCACATGTAAAGTCTTGAGTCCAATATTCCCAGCATCAGTTATTTAGTTATTGTCCCCCAATCTCAGACTCACTCTGCTTTACGATGCTGAGGCTATCAGCTTTCTTTAGCATCTGCCAACATTAGGCGCTAGAAAGATTGTGTAGGCAGAAGAGGGAAGAACAAATGCTCTGGTTTGCCTCTTGTCTCCCCACTGTTGCCTCAGTTAAGGACTCTTCATCCCAGCTTGTAATGTTGAAATTTTTTCCAAATACAGTTGTTAGAATGCTAAAAACATGCACAGACTTTCAACAGGACACATGCTTCAGTGCTGTTGTTGAAAGTAAGAGAAGTCATGTTCAAATATAAGTCACCATCTAAGGTGACTGTAACCAATATTCATTAACCACACTAATTTTTTGATTATTAGGAAATGGATTTTTAAGACAGTTTACCTCCTTACTTGATAATTTATGACGTATATAAGTATTTACTGTGTCATAAGAAATTGGTTGGGGGTTTTAGATTGGCAAATAACCATCCAAATTAGGACATCTCTGTTAAGCAAAAAAGATATGATGCTCCATGTATGAATGTATTCTAATTTACTCAACTAGTCCCTTATTACAATTTAAGAGATTTCATCTTTGGGTGTTATAAATGATTCCATGAGGGAATCGTCTTGACTATATGCCAATTTGCATTTCTGGAATAATTTCCTTGAAACAGTGCTACAGAGTTGAAGAGTACATGTATAGACAGTTTTGTTTTAAAAATGCTTAATTCCTTAATTAATCGTTTTTAAATCTGGTTCCATTGGTCTTTTGGTCTACTAATGCACCAATACCATGGATTTTTAATCATAGAGGCTTTATGATTTGCTTTAAGAAAAAAAATGCATTGTTTTCCTTCTTTGGAAATTTTCTGATTATTGTTACTTGTCTTTTCTTCCAAATGAAGTTTATATCCAACTGGTATAACTCCAGAAGGAAAACAATCTTATTTTTATTGTGATTAAATTAAATCAATAAATAATTTAGGAAGTACTGACATCTTTATGATGTTGAATCTTCTTACGTACCACAAACCCATGTCTTTCTGTGTAAGTCTATTTTGTGTCTCTTATAGTTTACTTCATGTTGACTTGTATGTTTTTATTAGTTTTATGCCTAAGAATTTTATTTGGCTTAATTTTTTTCTGTTTTATTTGTTATCAAACATAGAGTTTTCTCCTTCATTATATCTTCTAAGGTTACTGATTTCCAAAGAAGGCTATTGATTTCCTTATGTTAATTTTATATCTAGCTACTATACTAAATTTTCTTATTTGTAGTAGTTTTCCATATTTTTGGGGGGGACGGGGGCTTTCAAGATAAATACTCATAGTATATCTATGAAGAGATAGTTTAACCTCTTCACTTTCAATTATTATGCCTCCAATTTCTCTTGTCTAATGACATTAGCTATTACTTCCAATTCAGTATTAAATAATAGTTGAAATATCCAGTTTCCTTTCTTGGTTTTTCTCTGACTTTAGTAAAAATGCCTCTAATCTTGTTCCTCACTAGTTAATATATTCACTTTTATGTGATGGTTATGTTTACTATCATATTAAATATCTGTCAATTCCTAATTTATTAGTTTAACATTAATGGGTGATAAGTTTTTAAAATGTAATTTCAGGATCTATATAGATGATTGTGTGATTTTGTTTCTTAATTCTAATAACATAATGAGTTATCTTAGCAGATTTCCAAGTGACAGCCACCCTTAGGGCTGGCACATTGAGGGAACTAAATGTCTTACACGGTAGGAACAACAAAAGTGATCAGCAATGGTAAGACAGAAAACTGAGAAATTTGTCACAGGTCATATTTCTAAAATGGAATAATATTATTTGTGTAAAACTTTGGACTTCATCATAACTGTAATGAGAAACCATGCATGTAGCTTCTTAAGAGTCATGAATTTTATAATTTTCTGTCTAGCATCAAAGAAAGTCAAATTAGAAACAGCTATTACAGTGAGCCAGGTGAGAAATGATATGGAATGAACAAAACAGGGAAGAATTCACAGGTATTGAGGAAATATAGTCATTGTGACTGGGTAAACAAAAAGAGGAGACTAAGATAAATTCCAGGCTCAGGCAACTGGATGAATGATAGGGCATTAATTAAGATAAGGAATATAAGAAGATGAGTAGTTTAGACAGGACAGATAAGTTTGTCTTGAGTTTTAGACGCTTGTGGAACTTTAAAAAATGTAGATATTTTTCCTAGAGGTTGGTAGACATGTAAAAGGGCACACATTTTGAAATTTTCAGCTTAATAATAGATCATAACAATCCATAGGAGAAGATGAAATCTCAAGCAGAGCATGCCCAGTGAGAAAAGATGAGGGCTCCGGACTGAAAGCCATCTTACCTACTCTAGGGAGCTGTAGAGAAGATTAAAAGATATAATATGTATGAAAATATTCCATATGGTACATAATAATTTTCTGCTAATATTCTTTTCATGGTTTAAATAAGCATGGCATACAGAAAACACAGTTTATTATCCACATGCATATAAGTGCATGTAAAGACCAAATAAAGACTATATAAAATTCTCCATCCTACTTTAATTTGGAAATAATGTTGAGAAATTCCATAGTGGTCCTCATTTTGACATTTCCAAAATTTCAGTTTTTATCTCTAAATGCAAATAATATTTTTTAATCACAGGTGAGTTTGTAAACCCCATTGGGAAAATGTCACATATATGATAAATAAATTCATTATATTCTAATAAAAATAAAAGTAGGCAGAAATGCCATTAAGCTTCTCTTGTCTTTATTCCAATTACAATTCTGGCTTTAATCATAGAATCATAGTGCCTAGTGAGTAGTAATTTCAGAAACAAACATGTGCAGGTGGGTAAGGTGGCTCATGCCCATAATCCCAGCTACTGGATAGGCTGAAGTTGGAGGATTGCAAGTTTGAGGCTAGTCTGGGAAACTTAGTGAGACACTATCTCAAAAAAATAAAAACTAATAAAAGGGCTAGTAGTATAATAAAAGGGCTGGAAACCTAGCTCAGTGGTAGAGTGCTTGACTATTATGCATAAGCCTCTGGGCTCATTCTACAATACTTAAGAAAAAAAGTTGTAATTTGGGTCTTATTTGCCAAACATTCTTTTGATATCTATAAATATTTTCTGAGCATATTGCTTCTCCATTCCGTGTCTTTTCGCTAAAAGTCTATATTCCTGCAAACATTTATTTTATTTGCAAAGCAAGATTTACAACATGGAAACATCACCACAGTTTGAATTCTTAACCCTCATAACCTATAAAATGTAAAACATATTGGGTACTTCTCAGAGATACCCAGAGAAATAAATGAATTAGACACTCATGAAGTTCAGTAGAAGAGCTGTTGAAACAACAATAGGTGGTGCTGCTGGATGGAATACTGCAAATGTACATTAGATTCAACAAATGTCATGGAAATTTTTCCTGAACCAAATTACTGTGCTTATTAAATTAAAGTTTGGCTTGAGAATAGTATTAAAACCTGATCAGGATGAGACTTTGAGAGAAAGTTTCAAACAACTTCTCATTCTGAAAAGAAAACTAGTTTCACCAATGGGAGCTAATTTTTATAAGCAGATGTAAATTTTAAGCAGCCAATTCCACATTACTTCTTTTAACCAGAGGCAACGTAAATTTTCTACTCTTATATCTATTAAACAAAAGGTTATTAGGATGGAGTTGGAAAAGACACTCCATCATAACTGCTATGTTGTTTCCACTTTTTCATCCTGAATTCAAGCAGAAAAACATCTGAAGACTGATTTCCCCCTTGCCTAGAGATTTGATAGTCCATAAGACTTGACCTTGAGTAACTTCTGTCAGTTAAGACACAGGCTGTGACATCTGGGCCATAGGATTGGTTGAGATTTTCTAGAGGTTCTACACATCTACTCTTTATAATGGCTGAATGATTTGAGGTATGGCGATACATTGATCACAAGTAAGTTTTTAATGGAAAGGAAGGACCTGAGTGTCCATTTTTTTCCTAAAGCTGTTTCTTATCTTGCCATGAAAATGGTAGATTTTTCCTCTGGTTATGTCTTTAAAAAAATAAATATGGGCCAACTGTGATGGAAATGTAGTATCCACATCTCTCTTTGTGGTAGAGTAACAGCTGCATGTCAGGTAGTAGCACCATTGCTACTGTGGTTCCTCAACTTGTCAGTTTCCAAAGTAACTGGTATAAATAAGTGTTTAATGCTCAATCTTCCCTTAAATGTTTGGTTCACCTGTATATCTATCCCCTGTCCTTATCATAATGCCTACCACATAGCAGGTACTCGGCAAGTATTTGTTAACCTAATACATGAATTCTCAGTACTCATGCATGGCTTTATTATTTAGGTTTTCCAAAAATCCTACACATTAACTTCTAATTTTGACTACTGTATATTTGAGAGCTGGTTGATACAAAATGATAATAAGAGCAGAGATCCAGAGTCTTCCCATCTAGGAAGTATGGGCATAATAGTAATTATCTGCTCAGCCTTTGAAGCTAGACAAGTTTTAATTATAGCAAAGAGATTATCCCCCCATAAATGGACTATTTGAAGTCAGTAAGCAATTAACCTGGAAATTCTAATCTGTACTTTGAAAGCTTGTTTCATATACACATAGCATCTTGTATTTGGAATAAGGTAAAGATCCATCTGGTTTTCTCTATTCACCCCAAAGTATCATAATGTTTGGACACTTTTCTTTACAAGTTTCAGGACAGTGACATATATGGCACAGATATACTTTATGGTCATGAGATATTACAAAGCCTCTAGTGAATGCAAACTCTCTCTCTCTTTCTATGGGCTTTTTTTTTTTTTTTTTTTGGTAAATCCGTTTATGTGAAATAATTGGGATAGATTAGTCAAAAATGCTTTCATCTTTGTTTCTTGCCTACATTGCATTTTAAAATAATTAAAACTCCAGATTGTTTCTGTTTTTCACCTAAGTTTACTGGCATCCAGCAAAGAAGCCTACACTTTGATTTTAATCATGGCCAGACAATATAAGGCCCCTGTCTCAGAAGTAGCAAGAGCAAGGAGTAGAAACCCTGCTGGGTAATTTCAAAGCAATGTACTTCCTGCTGCTAGCCCTACAGTATGATTTCTGTTCTGCCAAGGGCACCAATAGAAGGCAACTTCCAATTTGCACCTCACACATAAATTCACATTATGCCTATAGGTTTCGAAAGAAACCACAAGCTACCCAGCTCAGCCGTCAGAGGTCTGTTAACAGACCTTTAACTATGATCTATTGTGCAGCAGGACCTAAAGACGCACACGGAGTTCCACTTTATAGAGCCCGCACTTACCTGACACCATTTTTCCTTGAGATAATTATAAGTGTTTATTTTGGCTTTTAACAACTTTAATCACATTATTTACCATGTTGCTGTTTTGTCATCAAGTTAAATGAATACAGAGATCTCCCAGGAATTCCCTAGAAACTTACACATAGGGTGGTTTCACTGATGAGGGAACCCAGCATATGAAAGAGAGGTGGTTAATTATATCACTGCTTCATAGATGCAAAGATGTTTTTATCAAAAAAAGAAAACAAGTAAACAAATTGTTCCATGCAATAGAGATAACTTAAATGAATGAGGTGTGATCTTCCTAATTAAAATAGCATGGCTCTCCCTTCTCTTTGAGGTTCTGTTTTCAGTGGTTTGATGGTGAAAGGGGTTCACAGTGAATAGAGCATAACGGTATGCAACGAGTCCTCGATGACAAATGTCGCTGAGATTACCATGTGGAATACAGAACAGCACTTGTCCAAGTTATCTATAATTAGGTTTAAAAATAACCCCAGCTGATCACAAAGGGTTCTATAGTTGTCGTTAACTTTGAGCGACTGTTGAAACATCATGCTGTGCCAAACTGCATTTGATGGCCCAGTAACAGCAGAACTATAATACACTCAAATGGATTCTAAAAATATCTTTGTCCAGTGGAAACTGGTTTTATAAAACTAAAAACATCTTATCCTAATTTTATCATCATATTCCTAAATCACTCCTTTCAGTGTGTGAGTCATTGGGAGGATGGGTATAGATTAAATTTGATAAACATTTAATAGGTACTAAAATCAATATGCCATTTTTATGTCCTTAATATTTTTATCTCGTGCTATTCTATTCTTAATTATACAGAAGTAGTAAATGATATTTTCCTCTATTACTATGTATTTCTATTACTTGAAGTAGTACCTTTGACTCTCACAAGAAACTAATGATGAACGTTCTCTGTTTTATTTACTTGGAACTGTTTATTTCTGCACAGTGCCCGTAAGTGTATATGCAAAGCTTTTGAATGTAACAATAAGTGAAATAAGAGGACAAAGGAGGGAGATGACATTATTCCTTTGAATCATCACATTTATTTTTCTTGAAGACCTGTAGGGCAATTTGTAGCATGACCCATCAGATTCATCATCTATTTGACAACTTCAGAAACAATTCATAAATAAAAGTCTTCATTGGGTATAACCTCAAGCCTAAATATAATCAATCAATATCTAACAAACAGCTCCCAAGCCAAGAAGTAGCACAAATATGGAAAATGAACACAGAAAAATAAGTTCCTAGCACATAAGTCAGTATTTCAAATATCCTTAGGAATTAATAAGCATTTCTAGGGAGATATATATATATTTACACATAGATAGATAATGATTTAAAAGAGGGTCAATATCAGCTCCAATTATAATAGATCCATAGTCCAGAATAAGCAAATGCTAAAGTACATGTGCATTTCAGGGAGACTTTGCCCTTAGAGATCTTGCAACAGTTGAGTTCCTTTATCATTTGAGCAAAAGATTCAATTTTCCCTTGCTCCGGCAAACTCTTTACAAAAGAGAATACTGAACATTTTATGATTAAGAGGACTGATTTTGTTCTCACTTTTCTATTAAGAAAGTAATATGTTCCTTAATCACTTCCCATTCAGTGCTAAGACTTTATTATTCATAACTTCTTTCTGACTTTAGTGCTCTTTATTAGATTATACTGATGAAATAAAGAGATGAAATATGTTAATTTTCTCCCTGCATCATACCTAGCCTAGATATATTACAGTGAAAACTAAAAACTTAAAATAAGACATAATAAAATAGTCCATACAAAATTTTTAAAACTTCTACTCTAACCCATTTTTGTTATGATTCACATCAAATTATGAGGGTTTTTTCCTAGTATTTCTGAGCTGAGAGAATTAGAGAATTAGACTGGCCTCAAATTACTCATCTACAACATTGGGTATGAGAGTATGATTGACAGATGTCTTCAAAATTATTTTGAATCTAGAATTATATACCCAGCTAAATTGTCATTCAAATCTATGGGCAAAATTAATATTTAGTCAAAAAACTACAAAAATTTACCTCCCACATATCTTTCTGAAAAATTCATGAAGAAAATATTAGCAGTAAAACCTAGCAGTGAATTATAATAAGAATACACAATGAACAAACAGGCTTATTCTTAGAAGCAAAAGATGGCTTAAATTTGGAAATCAATCCATGGAACTTACTGTTTCAATGTGTGAAAAGAGAAAACCCTATAAAGTTATTTTGAAAGTGCTTTTAAAGCAGTTCCTATAATTCCTTTTGTTAATAAAAAGAATGTAAAGACTCCTAGAAAATCTTTAATAACTTGAAAATGATATCAAAACCTCTGATAAACATAACTAATAATTGCCAAATTAAATCAGGAGCTATACAAAGATGCTTATAATAATCATTATTATTCTAGCTTAATATGGAGTATTCAGTGTAATAAAATAAAAATGAAATGTGTATATCAGAAAGAAGCAAAACAAAACTAACCTTATTTACATATTACATATTTGCCTACCTAAAAACTCCAAGACAATCCTTGAAAAATCAGTAAAACTAATAATAAAGTCCAGTGAGGTAGCCAGATAAAACATAAGTATTCAAAACACAATAATCAATTATGAAAACAAGGGAAACATATCTAAATCACAAGAACAACAAAACAAAATGAATAGGGATGAGACTAATAAATACCAATGTGTACTTGAAGATATCAGTTATGCCTAACTGAAGAAGAACCTTAAACAGAACTGAATAAATAAAAACATATATTATTTTTTATATGGGAAGATAAAAACTATGGCAAAGGCTTTATTCATTTGCTAGGGTTGCCATAACAACTGTCCCAGACTTCATGGCTTAAATTACAGAAATTTACTTATAATTCTGGAGGCCAAAAATCCAAGGTCAAGGTGTCAATAGAGTTAGCTTCTTCTTATGCTTTCTTTTTAGTTTGTAGATTGCCATCTTCTCTCTATGTCTTCCTGTGATTTTCTCTCTTGTACCTGTTTGTGTCCAAATTTCCTTTTCTTATAAGAGTACCAGATACATTGTATCAGAGCCAACTTCAATGACTTCATTTTAACTTAATAATCCTTTAAGAACTCCATTTCCAAATATAGCTATATTCTGAGGTATTAGGGCTAGAGCTCTAACATGTGAATTTTAGCAATGACATTTATTTCTCAAAATAATCTAAATGATCAAAGCAATTGTTATTTAAATCTGCTACCATTTGGATGTCAAGTGTCCCCCAAAGTTCAAAGTTCTGTGTGTTAAAGACCTGGTCCCGGGATGGCACTGTTGGGAGGTGTTCCAGATCTTTTGGAGGTGGGGCTTTATGAGAGATCCTTTGGTTGGTGGGGGCATGTTTCTCTTCTGATTTGCTTCTTGTCTTGTGGTATAAGTGCTTTGCTTTGCCACATGCTCCTGCCATGATGTGCTGCCCTCTCCAGAGGCCCAAAGTGATTTGACCATTTAATCTTACACTGGAAACTCCAGAATCATGAGCCAAAATAATTTTTTTTTAAATTTTTGTTATAGTAATGGAAAGCTGACTAACTCAAAAGCACAATACAACTTTTCATGAAACCTGACAGGGTAACATAAAATTTACAGAGTCAATTTACAGAGTCAATTTTATAAGAATAAATGCATGCAAAATATGAAATAGAAGAGCACTGGGAGGCAGCTCATTATACCAAATTTCAAGGCATTCTATAAATCTGTGGAAAGTGATCATGGTCTAGAGTTTACAATCCCTGCCCTATGGATGACTTGTCCAGTTACCTGCCATCTACCACTGTGGACCTCTAGACTGCTCTGATGCTGAATACCTTTAAACTGTCCATGCCCCACCTGATAGAGAACAAGGACTTTGGTCACTTCCCCCAACTTCACCCTCTCTCAGCAGGAAGTAACTTGGAGATGTCTTCGCCCATTTTCATAGAAATGTAAAGTAGAAATTGACAGTGGGGATATGTACCAGTGGTCCATTTTATGCTTTGAATATAGTCCTTACTGCTCTACCAATGACTTATTTTTAAAGGGACATGTTTCTCTTCCTTTCTCCTTCCTCCTCCCTAATCTCAGAGGAAACAGGATTACCTTTCTTCCTCATCCAAGGCAGAGTTTTCTGTCCTTGAGCGCACACTCATCACAGGAAAGAAATGAAGTAATTCAGACTTTGGGGATGGCACCAGAAAATCTATGAAATGACTATCTCCCAAATTAATAAGTGAATTGCAGTGCCAAGTCAGGGAACACCTGGAATGTAGCCTTTGAATCACCTCTTTAATAGCTCATGTTCCTGCTGATGGGAAGAATCACAACCTCAGGTATAGGAGTCCCCTGTATTTCTCCCCTTTGCTAGCAAAGCAATTAAATGTTGTTTTCCTTTTTCTAAAAACAACACTGACCTTGAATCAGTGATGTGGGTCTCCAACCCAGCTCAGACAGTAACCTGAGCAAGTTACTTCACCTCTTTGAGTCTCAGTTTCCTGATATGTAAAATGGTACTAATAGCAGTGATTACCACATAAGAAAGTTGTGAAGATTAATAGATGGTGCTGGTACACACTAAAGGCTCAATAAATGTTAGAGATTATTGTTATTAAGTGTTGCTATTATAGAATTACAATAGTATGAAGAATATATAAATAGGTCAATAGAACCAAATAAAAACTCCCCAATGTGTTGCTTATATGGGAATTTACTCTATGAAATTATTTGCATTAAAATCTATGAGAATATATCAATTATCAAGCAAAGTAGAAAGAAAACCACTTCTGTAAGAAAAATTTGCCACTTATTTAGCAGATAGAGAAATAAAGTCCATAATAAAACATAAAAATTAAACTACCAAAGAATAATGGACAAACATTATGTTATGAACTGTCAGAAGAGAAAGTGCCAAAGACTGGTAACCATACAAAATTATGTTTAATATCATAAGTTTAAAAAGGAAGTAGAGGGCTGGGGTTGTGGAGCAGTGGTAGCGTGCTCGCCTAGCATGCATGAGGCACTGGGTTCGATCCTTAGCACCACGTAAAAATAAAATAAAGATATTCAGTCTGCCTACAACTAAAAAATAAATATTTTTAAAAAAGGAAGTAGAAAGTATAATAATAAAGTATGTTTCAACAATGGATGATTCTGATCTTAGTTTCCTATGTACACAAATGAATATACCATAGTGAATCTCACCTTCATGTGTATCCACAAAGCACTAATTTAAAAAAAAAACAACTATAATAAATGGAAGATTAGTTGAGTAGGGGAAAGGGAAAAGGGAGGGGGAAAGGGAAGGAAAGGGGAAATACTGGGGATTGAATTAGAGCAAATTATATTCCATGCTTGTATAATGATGTCAAAATGAATCCTAATATTATATATAACTAAAATGAATTAAAAAAGAAAGATATGTTTCAACTACTCAAAGAGCAAAAACTCGAAAGACTGAAATGAAAATTTAGTAGTACTGATTTTTTAAGCACAATGTGGAAATATCCACCAAACTTATAATGTACAAATTACTTGATTTATGGGAAGCTCTCCTATAGAAATAGTAAGAGATGAATGTATAGAATCTATATTCTTTGTATATGAAAAATTAGAAACAACCTAAATATCTCAGGAGATGCTAAAGGAGATTATAAAACATTCAGATTGTGGAATGTTAAAAAGAATTAGGTAAACAAGTAAAATAACATAGAAAACTGTGTATCAAATAATAAGTATTTGTAGTTTCAAGCATCTTTATGTCTAAACATTTACAAATATCTAGGAAAAGTCTGAAGATAACATATATTAAAAAATAGTTATCACCAGACAGGGAAGAAAGTTGGAAGACACAGAGACTTCTAGGGAAGCTTACATTTTTATATATGAGTTATTTATAATTTTCAAAGTGATCAAATATTAATTTTATATTCAAAATTTTAAATATAAGATGCCAATAACCAGTTATAAGACTGAGACCATAAAGCTGGGGGATCATTATCAATTGCACACTGGGGAAATGAGCTATAAACTGGAATGGTGATCCTCTAATTATGCATGAATAGCTAGAGAAAGAGCAACTCCACTAACAGAAAAGACGTGGAAAGAGAGCTCTTAGTAGTACTATAGGAGGGTAACTAGCTTCCTGGTGCTAATTTCATGTTCCTCTGTAGGTCAGCATCCATTCAAGTAGCAATTCTGGCATCTCTGTTCTGATACTAATTTTTCCCCTAGGAAATAGCACTGACTTGACCAATACGTGGGTTTGAAGCAAAATGTAGATAAGCCTAAGTCAGCTCTTTCTCTGTCCCTCTTGGGGATCTGATCATATATATGTGTGTTTTTATCCACTCTTGGTCATACCATAAACTCAGTGATCTAGCCTCTAAGAGGAAGGTGGTCTGTGGTTGTTCAGAACTGCCTGGGCTAGCATACTATGGCCATATACCTAGACAATATCCCCAAACTAGCCTTTAGTGATGGCAACAAAGCTGTTGTTTGGATTTTTAAGGACTTGATTCATGAAACCCTAAAGTTTGGAGTGGTTTAATTTATGATTAGTATCAAACTCCAGATGCTTCTAAGGAGATACTGTGTAATTCATATTGGAATTCTATTCACTTATTCATTCATCCAGTCAGCAAACACTGAGCCAGGCTCTGGGAATACAGGGATCCTATAATAGGTGACCTATACTCGAGGAGACCACAGCATATTTAGGAGAGAGATGCATTAAACAAAGTTAGCATTTTTTTAGGCAATTGAAAGGTGTATAAAGGAGGTGATATGAGCTGAGTGAAAAGAATGAACACAGGTTGGTGAGGGCAGTGGTGAGGATATGGCACATCAGAACAAGGAAATACCACATATGAGGGCAGGAAGGTTTGGGAGAGCTCTGCACATTCAGGGAGATCTCTTAAGTTTGGTGTAAGTAAAGGACAGACAGGACACACATCGGGATGGTGGTAGCCAGAGCTGACAAAGGATAACCAGAATTGCATTATGCAACACTGTGAATCTCACACTCATCTTGAGTGTGATGGAGAAATTACTGAGGAATATTTAACACTGAAGTAAAATGATAAATTCTGCACTTTATACAAATCACTCTGATGACATGGGAAAGACAATGTTTCCCTGTCACTTTAAAATTTAGACTTCTAGTCCATTTCAGTGTAATAATAATAATAATAATACATAATATATAATAATATAATAATAATACCTACTCTAAGAGGTGGCATGTCCAGAAGACTCACTGAAAATTAGCTACTGCCTCCTGAAGAATTTGGGCTGTAATTAGATATCAGGTTGGTAATACGTTTTATTTGCCAGCTCCTCAAAAGAAACATTAGCCATGATTGATTTTTTTTATTTTTCATTTGATTAATCTTCATAAGAACCCCAAAGGCAGGTTGTAATAATAATCTTACTCATTTTATACATGAAGAAAAATAGCCACAAAAGGATTAAAGCATTTTGTTCTGACACAACACAAATCAAGAGCAGAGCCTGAGTTTGGGTCTCCCTGAATCTGGTAAGAGTGTATAATGGTGGTGATTTCTTCCATATTAGAAATTCTTCCCCCTACAACACTGTACTATAGTCATAACAAATAATTACATTTGAAATATAAAATCTATTTTCCTCTAAGTTTAAATCCAAATTCAAAGTGAAATGAAATAACTACAACAAAAAAAAAGTTTTTTGCAAAGCAATTAAAATAATGTTTACTGCACATTTTAGTTCTTTTCCAAACTATTCCTCAGCTTCTTTTCTTTGATGTAAATAGTTCATTTTGGTATTCTACAAGGAGATCATACTGTATTTTAAATGCACTGGAATACTGGGTGCCAGGCTAAATATAATATCACTAACCTTACGATAAACTTCCTGGATAGTGTCAGGACTTCTACATATTAAAAGAGTCATACCATGCCTTACTGTTTGAAAGTCAAGAGATTCATGGGGAGCAGCTTTGGAGGAATGGTAGTCCTGTGATTTAACCCTTTCCCTGTATTTGTTTTTAAAATTACTGGCATTCTGTAAAAGCTTTCAAAAAGAAGAACTACCAAGAAACATTTCCATTTTTTACACTTTGGCTTCATGATTACAAAACTTTAGTGGCTGCAGTTAGCTCTCAGGCTTCATGTTTGGAAATAGTGGCATGATTTAGATGTGGTAGCAATCTTTAAACTTTTTTAATCAATAATTCCATTTTTATTCAATGAAGTAGATGGTAGAGGCTCTGTTTTTTACCTCAGCTTAAAAAATATTTTGTGGAAGTATTTATATCTCCCTCTATAAGTCAGATGTATTGGTATGTTGTGTGTTTTTCTGCAATTTTCATCACATATAATGTCTTATGTATTCAATTATATTAGAATTTTAGCACCTAACCACAAGTTTCCATTCAGAAATTCAACCAATTTACATTTTTACAGCACATGCACTCAATATCTAAGTGGGTAAGTAGTAGCAGTACTGAAAATAGCTGATAAAATTAGACAAAAGTAAAGTGTTATAGTTCTCTCCAGAGAACTATCCATCACAGAGTTCACATGATCATAAAGGCAGATTTCTCAAGTCTGTGAAAGGCTATGGAGTATTTCATTTCCCCACACAGAGGTAAAGCAGTAACCTCTCAGTAAAATGTAAACAAACTATGCAAATTAACCTTATACTTTTGCTTTCCCTTTCATCCACTCTCAATACATGGAATTATAAATGGAGAGGATCCCTAACCACATCCCATGTGCTTTCCCTGCACGAGAGGAGTGACGGCAGTGTGGCTGAAGCTTTGATTCTGCAAATATTAAGGCTAAGGAAATTGTCTAGGGGTGGGACAATTCATGAGATAAAATCTAGTGAAATAAAACAAAAACTGCTATGAGCTCTTTCCCAGAAAGTGCTAATTTGAGTTTATTTCCTGTTTGGAGGTGAGATGGGCTTGGATTTTTTTTTTTTCTCTCCCATATTTGAGCCACTTCCCACTTAATGATTTGGGCTAGAAGCACTGGTTCTAGAAACCATGTCAGCCAAAGTCTAGATCTGGGAGTTCCAGATAAGAGTAGAATAATTACTCAATCAAAAGTTTATTAGATTGTTAGTTCCTTGAATATTAACACCATTTTTTGCTATAAAATTATACATTGGTGTTAAGTACCTCCTACAAATGCCATGGACTTCATATTGAACAGATGAGAACGAATAACTTGAATATCCACAAATGACTAAAGGAAACATATCTTTTGATAAGCATTACTGTCATTTGCTCTGCCATCCTCTCTCATTTATCATGAAAGCACTACCTGTGGTGACATAGTCAAAGCATGCTATAAGCAGTTTTCTTTGTTGAACTAATTGTTATATTCATATATGACCATATGGCCACCAGCCATGTGCTATTGAAGTGGTTTGCCTGTAAAACAGAAAGAAAGAAAAAATAGATTTTTATCTCCTGGGGAAAAGGGGGGAAAAAAACCTTTAAGAAATAAAAGTGTAAAAGCATAGATTATCTACCTACTGGCATGTGAATTTTACCACCCTACAGGGGTGTCCCAGGATAAACTCACAAGAACCAGGAAAGCCTCTAAATCTTCAGCCTGCTGGATGCATCTTTCTCTTTGTATATTTCAGATGGCACCAATCATAATGACAGTGTTCCTTGGTAACACTGTAACAAATGCAATGCACCAATGAAGCATCTTTGTAAATTAAGGAAGAGACTGATAGAATACTAAATGTATTTAGAGTATGTATTTGGAGAATAGTGAAGTATTCAAATCAGGCAACCAGAGCTGTGTTTGGCATTCCTTTACCAGACCTATGGGACTTCAGAAAGAGGCACTAGGACAGAGGTCCACCTCCAATGGAGACCAGGAAGTATTACTTGAGGTTCCTCAGAGGAAAGGATGCCTCCAAAGATATACACAGACATATGGAGTATCCACAGCCTCTACCTATCATCCACTCCTTTGGTATCATAGACCATGAGTGATTTGTCTCTAGAGCCCCAGCAACACAGTCCTTAACATAAAGTAAGTGAGGAAAAGTTTGATGAATGAATGAATGACATCAATATACTAATGATTGACCCAAATGAGAAAAAAAGCACTAAAATCAGATTAAAATATTCAGATCTGTCAAAATTAAAGCTTTAATTGGTTGGTAGTATTCTCTTATTAGATTACTATATTTACAGAAGATTAAATACCTCTAAAATGTCAATATGTCTGAATCCAATTCTTTTTCCATATGACTGCTACATTTTTCCCTCCTTATAGCTCAAGAATTAATTTTGACACAATAAGATAGTTTGGCTATGCTTAGAACATTTCCAAATGTGCTATAATTAGAACATTTCTGAAAGTGTTTTATTTGTGGTTAGGTCTAACACAATAACATTGCTCAGCTATGCTTGATCACATTTATTTTACAGTTGATTCTCTTCCTATTGTATTATAAAGAAAACTAAAATCATAAGCACAACACTATAGATTTAAAACACATACACACATGCAAACTAAAATTCTTTGCCATTTTATAGGCGTAACTCAATGTACAAATACATCAAACCACAGACAGGGTTAAATAAACTGAATGTTTATGACATGGTTTAATGACTATTCATGCATAATGTTATTTTAATGATTTTGTTTTTCCACTGAAGTAGAATACAGTGTATGAGAACTATGCCAAAAGGGCACATTGACCCCTTCTAATCTCTAATGGATCTGTTATTAGCCTAATAAGGATCTGGTGCCGGACATTTGGTGATGGCATAGTATAACTTTAGTACTAACTATTAGAAGATTCATAGTTAAGAGGGCAGTGGAGAATGGGCAATTACAACTCAACAATGCAAAAACAAAAGGCAGCTAAATGACACAGCACAGTCAAAAGCTCAACAATTTGCATTCAGTTGAGACATTAAAGTATTTACATCATAGAGTCTCGAGCAAATATCCATACCTCTATGCTCAGAATTTCTCTCAGTGAAAGGAATTATATAGTAAAATATACAAAAACTTGAGAAAAAACAGTAACACTTAATTGTACTTCATGATCTATTCAAGACAGCACCAATACTTATTAACAAAACAAAGAAGTATATTCTCTTTGTCAACAGAAGAGAGAAAAAATACATAAGAGAATAGTTTATATAATGACAAATGAAAATTTATAATCACAAATGAAGTATATGAATTATAGAAATAGTTATTGAATGTCTACAAAGTTTTAGTATATAGTTACATTATTGTTATCACATATTTCAACATAATTAAGAATTCCATAATAATTCTTATGCCAAGAATCTTTTAGGAGAAATTTTAAGATGGAGAAATAGTTCTTTCAGGTCATTTTCCTGGCTGCTCTGTGGCATGAAGCCAAGAAAGCAGGTAGGTGGGTTTTCAGTAAGGTAGGTAGAAAAAAAGGGGTGGGGGACTTTACTGGAATTTAATACTGGACATTCAAAGGAGATCAGGTACTCAGGAAATTAAATATTAAAAAATAAGCAAGAAACCTACAGTGCCACAGCTCCTGCTATGGCCAGAGACACCACTCAGATCTTGTCTCTATGGAAGCACAGAGGAGGGATAAGGGAATTAAAGGAACCTGCATTTTTAGGAGTCCTGAAATATGTCTGGGTTTGGAGAGAGTTTAGAGATCAAAGACACTAACCAATTAAACTGAAAGGTGTGCTGGACAATAGCCTCATGTGGGAAAGAAGCCCCATCTCTCCTGGCTGCTGGCAGAGGACAGAGCAAGAAACCATTTGGCATTTGCAGTGCAGAGGCCAGCGGGTGGGGATCCAATTCCTAGCAAATTTGAGTTTGGTCCAAAATACATGCCTCTCTAATCCACACTGTATGACATAGAGTGTGGCTAAGTGACCAGGAGAAAATCAGACATGGAGAAGGGTTAATACAAGGGACAACTGGTCATGGAAACCCACCCAACTCTCCCCCTCCTCCTCCATGAAGCTGCTTACAGGACAGGCTTGGAGAGGTGTGCCTGGCTGGAATACTAAAGGGTAGAAGCAGGAGAAATTGAGTTTGGAAACTGAACCAGAGACCATGAAACATGAGGTATGGAGGTGGCAGAGTGAACTAAGAATTTGCTCCTCCACCACATGAGTGCAACCCAGAGGAGATCCCTGGGATCCAGTCTTCTAGCATAAACTAGCAATTGCTGGGCCCTAGAGGTGCACTGATTTAAAATCTTCAGACCAACTGGCATTCAGCAAAGACCCCACCTAATCCTAAACCCTGCCTCCAGAAGTTCTGCCTACAAGATTACTCCTCTTACTCCAGCAACTCCACCCTGAGGGTGGAGAAAGAATCACACTTCAGATGACAACACCAAGCACTGCTGAAAAGGGAAGCTGAGAATCTTTTGAACTCCAAAGGAAACAATTCTTTAACTTTTCATTAAGATCACTGTTTTCTTTTGTCTGCTTAATTGTGACCTTAATGGGTTCATGGACATTTATACATATTCATATTTTTTTTCTCATTTCTAGCATTTTTGAAGCAAGCTATTTTTCAAGGCTCAGTATTTTGAGGACTAGGATGATTTATTGGTATATTTCAATTTTTTTTGTATTCTTTTATCTTTACTTTTATTTTTAATTTTTTAAATTTTACTATATATATATATATTTTCACTCAGTTATCTATTTCCTTTGATTCTTTCTCTTTTCTTCTGCTAACAGCCTATTTCTAATATTCTTTCACACTTCCTTTAACTTTTTACTTCTATCTTTTCTTCTCCTTACTCATAATCATCACATTCTACATCACTTCTTCTTTCTTCCTGCCACCATTTGAAATTGGAAATGCTTTTGCAAACTTACTGTTTTTATTGTAGGCAATAATCATATCAGTTCTGTTTATTGTGACAATTAACATTTTAGATTTCATAGCAGTAATTATTTGGTTTAATGCTGTATATTATTTACATTGGTTGTTATTATTTGTCTCCCCATCAGTGGTAAGGTACTGGAAGCCTTCAGGGACACTATAAATCAACAGGATAGAAACTTTCCTGCCCCAAATCCATACTGTTAGATGGGTAGACACAAAACATGAAAAATCAAGGAAACAAATCAACCCAAACAAATCAAGATACTTCAATAATATAATCCATCAACATCACAGTGGAAGAAATGTCAGAGAAAAAGTTTGAAATGTACATAGTTAAATCAACCTGTGAAGTAAAGTGCGATATAATGAGTAAAATCAGAGAGAAAATACAGAAAGCAAAAGACCACTTCAATAAAGATATAGAGATTCTGAAAAAAAATACAAGCAGAAATACTTGAAATAAAGGAATCAATACATCAAATTAAAAATTCAATTGAAAGCATCACCAACAGACTAGATCATTTGGAAGACAGTTTCAGGGAATGAAGACAAAATATATAATATTGAAAACAAACTGACCATGGGAAAAGATGTTAAGAGAGTATAAATAGAACTTGCAAGAAATATGGGATAACCTGAAAAGACTAAATTTAAGATTTATTGAGATAGATTAAGGCTCAGCAATACAAATGAAAGAAATGCACAATCTTTTCAATGCAGTAATATCAGAAAATTTCCCAAACATAAGAATGAAGTGGAAAATCAAATACAGGAGGCTTACAGGTCCCCAAATATACAAAATTACAACAAACCCACACCAAGGCACATTGTTATGAAAATGTCCAACATATAAAATAAGGATAGGCTGTGTACAATGAATCAAATTACACTCTGTTACCATGAAAGCCTAAATAGAACAAATAAATAAATTAAATATGAAAAAAATTAAAAAATAAATAAGGATAGAATTGTAAAGGCTTCCAGAGAAAAGCAACAGGTAACATTTAACAGGGAAATCAATCTGGATCTCAGCTGATCTCTTAGCCCAGACCCTCAAAGCTAGGAGGTGTTGGAATAATATAGACCAAACTCTGAAAGAAAATGGGTGCCAGCCTAGAATACTACACCCAGCAAAATTAAGCTTCAGAACTGATGATAAAATAAAAATCTTCTATGATAAACAAAAGTTAAATGAATTTACAACTAGGAAGCCTGCACTGCAAAACATACTCAGTAAGATATTTCATGAAGAGGAAATGAAAAGTAAATGTGAAAAACAGAAAAGGGAGGAATTATACTAAAATAACAGTGAATCAATGAAAAAATGAATTCAAATTAAAAATCAGAATAAATAAAAATGACAGGGAGTAAAAATTATATCTCAATAATATCCTTGAATGTAAATGGCCTAAACTCATCAATCAAAAGACATAGACTGGCAGATTGGATTAAAAATCAAGACCCAACAATATGCTATCTCTAAGAAACTCAACTAATAGGCAAAGACATCCATAGACTCAAGGTAAAAGGATAGCAAAAATCATATCACTCACATGGATCATGTAAACAAGGAAGGGTTTTTATCCTCATATCAGATAAAGTGAACTTCAAGCCAAAGTTAATCAGAAGCAGTATAAAGAAGGACATTTTATACTGCTTAAGGGACTTACATATCAACAAGACATACCAATTCTAAATATTTACACCCCAAACAATGAAGCATCTACATACATCAAACAAACCCTTTTCAATTTCAAGAATCAAATAGACCACAATACAATAATACAGGGTGACTTTTTTAAAAAATTTTTTTTAGTTGTCAATGGACCTTTAATTAATGAATTTATTTATATGTAATGCTGAGAATCGAACCCAGTGCTTCATACATGCTAGGCAAGTGCTCTACCACTGAGCCACAATCCCAGCCCCCAGGGTGACTTTAACACACCTCTATCACCAATGCATAGATTCTCCGAACAAAAACTAAATGAAGAGGCTATGGAACTAAAATATACAATTAATAATTTAGACTTAGCATACCACAACCTGCAGTGTTAATTCAGTTTCCCAGAATGGGCAGTGAGGAGAAAAGAAAAGACAAACAGACACACAAATGGAGAAAAAGCCAGGTCCCAGTGGTTCACTAACAACCCTAGTAGAGAAGCAGTGACCACAAGCAAGGTCGGCACATTTATTATATAGGTTTCAACATCAAAGGTGTTATTATGAGAAAGTTTCTTCAAAGCAAAAAGAACCAAGGTCATGTGTATGAGCAGCCTGATTATGATTATCAGCTCATACCCATAACTTTCTATCCCCAACCACTGGTATCTGAACCTCAAGGTCAAGAACTGAATAGGTCGGTGGCTGGCACAGAACCTACTATAGAACAGGGAATCGCCATAGCAACTGGGCAGTCTCAAATCAATGCCTTTGCACCAAGTTTTCCTACGAGAGTCATTGTCCCTGTCACAGGACAATTCAAAATCTATAAGTCAGCTGCTACTCCCAACATCAACAGACATATATAGAATCATTTATCCACCAATAACTAAATACACTTTCTTCTCAGAAGCACACAGATCCTTCTCTAAAATACACCATATCTTAGGCCACAAAACAACTGAGGAAATTTTTTTTTAAATGGAGATCATTCCTTGTAGTCTATCAAATCACAATGTAATGAAATTGAAAATCAGTGATAAAATTAAAAATAGAAGCTACTCAAACACCTGGAGATTAAATGGCACACTATTGAATGACCAATGGATAGTGGAAGAAATAAAATACTTAGAGGTAAATGAGCATAGTGACACAACTTACCAAATTCTCTGAGAAGGCAGTTCTAAGAGGAAAGTTCATTTCACTGAGCACATTCTTTAAAAGAATAGAATGCCACCAAATGAATAACCTAATATTACATCTCAAAGTCCTAGAAGAAGACAAACAAACACCAAAAGCAGTAGAAGACCAGAAGTAATTAAAAACAGAGCCAAAATCAATGAAATTGAAACAAAAAAAATTCAAAACATAGATGGAAAAAAAGTTGGTTCTTTGAAAAAAATAAATAAAATTGATAATAAGCCAAGCTAATGGAGAAAAAGAGAACTCGAATTACTAAAATTTATGATGAAAAGGAAATATCACAATGAACACTACTGAAATACAGATGATAATTAGAACCTATTTTGAAAATTTATACTCTAATAAAATAGAAAATATTGAAGACATCAAAAAATTTCTAGAGACTTTTGACCTATCCAAACTGAAGCAGGAAAACATAGAAAATTTAAACAGATTAATTTTAAACAATGAAATTAAAGATGCCATCAGAATCTTACCAACCTAAGAAAAGTCCAGGACCAGACACTCTCAGCTGAGTTGTACTAGACCTTCAAAGAACTAACATCAATCCTCCTCAAATTATTCCATGAAATAGCAAATGAGGGAACCCTTCCAAACTCAATCTATGAAGTTTGTATCACCCTGATACCAAAACCAGACAAAGATAGATCAGGAAATAAAACTTTAGACCAATATCCTCATGAACATTGATAAAAAATTCTCAATAAAATACTGTCAAAACACATACAAAAACATATTAAAAAGTACACCATGATCAAGTGGGGTTCATTCCAGTGATACAAGATTGGTTCAACATACAGAAATCAATAAGCATTATTCATCACATCAATAAACTTAAAAGCAAGAATCACATGATTTCATCAATAGGTGCATAAAAAGCATTTGACAAAATACAGTATCCATTGTACTAGAAAAACTAGGGAGAGTAGGAACATACCTCAACATTGTGAAAGCTATCTATGCTAAACCCAAGGGCAACATCATTCTACTGGAGAAAAATTGAAAGCACTCTTTCTAAAAACTGGAAAAAGATAGAGATGCCCTCTTTCACCACTTCTATTCAACATAGTCCTTGAAACTCTAGCCAGAGCAATTAGGCAGAGGAATGAAATTAAAGGGATACAAACAGGAAAAGAAGAACTCGAACTATCCCTATTTGCTCATAACATAATTCTATATTTAGAAGACTCAAAGAAACTCTACCAGAAAACTTCTAGAACTCATAAATGAATTCTTCAAAGAAGCAGGATATAATATCAACACCCATAAATCAACTATGTTCTTATACATCAGTGACAAACCAACTGAAAGAAAAATTACAAAAACTATTCCATCACAATAGCCTCAAAAAAATGGGGGAATCAATCTAATAAAAGAGGTGAAAGACCTCTACAGTAAAAACTACAGAACACTAACGAAAGAAATTAAAGATTAAAAAATTAGAAAGAAATTGAAATTAGAAAATAGAAAGAACTTCTATGTTCTTGGATAGGCCGACAATATTGTCAAAATGGCCATACTACCAAAAGCACTAAACAGACAATGCAATTCCTATTAAAATTCCAATGATGAACTTCATAGAAATAGAAAAGGCAGTCATGAAATTTATTTGGAAAAATAAGAGACCCAGAATAGCCAAAGCAATCTTTAGCAAGAAAAGCAAAGCAGGAGGCATGACAATACCAGAACTTAAACTATCCTACATAGCTATAGTAACAAAAATGGCATGTATTGGCACCAAAACAGACATAAAGTCCAATGGAACAGAATAGAAGACCTGCATAAATACAGTTATCTCAAACTAGACAAAGGCACCATAAATAAACATTGGAGAAAATATAGCCTCCTCAACAAATGGTGCTGGGAAAACTGAAAATCCATTTATAGCAAAATAAAATTAAACCCTTATCTCTCACTCTGCACAAAACTTAACTCTAAGTGGATTAAGGACCTAGGCATTAGACCAAAGAACTTGCACCTACTAAAGAAAATGTAGGCCCAATCTCCATCAAGTCAACTTAGAAAGAGAATTCCTCAACAAGACTCCTAAAGCACAAGAAATAAAATCAAGAATCAATAAATGGGATGGTATTAAACTAAAAAGATTTTTCACAGCAAATGAAACAATAACATGAAGAAAGAGCCTACAGAAAAACTTTGGGAGAAAAACTTTGACACTTGCAGCTCAGATAGAGAATTAATATTCAGGATGTATAAAGAACTCAAAAAACTTAACACTAATAATAATAATAGTAACAGTAATAACAACACAACAACTACTCAGTCAATAAATGGGCAAAGGAACTGAACAGGCACTTCACAGAAGAAATACAATTGGTCAACATGTGAAAAATGTTCAATATTTCTAGCAATTAGAGAAATGCAAATGAAAACTAAACAGATTTCACCTCGCTCCAGTCAAGAATACAAGCAACAGTAAATTTTGGCATGGATGTGAGGGAAAAAAGTACATTCATACATTGCTGGTGGAACTGTAAATTCATGCAACCACTCAGGAAAGCAGTATGGAGATCTCAGAAAACTTGGAATGAAACCACCATTTGAACCAGTTATCCCACTCCTCGGTCTATACCCAAAGGATTTAAAATGAGCATATAAGAATGATGCAGCCACATCAGTATTTATAGCAGCTCAATTCACAATAGCTAATCTATGAACCAACCTACACGCCCTTCAACAGATAAATAAACTGAAACTGTGATATATACACACAATGCAGTACTATTCAACCATAATAAAGAATTAAATTATGACATTCGCCAGTCAATGGATGGAAATGGAGACTATCATGCTAAGTGAAATAAGCCAATTCCAGAAAACCAAAGGTCAAATGTTCTCTCTGATATGTAGATACTAACACACAATGGGGGATGGGACAGGGTGCAAAGAATAGAAGTTCATTGGATTAGACAAAGGGGAATAAAAGGAAGGGAAGAGGTTGGAAATAGGAAAGACAGTAGAATGAATCAGATATAACTTTCCTCTATTCATATATGAATACACAACCAGTGTAACTCCACACCATGTATAACCACAAGAATGGGAAGTTATACTCCATGAAGTATAATACATCCAAATACACTCTACTGTCATGTATATCTAAAAAGAACAATTTTTTAAAGTAATAATAAAAAACACTTTCATATGGTAAATTGAAGCTGATCTTGCTCAATTATAAAAATATATGAAATTAAAGAAGTTATAAATATTATGAGAGAAATTGTATTTTGTGCAGTACATAGAGTTTTTCAGTCAGAAAAAAACAGGGAAAAGAAGAAAAATGTAGTTATTAAAATATGCTGAATAAAATGGGTAATCAATTTTTAAAAAGTGCAGCACCCACTTGTTTAAAATACTAGGTAAACTAGGGAGAAAAGGAACTTGTCTTAATATTGTAAAGGCTATATACAACAAGCCTAAGCCAACATTGTAATGAATGGAGAAAATATGAAAGCATTTCCTCTAAAATCAGGAACTTGACCAGCATATCCATGCTCTCCTTTCTATTCAACTGAATCCTTAAAACTCTAGTCAGAGAAATAAGGCAAGATAAGAAAATTAAAGTGCTATGGAATAAGAAAAGGAGAAGTCAAATTATCTGTTTGCTGATATCATAATTCTGTATTTAGAAGACCCCAGAAAGGCTTCTAGAGCTGATAAATTTAGCAAAGTTAGCAGTATACATCATATATATATATATACACACATCATATATATACACATACATCATATATATATATATATATATATATATATATATATATATATCCTTCCTTTACTCCAATAACAAAAACTTAAGAACAAATCTAATCAAGGAGGTGAAAGATCTCTACAGTGAAAGCTATAGAGGCATACATTGTTTTAAAGGTATGCATTTCTGACCACTAGGGGGAAGATTAGTAAGAAGCTGCCAAAGCAGGTCTGGGGTGGCAACCCTGCAGAGATGTCAGGGGTGGAAGGTGCCTGAAGCCTCTCCTCTTGACCATCCTGAGCATTTCTTACTCATTAGTTGTATGCACTACAAAATTTAGTGTCAATAGAAAACAAAGATAAGAGCAATTCAACATTGATGCACTTTACTTTTATGTAAATAGCATAATATGACATTTCCACATCCCAAATCCCATGTACTCCTTCTCCACTACCTTTAGCAGACACCACAAGGAGATTTTGGGTGTGGAGGTTTCAAGGCAGGTGGTGTAGCAGCCAGCCACTGCTATAAGCTAGCCATGTCTCACTTCCCTGCACTTGGGACAATGCATATGATATGATCTCCAATGCCTTCTCAGATGTGACTTCTTCAACTGCTGCCACCCACCCTCTCCACACACCTCAGGGAAGGACTTAACAACTGGGAAAGGGGTTCATTCAGGTTAAAGTCACTAGTTCACAGTGAGTCATGTCTACACTGGCTCAAGGAGTCTACACACACACCAGATAAAGGGGAATGAGTCAAACCAAGTGAGCGCTCATCCACACTAGCTCACGGCAAGTGAGCACCCATCTATAGTGGCTTAAAACAAGCAAGTTCCTGTGAACATTGGCTAAAGCAAGTGTGTTCTTATCTATACTGGCTCGAGGGGAGTATATACCCTGAATAGGAGAGAGAGGCACAGTGGTCCAAGATGTGCAGAGAATGGCTGCTGTGCCCCTGCCCTCACCCTGAGGCACCCCCTTTCTGTTTTAACCAGTCTTAAAATTTTTTATCTTTGGACATCATTTTTATTATACAAAAGCAAGTAACCAATTTTTTATTTGTTCTAATTAGTTATACATGACAGTAGTATGCACTTTGACACATCACACATAAATGGAATATAATTTCTCATTCTTCTAGTTGTGCATAATATAGAATCACACAGGTCTTATAGTCATACATGCACATAGGGTAATAATGTCCAATTCATTCTACTATCCTTCCTACCCTGATAAGAAAACAATTTTGAGAGAAACATATCTGCCATCCCAAAAGCATAGGAGAAAGGACAGAGAAGAACAGGGCAGAGGGAAGTGTCCCAGGAAAAACAGTCTCTGATGTCTCTCACAGGTGGGGGCAGAGGAGACTTCTGATGTCCAAGTGGATCCAGAGGTGTGCCTGGCTTGAACTCACATAGAAAAGCCTGAGCCAGCATGCCCACTTTACTCCTACAACTGTATTGAGTCCATATGACTGATGCCCAAGCCGTGATGTCAGAATACACAGAGAATATGGTTCTCTGTCTGGCTCTCCATTGGCTTTGTCTGTCTCAGCTCTGCATTTACATTGAAGTTGCCTTGTTTCTGAATCTAGCACATTTCAGCCCTCCTCGGGTGGGAACCACTTTTCTTTTTTTTTTTTTTTTTTTTTTTGGTACTGGGGATTGAACTCAGGGATACTCGACCACTGAGCCACATCCCCAGCCCTATTTTGTGTTTTATGTAGAGACAGGGTCTCACTGAATTGCTTAGCGCCTCACTGTTGCTGAGGCTGGCTTTGAACTCGTGATTCTCCTGTCTCAGCCTCCCTGAGTGCTGGGATTACAGGCTTGAGCCACCGAGCCCGGCTGGGAACCACTTTTCTGCTGACACATGACATGCAACAACACAGTTGTTGAAAGCAGGCAGCGCTCTTCCTGGTCGCCCTCTTTCAGTCTTTAGTATAGTCCTTGGGTTGCCTTTTGGAGGTATCTTGGGAGAAATTGCTGCCATCTGCTACTGCAATGCCCCTACTGAGGATATCCTCCTGGATTTGGGTATGTGGAACCCAGGTCATGTTGGGAGGCAATCCAGAGAGCAAGAGTCCTTGCACACAGGGAGTGGACATCAGGGAGAGTCAGGCTGAATCTTTTGATGCCCCTTTTCCCTGACCGCTTGGCTTCCTCAGGCAGCTGATGCTCACAGGACAAGCATAGGCTCACTAACACATTTCTTTGGGAAGGTCAGGGAAATTGGAATGATCTGTGGGTCATGGGTAAGGCCCAACACTCTAATGCCTAGGCTTCGCCTGGAACATGCAGCCTTGCCCCCGGCCCATGTGGTGCTGGAGAATCAAGAATGTAGCCATCGCATCATTGAACTTTCTACTGACTAGAGACACCTAGGTCTTGTAGGGTTGTAACCCCTGTCAAACAGGATTGTCATTATTGCGCTGTCTGGGCATTTGGAGAGTGGCTCCCTAAATTGATAGGCTGAATATTCCTCACCCTCCCTCAGTCATGAGTGCTAAAGGATTTCCTCTACTGTGGCTGAGGCGTGGGGTTCTTGGTCAGCATTTTATGGATGAGCCTTCTTGCTTGGGTGGTAACATGGTTAGGAGTGTGATACCTTGACTCCATGATCTGTGCCACCAGCTCCCAAGGGAAGATCTTCATAAATGGCATCTCCCTAACAACATAAAATACAGAATGACACCTAGGCTCCAGATATCCATGGGGCAGGGGGCAGGGCTCATATTCTTCCCGCTGTATGATTTGGGGGGCAAGATATGGAAAAGTGCCCTGGAACCTGCTTAATATCTGCCCAGATGTGAACCTCATGCCTATGCCAAAGTCAAGGAGTTTGATGTTGCCTCTGGCATCCACCATGATGTTCTTGACCTTGAGGCCTCGGTGCACAATGCACTTCTTGTGACAGTGGCTCCACCACACACACGATCTGCCTGAATAGCCTCTGGGCCTCCTCTTCCTGCATGCCACTGGACTGGATGTGGTCAAGTAGCTGTCCCCCACCCACATGCTCCATCATGATTTAGATGACCAGTTTCAATAACCTGAAATAGCTGGATCACATTGGGATGTTTGAGGCTCATCATCACATTCGCTTCCCCGGGTTCAGAGTTCCCTTTTCCATTGACAGAACTTTCACTGCCCTCTCTACCCCATTCAGAAGACAGTGGCCTACTTTTACCTGGGAAACTCCACCATGCCTGATGGCCCTCAAAACCTCCAAATGGACCCTGAAGGCTATCTCATCACAGGAGGTGGGCCCCTGAAACACTACACTAGTCTGAATTCTCTTGCAACACATCCTAAGCAGGAACATCAACTAAGGATGTGAGCTAAAAAAAATAATAACAAACCAAAATCATAAAACAAAACTAAAAAGCCTAAATCAAAGAACCAATATCCAAAGACCACAACCATCAATCACCAAATGTGCTAAATGGGAATCTGACAGGTCACCACCAAGAGTTTCCTGTACTTATATACAACAAGCCAGCCCCAGCCACCCTCTTATACACCAGGTATTTGAGTTTCCCTTGTAATGGCTCTTTATGAGATCAGAGCAAGAAATGGCCAAGTCATGCACTTCTTGTGGATATAACCCTTTGTGATGTTCATCTCCCTTTGGGACCTCTGGGACATTTTCCAGTTTCAGAAAAAGAATGAGAAAAGACCCCAGAAACTTTTGTTCAGTGGATTATGATTAGAAATTAAAATTTCACAATATTTCAATGAACAAATAATTCTTTTGTTACCATATTCTTTTGTCAAAATAGGACACCACAATTTTATCCACAAGGATTGACATTATATTTGCATTCTAGCAGAGGAGACACACAGGTAAGAAATTACAATTCAGAATGACAAAAGGCAACAACATCCTTAAAAGGGACACTAATTCATTGGAGGAGTAAAGAGGTAACAAAAGGAAGATCTTACATGTTCTGACAGAAATAGCAGCTAAACTAATTATAGAGTGAATAGCAATGATCCAATAAAATGCAGGGTATGGAGAACATAAGGGTACAAAAGTGATGAAGTTAGGAAAGATACTCCAGAAAACAAACAGCAGCTGTGAAGACCTGGAAAAAAGAAGAAAAGCATGACATTGAGAGAAACAAGAAGAGGTTCAAAGCTGGAACACAAAAGTTAATAATAGAACATAAGAAACAGTGTTCCAAGCCTGAAGGGTCTTATAAGACACATTAAAGACACTGGAATTAATTCCAAGGAAACAACAAAGCTAGAGGAAGGGGAGAAATGGGCATGGCAAGGTCATGAGAGCTTTTTGGCAATACTACTCCAATTGTCTGGTGAAAGTAGATTCATAGGAAGACAGTGGAGGTATGAAAAAGGAGCAGAGATGAGTTAAGGAGCTTGTCATGGATTGGATACCAGGTGTCCCCCAAAAGCTCATGTGTGATACATTGCAAGAATTTTCAGAAGTGAGATAATTAGGCTGAGTTGTTACCAAATCAATGGATTAATCCACTAACATGGATTAAGTAGGTAGTAACTGTAGACAGGTAGGGTGTAGCTGGAGGAGGCAGATCACCGAAGACATGCCTTTAGGATTTATTTCTTGTCCCTTGTGAGAGTGCTTCTCCCTCTCTCCTCTCCTCTCCCCTTCCCCAACTCCCTTTCCTTCTTCCCTTTCCCCCTTTCTCTCTGCTTCCTGGTCGCTATGCCCTTCCTCCATGATGTTTTGTCACCTTGGGCCCAGACCTACGGAGTCAGCCATCTGCAGCCGGAGACTAAAACAGGTATTACTCTGATCTGCCTAAGATATTTGTGACTTTTTCCAGAACAGGGTCAGCAGGGATGGAGAAAAATGGGTCGATATGAGCGGTTGAGGTGGTGGAATACACAAGATTTAGTGATTTATTATATGTGCAAGTGAGAAAAAGAAGATGACTTGGATTTTGACATGGTCAATTGAGTGGATGGTAACACCAGTCATCAATTTAAGTTTAGACAGGAAGAGAAGAGATGAGGGAAGGTCAGAAGAATGGGAAAGAATATAGGAGGATAGAGGGAGTGTTAATTTATTTCTTTTTAGAAGTTTTTATTTTTGGGCACCCGTAAAATATTTAACTCTAGATGACCTGAAAGCATTCAAACATAATGAAATGGGATTGAGATATAAATTTAGGATTGGTCACTGAGGACCAAGTATTCTTTTTTTTTTTTTTACTTTTTCTTTTTTTTGTTTGTTTTTTGTTGTTTTTTGGTAGTTGAGTTTTTGACACTTGTTATCTTTATTCTTATCCTGTGTTCTTGATAGTTACTTATTTTTTTATTGGTGTACTTCAATTATACAGAGCAATGGGTTTCACTGTAGCATATTCACACATACAGACAGACACAATTTGATCAGTTTTTCTCTGGTACACTGTCAACCTTCCTTTACCCTTTACCCCAAAGATTACCCTTCTACTTTCATGAAGTCTTTTTCCCCCCTCTAGCATCCACATATGAGTGAAAACACATGATACTTTTCTGAGTCTGACTTATTTCACTCAAAACTATGGTCTGCAGTTCCATCTATTTTCCTGCAAATGATATAATTTCATTTTTTATGGCCAAAAAACTCCCTTGTATATATATAAACCACATTTTCTTTATCTATTTATCTGTTGACAGACACCTAGACTGATTCCATAACTTGGGCATTGTGAATTTTGCTGTGACAAATATAGTAATGCATGTATC
Organism: Xerus rutilus; assembly: GCA_028644305.1. Lineage (NCBI taxonomy): Eukaryota > Metazoa > Chordata > Mammalia > Rodentia > Sciuridae > Xerus > Xerus rutilus. The sequence goes on from CM053403.1 coordinate 129,030,908, forward strand.
TCTAATGTATACTGACTTTAACACTATCAGATAAATGCTAAGGAGTGGTATAGCTGGATCATGTGGTAGTTCTATGTATAGCTGGATCATGTGGTAGTTCTATTTTTAGCTTTTTGAGAAATCTCCATACTGATTTTCACAGTGAAGGACCAGAGATTCTTAACCTGAAGTTTATGATAGGTTTTAAAGAGCTCCAGGATAACTTGAAATTATATGTAAATTATTGGTTTTAATTTTTCTTCTTTGTCTAGTTTCTTAAGGTGAAACTTACGACTCTAACCTTGGTTATTTTCTAATCTGAGTATTCAATGTATAACTTCCCTCGAAGTATTATTTAACTGTACTATAGTTAAAAAACTACAAAACTACAACTTTTGACATATTGTTTTATTGTCATTCAGTTCCAAAAGTTTCTGATTTCCTTTGAGATGTCCTCTTTGGCTTATGGATTATTTAGAAATATATTGTTTTATCTTCAAATATTTGGTTGTTTTCCAGATATCTTTCTGTAATCAATTTACAGTGGAATTCTGTTATGATCATACACTCTGTATGACCTCAGTCTTTTAAAGTTTATTCAGACTAGTTTTAGGATCCAGTATATACCTAACTTCATGAATGTTCTGAATGCACTTAAAAGGAATGTGTATTCTGTCATTGTTGGATGTAGTCACCTGTAAATATAAAATAGGTCAAGTAGATTGTGGTGATGTTCAAGCCCTCAATCCTTAGTGATTTTATTTCTACTTATTCTACTAATAATGTATAAATGTTGAAATCTCCAACTATAATTGTTAAATTTATTATGTGGTTTCACTTTCAGTTCTGCCAGTTTTTGCTTACTATATCTTAAACCTCTGTTATTAGGTTCATACACATTAGGTTTGTTTCTGTCTTCTAAATACATCAATTCTTTTATTTTAGTCTCTGGTAATATTCCTTTGGTAATATGTATTTTTATATTAATATATATTTTATATTTGAGTAGTTCTAAGTTTTTATTGAATATGATGTTCCTTCAACATGAAGAATTTCTTTCAACATTCATGATATTTCAAGTCTGTGACAAGTTTTCTTGACTTTTGATTATTATTATTATTATTAATACCAGGGATTGATCTCAGGAGCACTCAACCACTGAGCCACATCCTCAGCCCTGTTGTGTATTTTATTTAGAGACAGGGTCTCACCAAGTTGCTTAGCACCACATTGTTGCTAAGGCTGGCTTTAAACCAGTAATCCTCCTGCCTCAGCCTCCCATGCTGCTGATAGTACAGGCATTTGCTTCATTTTTAACAGATATTTTCAGAGAATATAGATTCAAGGTCTGACAAAGCATTGGGTTTTTTCTTATTGCCATTTCAAAGATGGCCTACATTGTTTCTAATAAGAAGTCAGTAGTGACTTTTATCTTTATTCCTTTTTGTTTACTGTGTCTTCCTCATGCCTGCCTTCTAAAATTTTCTCATGAGCATGTTTTCAAGAACTGATTATATATTTGGCATGGTTTACTCTATTTCTCTTTTTTGAATTTGTGAATTTATAGTTTCCATCAAGTTTAGATGAGTTTTAGATGTTATTTCTCAATTTTTTATTCTATGTCTCCTTTTCTGGAACTTCAGTTTCTGTTAGAACCCTTTATATTATCCCATGAGTCATGGAAACTCTAGTTATTTTTACCACTTTCTTTTCTCTCCTTGTACTTTTTAAATAGTTTCTATTATTCTGTCTTCAAGTCCACTGATCTTTTCTTCTGCACCTATAATATACTACTAAGCCTCTGTATGGATCTCTAATTTCAGATCTTCTGTTTTTTAACTCTAGAAGTTCTAGTTGGTTTCATATACATGTATACATATATGTATATATCTTTTTATATGTATATAGTTTTATATCTATATTACATATAGATATATATAACTTTCCTCATTACATTCATGTTTTACTTTAAATATCTTCCCATACATCTCTTTAAGGGATAACTACTTTCCACCAAATACATAACCAGCAACCTGAGAATAGAAGGGTCAACACAATTGCTATCTTGTCAGTCATAACAAAAATAAGCCAGGATTCATTGTTGGTGCAACTCTGCCCTGGGTACAGGGTACCAATGACCTTCTTAAAACAATGGCTAATGAAAGGTCCAGATAGCAATGAATGAGAGTTTTCTGACATGAACGTGTGAATATTAACTGAACTATATTAACCAGCATATATTTAACTCATTAGAAAGCTGACATTTGCATCAATTTAATGAAAGCTTCTTTCAAGTATTAGCTTAATTTCCAGATATTTAAGTTTTAGCATTAATCCAAATGTCAATAGGAATTTGTTGATCATGATATGCCAGACACTACTTCACTATGATAAAGATGAAAATGAGAAATGATCTGTCAGCAGGAAAAGCCAAAGAATATAAATTTCCAAATAAAATAAAGCCTGCAGTGGCTATGAAGCAATATAAACAAAACCCACTCACTACAGAGCCACTCACTACAGAGACTGAAGCCAGACTGTGGCTGTGGCCACACAAATCAAGGCACAATGAGATCAATCAAAGCCACTTTTCTTCAGCTCTGGAATAGATCCTACCAATTAAAGGTACAGGAGATTTAGTTCAATTTGGTTTATTGCAAGCTTTGGTGTAGAATTATAATTGTGATAAAGAATGTCAAATGTATCATTGTGTGATGTAAATGGTATGTTAGGAAAATAAAGGAAATATGAATGAATACTTGAAACCATTGGAATTCTAGCATTTACAGGGTAAAACAAAACAGTCTTGCCTACCCCCACAGACCCCAGGCAGGTCCAGAACAGTCTTGCCAACACCTGCAGAGACTAGGCAGGCCCAGGACAGACCTGCCAATCCGTGCAGAGCCCAGACAGGCCCAGGACAGTCTTGCCAACACCCCTGGAGACCAGGCAGGCCTAGGACAGCCCCACTGATCTGTGTGGAGACCAGGAAGGCCCAGAACAACCCCACCAATTTGTGAGGAGCCCAGACACAAACACAGTTACAGGAATGCCCACCATGCTGAGGACCACACCCACACACTACAGTGCTGCATCTCCAAACAGGCCACCCAAAGCCATCATTGGGCTTGCCCTTTCAGCCTCATCTTTAAAAGTGGTCGCTGCCATATTGAGATACCTCCAACACCATCTCAGGTTACCCCCACTGGTGCCACCATCATCTTAATTACAGCATCTTCTATCTTGGGACACCATCTGTAGGCTGGAAGCCCAACACTAAGGTACTTATGGGTTTGATGCTAACCAACCACCAATCATGAACATGGCCACTTCCATCTAGGGACAAGAGCCAGGACATGGAAGATCATCACCATGGCCACCCTAGAGAGGCCCAACCCACACCCCATGCCCCACCAGCAGAGAGGAGCCCCACACTGTCCTTCCCTATATACCAACATGTGGCTCCACCCAAACTACCTCCATTTTGCAATATTGTGGTCACCACCATAGCCCTCCCCACATGGTAATCTCCACCATGGGACATCAGACAGGGCAAAGAGGTAACTGCCCATTGCAATACCACATGCCACACAGGGGCATCACCAAATAGGCCACCCAACACCATCATACATCCCATCCTTCCAACCCCATCTCTGAAAGCAGTTGCTTCCATCTTGGGACACCTCTACCACCATCTTGGGTTACCTCTGCTGCTGCCTCTGTCATCTTTAGCTGTGGCAGCTTCTACCTTGGGACACTGAGGCCTGGAAACCCAACATCAGCAGGCTTGACACTACTGCTGCAACCAATTGCAGCATGGCCACTTCCACCTAGGGACAACAACCAGGACCTAGAAAACCATCACCAAGGTCCCTGTAGTCCCAGTTGCTCCAGAGGTATCTCTACTCAGAGTACTAACAGACACTACCTGTTGCAGAGGCCACAGGGAGCCTTGCATGGGGTAACCTCTCTCTCTTTTTTTCTCCTGCTAACAGGCAACTTCCTATGATTGCCCTTTCACTGCCCTATAATTTCTCTATATTTTCACATTCTATCTCATAAACATTACAGCCTAACCTCTTCCCCCATCCAATATTAAAAACAGTAAACTCTTATGCAAACCTATTGGTGATATGGTAGAAGATAACCAGACTCATCATTTCTCTTTATAGTGACAAAACTGTAAATGTAAAAATAGAAGCTAATTGATTTATGGCTGCATATTGGTTGCACTGGGTGTGTAAACATTGATATCCCCCTTAAAGGTGAGGTATTGCTAACCCGCAGGGACACTATGAGATTATATGGCAGAAGCTGCAATACCTCAGATCTGCACTGGAGGAGAGTAAGATACATAGACAAAATGAAAAAAAAAAGGTAAGAAAGTACCCCGAACAAACCAAGATACTACAACAATAGAATCCATTGACAGTGCAGTAGATGAAATGTCAGAGAAAGAGTTCAGAATGTACATAATTAAAATGATCTGTGAATTAAAGAATGAGCTAAGTGACCAAATAAAGGCAAAAATTGATCACTCCACCAAAGAGATAAGAGAGCAAAAGGTAGCAAAAGATTACTTCAAGAAAGAAATAGAGATTCTGAAAAAAAAAAACAGAAATCCTTGAAGGAAACAATAAACCAAATTAAAAACTCAATAGAAAGCATTACCAACAGACTAGATCACTTAGAAGACAGAACCTCAGTTGATGAAGACAAAATATACAATCTTTAACATAAAGGTGACCACACAGTGAAGATGGTAAGAAACCATAAAGAGAACATCCAAGAATTATGGGATAATATCAAAAGACCAAACCTAAAATTTATTGGCATAGAGGAAGGCACAGAGATTCAAACCAAAAGAATGCACAATCTCTTCAATGAAATAATGTCAGAAAATTTCCCAAACATGAAGAATTGGAAAATCAAATACAGGAGGCTTATAGGACACCAAATGTACAAAATTACAACAGATCTACACCAAGACACATTATAATAAAAATGCCTAGCATGCAGAATAAGGATAGAATTTTAAAGGTTACAATAGAGAAGAATCAAATTACATATAGGGGGAGACCAATTTGAGTCTCAGCAGATTTTTTACCCCAGAGTCTCAAAGCCATCAGATCCTGGAACAACATATACTAAGCTCTGAAAGAAAATGGATGCCAACCAAGAATATTATACCCAGCAAAATTAAGCTTCAGATTTGATGACTACATAAAAACCTTCCATGATAAAAAGTTAAAAGAATTTACAGCAAGACACTACAGACCATTCTTGGCAAAATATTCCATGAAGAGAATATGGAAAACAACAATGAAAATCTGCTAAAGGAGGAAATACACTAAAGGAAAGGCCAATCAAACAAGAAGCCAAGTCAAGTTAAAAACCAGAAATAAATTAAAATGACTGGAAATAAAAAACATGTTTCAATAGTAAACCTGAATGTCGATGGCCTAAATTCATCAATAAAAAGACATAGACTAGTAGATTGGATTAAAATAAGACCCAACAATAGGCTGCCTTCAAGAGAGGCACCTCACAGGAGGGGCTAGGGATATAGATCAGTTGGTAGAGTGCTTGCCTTGCATGCACAAGGCCCTGAGTTTAATCCCCAGCACCACAGGGGAAATAAAAAAGAGAGAGAAAGACTCACTTCACAGGAAAAGACATCCACAGACTAAAGGTGAAAGGACAGAAAAAAAATATCACTCACATGGACCTCATAAACAAGCAGGAGTTTCCATCCTTGTATCAGATAAAGTGGACTTCAAACCAAAGTTAGTGAAAAGGGATAAAGAAGGTAATTTTATGGCTTAAGGGAATCATACATCAACAAGACATAACAATCTTAAATATCTATGCCTCAAACAATGGGGCATCTATGTATATCAAACAAACCCTTCTTAAATTCAAGAATCAAACAGACCACAACACAATAATACTGGATGACATTAACACACCTCTCTAACCACTGGATAGATCTCTCAAACAAAAACTAAACAAAGAAAATATAGAACTCAATAAAACAATAATTTAGACTTAACAGACATATATAGAATATTCTATCCATCAACAAGCAAGTACACTTTTTTCTCAGCAGCACATGGATCCTTATCCAAAACAGATTATATGTTATGCCACAAAGCAAGTCTTAGAAAATACAAAAAACTAAGAGAGAGATGCTACCCTGCATTCTATCTTACCATAATGGAATAAAATTAGAAATCAATGATTAAAAATAGAAACTACTCCAACACCTGGAGACTAAATAATACACTATTGGATGAAGCATGGATAATAAAAGACATCAGGGAAAAGATAAAAAAAAATTCTTAGAGGTAAATGAGAACTCCAATGCAACATATCAAAATCTCTGGGGCACTTTGAAGGCAGTGCTAAGAGGAAAGTTAATTGCATTAAGCTCATTCATTAAAAGAAGAAAACATCAACAAATAAACAACCTGACATTACAGCTCAAAGCTCTAGAAAAAGAGGAACAAACCAATACCAAAAGAAGTAGAAGAAAGGAAATAATTTAAAATTAGGACTGAAATCAATAAAATTGAAACAAAAGAAACAATTCAAAAAATTGACAAAACAAAAAGCCAGTTCTTTGAAAAATTAAATAAAATTGACAAGCCCTTAGCCACCCTAATGAAGAAAAGGAGAGAGAAAATCCAAATTACTAAAATTTGTGATGAAAAAGGAAATATCATGACAGACACTATTGAAATACAGAGGATAAATAGAAACTATTTTGAAAATGTATGCTCCAGTAAAGTAGAAAACCTCAAACACAACAAATTTCTAGAGGCATATGATCTATCCAAACTAAAACAGGAGGACATACACAACTCACTGGAAAAACTTTGGGCAAAGGAGAGGGAGAAGAGGAATGGGGCAAGAACAATGGTGAAATGAGATGGACATCATTACCCTAGGTACATGTATGACTGCACGTATGATGCAATGCTATATTGTATACAACCGGAGAAATGAAAATTTGTGCTACATTTGTGTACAATGAGTCAAAATGCATTCTTTTGTCATATATACCTAATTAGAATAAATTAATTAATTAAGAAAAAATAAGTAAAAATAATAAAGGGTAAAACAAGGCAACTAATTAATCTTTCATTAACCTCACAAATTTTGCTTTTCTCCAAGTTGGAACCACCAAGCATTCCAATCAGCCAATGTGATTAAGAACTAAAGTGTCACTCTACGGTTTGCTTTGGTTTCTGGTTTATTTGTTTGTTTCTAAAGACTGGGTGAGATTGCAAATCATTGCTCGCCCTAAGCTACATCCTCAAAATAGCCCCAACTTTGGTATTTAAGGTATTAAGGGTCTTTGGTAATTACAAAAATGTTTATTTTCAGCAGTGCCTGTACTTTTTCTTTTAGCTAAATTATCATAGAGGTTTCATTCTTTAGTCTAGACTGCTCTGTGTTTTAAACAAACTGTAATACCCACATTTGAGAGGACTCAGTAGACCTTGCTTATCCTTTCCATTTAGAAGTCCCTTGCCACTTCAGCCTCCTCAAGCCACCTTTGAAGGGTAATTTATGTGTTTTAAGTACAATTCAGCATACTGCAACCTCAAGAGGAGATTGTAAACAATCAGAGGCCAGATGGGGTAATTAAAGTATTTCACTCTGACAACAGCCAAAGAATACTCCTGTGTGTGTCCTGAAAAACTCAACTTTAAGAAATAAACTCTATTAGGTGCAGTCCACCAAGCCCGCCTCAAAGGGCTCAGGCTACCCAGAGGCATACTCTGTTCAAAGAGTTTATAACTTTTCCTTAGCCTCAGGCACTAAAATATTCTGAAATCATACTAAAGGTGTGGTTCAAAAAAATTTTTTTCACATAAGAAGTAAATTCTGCAATATCAGGGTGACCTGACAGTGCAAGTTCTAAAATAAATTGGTGTTAAAACTAATTTATAATCTTGTATAGCTATTTTGCTTTTATTTAATTAAAAATAATGCTCTCATCAGATTATCTGCACCAAAATGGATGAAAATAGTTTGGCACTAAACTGGAAAAAAGTAAAACATGCCTCCAATGCTTTTAAAGTCCTCTGTCAGGGGCCTTCTGGCAGAAGTGAAGGTCCTTGGTTTACCTTTCAACTTTTGGGTGAATTACTTCCTTTTCAATTTTATTGGGAAATTCCATAAGGGAAGGGGTTTATCCTGCCCCCGCCCATCCTACCCCCTCATGTTCTACATAGAAAACAAATGTAAAAATTAGGTGTCTGTAGTCAAAATGAAATGAAGTATTATGGCAATTATCTGGGTCATTCAGGGGAAACGAATGTGTTAGAGGTGATTTGAGGAAAGTTGTTTTCTTTTTGCTTCAATTACATACAGAGTTGTTTCAATTACTTTACCATGTTGGCATATTATTTTCTACTGAGTCATTGTACAGTTATTCTTAAGGCCAGAAATACTCTTGAAAGCATACTTATGTGCTTTTACATACATGCCATTTATAAGCTTTAAAAAAATCTTAGCTGGTAAAGTACATTAAACATATACACCCAGATACATATTTTTTTCTTAGAAGTCTGAGCTTTTCTCTAAAGATCAAAATTCTGCCTTATTATTATCTAAAATGAATTTTACAATGTTTTTCTCACATGGCTTCCTCAGATGGTTTCTATTCACTAATTAAAGGAAAGGACCTTTACTCTGTCTAAATTCCTCGTTAGGAATGAAGGCTCTCCCCACCAAGATTTCCAGATTAAAATTGAGTTTACAGAATGGAAGTTTCTGGCCTAAGCAATCTTCTGGAATTATAATGCTGTGTCAGATTAGAGCCTGTATAGCAAAGAGGAAACATTGATTCAGCATATTTAGCATTTATACAATGTCAAGACAGAGTCACCTAATTCAGCCCTGCTGACCACGAGTTAGCTATATATTCCACTGATCTTTTAGAGTATAGTGTATGATTGCAATGTAAGAGAGATGTCCTCAAGTAGCAGGCAGGAACACTAATGCAGTATCAAGTGGAAAGAAAGGAGAAACTTTTGTATATGAATCACACAATTCTTTCAGTTTTAAAAGTTTTTGCGTTCTAAACCTCAAATGTCCAATAATGGTAAACAGGAGAACAATTAAAGGGAAGGACTTTTAATAATATTATGGCAATAGAAGGAAAACAGAAGTGTCTAAGAATGTTGTCTTCTTCCTAAAAATTCACAAACTTTAAAATTCTAGATATAAGAGCAACATGTAAATATGGTAGACATTTTAGAGAATATAAAAGATTTTGGGGCAATTTAAAAATCACAAGGGAGCAAGGGGAGAGAAGAGGGGAGGGAAAGAGAAAGTACTGAGGTCTGAAACTGAGTAAATTATATTCCATGCATATATGATTATGTCAAAATGATCCCCATTATTATGTATAGCAATAATGCACTAATAAGAACATTTTGAACATAAATAAAAATCACCTCTATCTCACCACTTAGAGAAAGTCATTGTAAATATCTTGGCAAAAGTCTTTTCAAGTTTTTTCCTCTGTGTGTGTGTGTGTGTGTGTGTGTGTGTATTTATTCATGTGCTAACATACACAATTAACATCATAGTTGCAATTTATTCATTAATCTGCTTTTTTTATCTTAGCATTTAGCCATAAGCATTTCTCCATGAAATGTCCTCAAAACATGTAGAGAAATTACATAAAGATGCCATATCTTTTTTAGCCAATTATCTACCCCTGTATCCTAAAGCGCTTTTAATTTTTCACCTTCACAAATGGTGCTGCAATAAATATTTTATTATCTAGCTCAGAATATTTTCTTAGAATAGATTTCTGGAAACAGAATTACCCTCAAAAAGAATATGAATATTTTAAGTCCTTTTAGACATCACTACATTTCATTCTAGAAAATGTTTCTAACTTATATTCTCACTAATGTTGTAGTAAAGTGCAAATATAATCATCTTTTAAATTACTGCCACTCTAGAATATTAAAATTAGTATTTTACCTTAGTTGATGTTTACTTGATTACTATTGAAGCTTAGAATGTATTCTTTTTTTTTAAATATTTATTTATTTTTTTAGTTACAGGTGGACAGAATATCTTTATTTTATTTTTATGTGGTGCTGAGGATCGAACCCAGTGCCTCACGCATGCTAGGCGGGCACGCTACCACTGCGCCACAATCCCAGCCCTGTATTCTTTTTGTATTTTCTTTATGACTGGCCTGTATATATCCTTTTTCACGTTTCCACTAGGAAAAAGAATATTTTTAAGCAAACTTCTTTTAAATGTGTCCTAAAAAATGAGACCAAAACAATTTGAGAAACTAATTCTTCTAAAGTGGGAACCAGTGAATCTGGCTTTATTATTTGCATTCATACCTTAGTTTTGTAATATTTACATAAATAATGTTTTTTTAATGATCCTCAAGCTAGTTATCATGATGCTATACTGCAACTTTACATACTACGGTACATTGTTTCCAATGTTAGGACAGTTCTGTGCTATATCATGCTATGGTCAGCGGATCACTTTTATTTTCTTTTTAATGGGGTGTTAATATGCTTGCTATCTTTGAGAACTAATCAAATAACTTCTGAGATTTTACATCCACTACAGTGAATTTAATCCTCATTATTAAACCTCAGCTATTTCCTCTGGATTATAAGAGATATATTACCTGAAAATGGAATGAAGTAGCAGGTGACAAGCCATTCATCTGTCTCTTCTAAATCCCAATGACCAATGCAGTTGTACACTGTATTAGTCAGGGTTCTCTACAGAACAGAACCAATAAAACAAATATACACATTTATATATAAAAGGGGATTTATTTGATTGACTACATAATCAGAGGCTAGATAGTCCCACTATGGCCATCTGCACACTGGAGAGACAGAGAGACGAGAAGGTGCTCCGTCTAAGAAGCTAGAGCCTCAACAAAAGGAACCAACGAGGCAGCCCCAGTCAGAGGCTGAAGGCCTGGAAGCCTCCTGGAGAGTCACTAGTGTGAGTTCATGTTGAAAGGCTGAAGAAGCTGTAGTGTGATGTCCACAGCTGATTCCAGTAGAATAGATGTACCCACCCAAGAAGACTCAAGCTGTCAGTCACACAATGATGGGATTCCTCCTCCCACTTTTGTTCCATCCAGATCCCCAGCCTGATGAACAGTGCTGCCCATATTCAGAGGGAGTCCCTTAGCTCAGTCTGGTATCCTACATGCTGATTATCTCTGCAAACACTTCACAGACACACCTTAGGCATCTCCCAACCCAACCAGGTCGATAATCAAGACTAACCATCACATAGACCCTCTTCTATTTTCCTTCTATGCTCACTCCCAATAAGCAATCTATACCTTCAGGATTTTCTAATTTTCATCTTCAGCTTCAGCCTTTCCCCTAAATACCAGACCCAGATATCCATCTGCCTATTCAACACGTCCACATGGATGTCTAATAGGCATCTCAAACTTCAAGTGTACAAAGAAGAACTCCATATTCCTCCATATTGCTCTGTTTCTAGTCTTTTCTATCTCAGAAAATAATCCCAATGGGCTGGGGTTGTGGCTCAATAGCAGAGCGCTTGCCTCACAACTTGCCTCTATTTCCCCTAGAACTTGTCACGGTTCCTCCTCCACTTTATTTGGGTCTCTGCTCTAATGCCCCCTTCTTTGGGAGGCCTCTCCAGCAACTCTATCTGAAATATCCTTGTTATCCCTGCCATCACTCTATTCTTTTATTCTAATTTATTGATCTTTTGTGTGTTCCTCACCAATTCATAAGGGGGAAAGCACACACCACAAAGGCAAAAAAGACCAGAAAAAGATATTAGTTCTGGTTATGACATGAATGTCTGTCTCAACACAGAAAATTTTAGTCCTTTGAAGACGCGATATTATATTTTGAAACATGGAGGCTTATGGTTCTATGATATCCATATTCTTCGGGAAATGTGAGAGAAAAGTTTTGTCCCACAGAGCTCTCAATGAACACTGGTCTTCAACCATTTCAGCCTGTTATTGCTTGACAGGCCTGCACTTCTACAATAGCCCCCAGGGATAGCAGACCCCCACCTTCCCTCTACAAGCACTCACCCTGGGAAGGCATTTTCTTGTTCTGACTTAGCACTGATATCCTAAGAAGAAAATTTGCGTTTTTTTGTTTGTTTTTGTTTTCAGAAAGCCTATACTTGCTAAAGAGTGGTGAGACATTCAGAGAAAGCTCTTTCCCTGGGTAGTTCCAGACCAGTTCAGCAGTGAAGGCAATGAGTATCATTACTGTTTTCTTTATGCGTCCTCTAGACACAAAAGGTCTGCCCAACCTTGCTCATGGATTTCAGCTTTATCATCCACATACAACTAGCTGGTTTTCATTTATTATGTAAACCCCACTTTCTCAGTTTGACATCTGCCTACAGGTCTAAGAAGGCACAGAGCTTCCTCTTTATCTTAACCATACTCACTAGAATGTGAAATCTTCACCTTATTTTTAGCAGCCAGTCTGATTTTCCTTTGTCAGAAAATACCCTAGTTTTAAGATAAAGGCAATCAGTCAGGATAAGTGTTTAGTTACTTTAAAAGCTTCCCATTGTCCTCTTTTTTACTTTCCTTCCACTGTGCTTTTTAAGGGCAAAAGAATATTATATCTAGGTGCTCTGAGATCAGAAATACTTATATTTTTTGAGCTGATATCAAATTTCACATTTACACTAAATTCAGAAGGTGAAATTTTCTTCTAATTCTTAGTATTTTAATATCATCACAATAGTAAATAAACTTCCATCATACTAGAAGATCCACTGACAGCTTGCAGTAAAGGTGTTCCATCAAAAGAAAAGAAAAAGAAAATACTGCATGAAAAATAATAAAAAAGAATACTTACTTCTCTTTTGTCCTCAGAAGCTGATGATAAAGTTAGTTTTAAAGTCATTCCTAAATGTAGTCTCAGAATTCCCACAGCAGAAATTTTGGTTTAAAGGAGTAATGTTTCTTTTTGAAAACAGATTTTAAAAATAATAGTAAGTCTGGCCTACTGAGAGAAGAAATATAATCTCTGAGAGAGCAGAGAGGTGGCCATGGAGGTAGGAACTGGGATTGTCTCAGCAACATCCAACATCTGACCCAGGGGCTAGAATGTCCCCACCTCCCCAGGAATTTAGATGCAAACTCTGGGGAAGGGAGCAACTCTAAATTTACAAAAATTTCATTTTCTTCATACTGACAAGGTGGGGGAAGTGTATCCATAGAAATGTATTTTCATTAGAGGGAAATAAAGTTATGATCCTTACCTACTTGGGTGTAAAGACCAATATTAATATCAACATGTTCACTGGTTAAACTACGAACATATGTCTACTGCATCAAAAAATATTTTTCCAGTACGTCTTCATGACAATAAGGTGTATAGCTGGGAGTAGAGTAAAGAGGATTCCTGCTCTCAAGGAAATAATGGCATCTTTAACATCCTATCAAAAGTTTAAAACTTGATAGGGATCAGCTACTTAAGAGAAGGTAGGAGGAGGTGTGTCAAAACAGTGCACAGAAGACAGGAGCATGGAGGTTTCACAATGAGTAACTTGGGCTTTGTCCTAACCTGTCTGGACTGTTATAGCAAAATACCTTGGACTAGGTATTCTAACATTTAAAAAACAAATTTATTTCTTATAGTTCCAGAAACTGGGAGGTCCAAGATGGAGACACCAGCAGATTCATTGTTGGTGAGGACCCATTCCAACTAAATGGCGCCTTTTCCCTGTGTCCTTACTTGGTGGAAAGAGTGAAAAAGCCCCTTCGAGCCTCTTTTATAAGGGCATTAGTCCTGGTGTAAGAGCTCCACCATCGTGAACTAATCACATTCCCAAATACTATAACATACTATCAAATACTACCCTTAATATTAGCACATTGGGGTTTAGGTGCCAACTTGTGGATTTGGGAGGAACAAAAAAATTTTTCCCAAAATGTAGGCTTCTTAAAATTTTCTTAAAAGATTCTCAAGAATTGGGGTCTTCAAACTTGAATAGCATAAATTTTTGTGCAGATCAAAGCAGAGTTGTTCTATGAAGTGGAGGTGCTTACATTCCCCCCAACACCTCTGAGGTAACTGGAGAAAAGTGCTGGGGATCCACAGAGCACCGTTTGGGGAAACTCACTGACTTCATCCATCTAACTCACTTTCTGTTTGAGAAAACAGAAGCATAGAGATGAGAGATGATTTATCAAAGTTGTCCATCCCTGACTCCACCACATACTGGCTCTATGCTTAGTGCTCACTGATAGTCTACATTCATTCTCTGCTTCTCCTATAAAAAGATTGGGCACTTTCCCTCTCAAGGCAAAATATCAAAAATCCTGGGTGTTTTGGAAAGAGAAGTAAAACAAATTTCAGTCCTCCTTAGCTACTTAAATAAAAGCAGGGTTGGCAGGAAAATATATAAATGAAAAATGCCAAAACCCTACGTTCAAATTAAGCTTTTGGTTCCAAGAGCCCTTCAATCTGACTCTTAAAAGAATTGCTAGTAAAACCACAACCAGTTCTATTTTGCCAGACTGGCGATTGCAGCAGTAGAAGCAATAAAACAGAGGCAGTCCAAAGGAAAGGAGAATTAATATGAAAACCCAGCATCCTGGTTCTAGATAATTGGGAGTTGACCATAAACACCTGAGCTGTCTGTCATAAAGCAACTTTGGCCCTTGGATAAAAATACTATATTGCCAAATTGTTTCATTTTAGGAAAATTATATCTGCTTTCAACAACTTGAGGTTTATTTCCCCAGATGATTTTCAGGCTAGTAAAAGAATGTGAATAATGATAAGGCTCGGTGCAGAGTACACAATTTCTGCATGGCACAGGATTTGTACTCGTGGCATTGAATACATAATTTTTTTAAAGTTTGAGTTATTCTTGTGAAAAACATTTTACTCCATCTCTTGCCCCAAGAATGAAATTCCATAGTACACTTCTTTCCTTCCTTAAAATAAAACTGCTGTTAAAGGGCATCACATATTTAAAGCACACTAAACTCTTTTCTAACATTGAGCAGTGAGCGCTTGACATTCACAAAAACAATGTTTCCAAAATCTTCTCTAATGCTCAAATTGTGGGGCATTATTTGATGGTAAAAGCAAACTCAGATTCTTCAAGACAGATGGATATGGGTTTTTAAAGATTGATTTTAGAAATGTATCTAAGGAAAGTGGAAAATTTTATTAAGTTCTATTAGAAACACCATGTTCTATGGCAGCAGTTCTCAAAGTCTGGCTTCCCCAGCTGCAGCTTTACCTGAACACTTCTCAGAAATGGAAATTCTCAAGCAGCACCTTAGATCTACTGAATCAGAAACCATCAATGAAACAATCAGTATTTCAACAAGCCCTGTAAGTGATTCTGTTGCATACCAAAACTTTAGAAACCCTGTTCTGGAGCTTCTCTGCTAGCATACCCTCTATGGAATGATAATGATCTCTCACTCTCAGGGACAGGACAGAGCCTGGAGTGTTCAGAACTCCCAAGCCACAGTATCCAGCATCAAGCTGCCTCATCCCAGGTTGATTCATTCTGTGTTCCCGACCTATACCCAGTAGCAGCAAGCAGGATGAATATCATCCAGTGCTTCCTATCCTTCCTTTTATGGCTTAGAACTTGGCCAAATAAGTGTTCTACAACCAATTCATCCACTTCACAGTCAGCAACCACCCAACCAAAGGCTAAGGGCTGCCAAAGAAGTTCATGCCACACCAGCACAAGCAGAAGGACACAGAGCTCAAGCATTCATCACAGGTGAGTAGTGGAGAAGTTGGGTAAGTATGACAGGGCCAGGGCTCCTGGTATGATCAACAACTGGTGGGGGTCCTGACTTTTAAGCTCCACATAGTTTGAATTCCTGTGCCCATAGGAAGCTGATGGTTCCATTTAGTGTTGTCCAAGCTAGCAGCAAAAGGAATACTCCAACAGTGCATATGCATTCCCAAAGTTAGAGCTTAATTAATTTGAAATACTTGATATGAAAATATTCCATTTGATTTGGACACCAAATGTACAAAATTTCAACAGATCTACACCAAGGCATATTATAATGAAAATGCCCAACATACAGAATAAGGATAGAATTTTAAAGGCCACGTAAGAGAGGAACCAGATTACAAACAAGGGGAGACCAATTCGTATCTCAGCAGATTTTTCAACCCAGACACTAAAAGCCAGGAGATCATGGAATAACATATTCCAAGCCCTAAAAGACAATGGATGCCAACCAAGAATCCTATATCCAGCAAAATTGACCTTCAGATTTGATGTTGATTTGGAATATATATAAATTAGCATAAGAAATTTTCAGTGAAAGGAAAATTATCAGATACTTCAAAATATCATTTCATGCAATCAAAACTACACTGAAATTTCATCAGAATGGCAATTATTGAGAATACAAATAATAATAATAAATGCTGATGAGGATGTCAGGAAAACTGTGTATTCATACATTGTTGGTTGGACTAAACATGAGTACAACTACTCTGGAAAGCAGTATGGAGATTCCTCAAAACAAACAACAAAAAAATGCAACTAGGAATGGAACCACCATATGACCCAGCTATCCCACTCCTCAGTATTTATCAAAAAAAATTAAAATAAGCATACTCTGGTGCTATAGCTACATCAATGTTCATAGCAGTGCAAGTCACTATAGCCAAGTTATGCAAGCAGTACAGATATCTCTCAATAGATGAATAGATTAAGAAAACGTGGTATATAAACACAGGGTAGAGTTTTACTCAGCTATTAAAAAGAAAGAAATTATGGCATTTGCTGATAAATGGAGAACATCATGGTAAGTGAAATAAGCCAGACTCAGAAAATTAAGAATCGAATGTTTTCTCTTATCTGAAGAAGCTAGAGCAAAATAAAAGGGAAAGGAGCAATCAAATATCATAAAGATATTAAGACCAGTGGAGAAGAAGTAGATTGTGAGGGAGGAAGGAGAGACAGGAAAAGGGAGGAAATGCAGAATAAATTTAACAAAATCATGTTATGTGTCAAAACAAATTAATCCCAAAATTATTTTGAATTAAATTTTTCATCCATGAGGAATATTTAAAAATTGAAAATATGTTTATCTACAAGTATTGGTCAAAATTTTCATGCACTCACTTTATTAACCCTCATAAACTAAAGCAAGCTCAACCTTCTTGTTAAAACCTTTGAATATTTTTTACTTGAATGGGTTTTATAAATTCAACATTTAATAATATCTTTCCTTAAATTGTTTTTACCTTCCTTATAATGATGCAAAGAAAAAATTAACTTTTCACTGATATCCACATATACATATCCAAATTCCATAGAATGTCATGCAAATATTATTTCTGTGACATTTTGTGCCACACCATGGAATTAGCACATTATTTGAAGTTTCAAATCAAATCTAAGGTGCATCAATTGACTCAAGGTGAGGCTCTGGCAAAGGATTGTGTTCCAAATAGAGCTGTATTCTCTTTAGTCTTGAATCTGTGCTCCATAAATTTGAAGAACTGTTGAGATTTCCATAAATCAAATATTCCATGATACTGTTTCTTTTACTTTCAGATCATTTGGGAAAAAAATATAGAAAATAACTGCTCCCAGACAGTGGTTCTGCACACTTTGGGATTGGGGAGGATTGAGAAGCTGAATAAAGATATAGACCCACTATGCAGAAAACTGCACCTACATAACTGTGATGAACTTTCAGGGGCTTCATGGACTTACAGGATATCCACACTCTATCCACTTAGCCGCACTGTCTCCTGACAAGTGAGCAGAGATGATAATATTTAACCCCTTCTCTTCCTCTTCCACTGTTTCTGAATAAAGATTGGCATGACAATATCTCATCCATGATAGGAGAGAATACCTTTCACTTGCAGTCTCTTTCATTTTTAACCATAGCCTTGAGAGGGGTTCAAAAAGTGTCATTAACCCAGGTTATTTTACAGAATCATGAACTCAAGATTACAACTACTATTATTCTGCTTTTTGAACACCAAAAAGTCAATTTGAAAACAGATTTCTTTGTATTATCCCACAAATACTCTGGGATTTACATTTTAATTATATATTATTTTTACCTAAGCCATGATTCTTTTATAATTTTCTGAACATTTTGATTAATTAATCCCAAAAAGTAATTTGGGATAATTAATCATTTGTGTATTCCTACTTATGCTGTAGGATCTTAATTATATATATTTTCCTTAACTTGATAATCAGTAATAGATGCAACAAAAGAAAATAAATTAAACAGTTTGTTGAATATTGTTGAAAAAACATCAATCTCAGACATTAACAACTTTTACTATTGGCATGTAATCACAACAGCCACATTGGAAAGAGACACTTGATTATTTCAAATACTGACATTTTTTTGTGTGTGGTACTGGGGATTGAACTCAGGGGCACTCGACCACTGAACCACATCCCAGCCCTATTTTGTGCTTTACGTAAAGACAGGGTCTCACTGAGTTGCTTAGCGCCTCGCCATTGCTGAGGCTGGCTTTGAACTTGTGATTCTGCTGTCTCAGCCTCCCAAAGTGCTAGGATTACAGGCATGCACCACCACACCTGACTAAAGACTGACAATTTATTTTATGTTCTACTACCTCCTCCATGGTGGGAAACACACATTTTAAGGTAAGCACTCTTTTCCTCATTATCTGGGACACCATATTTTCAAAAGCTATGACAGTTTGAAAAGGTAATGACTAACTGTTTCTAAATAATTCGCTTTTCTTGAAATAACTTATCAACATTCTTTTAAAAAAAAATCATTGTAATTAAAGTACCCATTCAGTGAAATGTGTATCCATTGCTGATCACAATTTTATGGAAATTATGGTAGCCTATGGTAGCCTATGTCATCAGGCTACCACGTGTAAAGGCAGAGGCTTCTGGAAGCCGCAGTTTACTGATGTTTTCTCAGGGAACCCCTGTGTCCTCTTCCCTTTCATGCTTCCTGAGCCATCCACACTCTGGAAACTTTTTAAGAAATCAGTGACATGTATTTATCATCACTTCAAGGGATTTAAATTGATCCTTCAAAAGGATATTTACATTTTGAGGGAATTCTTTAAAATAAAAACTCTTTAACATTCAAAGGAACAATAATTTAATACTGGATTTCTGGCCCTGACAGGCAGCTTTAGAGACCTTTATCAGACCATGCCCATGATTCCTGCTTTTAGTTTCAAATTGCTTGGAATACATTCTGGGACTCACCCAACATAAATGATATAATAAAAGGAAAATCATGGGATTTCACAGAGGAAAACCCCCTTCCTTTCCTTCCTTCAAACTATAAAATTCTCGCCCTTGCAGGATCAATGCATTCCCAATGGCTAGACTAGACAGTCCATTTGAAGAGTGACTTTTAGTTATTTCTCTCACCCTCATCTTTTTGGGCAACAAGATGCTGTACCCAAAGTGACTTTCTATAATCCCTTTTGAGTAACCATGTTCAAATCCCAGCTTCATTGCATATTTGCTTT
>CM053403.1:129050912-129081108 GCA_028644305.1 Xerus rutilus
GGAACCAACCTAGATGCCCTTCGATAGATGAATGGATAAAGAAACCGTGGTATATATACATAATGGAATATTGCTCAGCAATAAAAGAGAATAAAATTATGGCATTTGCAGGTAAATGGATGGAGTTGGAGAATATGATGCTAAGTGAAGTAAGCCAATCTCAGAAAACCAAATGCCGAATGTTCTCTTTGATAAGTGGATGCTGATCTATAATGTGGGGGAGGACACAGGGAGAATGGAGGAACTTTGGTCACAGGGGTGGGAGGGGGGAGGAGGCAGGGGGACAGTAAAGATGGTGGAATATGATGGCATCATGGCCCTAGCTTTATGTATAACCATGTGTATGTTGTGATTCTACATCACATACAACCAGAGAAATGAAAAGTTGTGCTCCATCTGTGTACAATGAATCAAAAGGCACTCTGCTATCATGTAAACCTAAATAGAATAAATAAATTAAAATAAATAAATATTTTTTTAAAAAAGAAGGCTCTATCCTCAGGCTTCCTCAATTCTACATGCCAACCCAGTATTGCCTCTTCAGGGTTTCAACTTCTTTTATACAATAACATCTCATGCATCATTGTCTGTCCCTCTGATCTCACTGTAGATCCAACATCACAAATGCTCCTGACTACAGGGTAATTCAATATGCATGTCCTATGGAGCACCTCAAATTCAACAAGTTAAAAATTGAATCAGAACCTATAAGATACTGCTTAGAGATGTAACATGTAATTATAAAGTCAGAATCACTCATAACTCATTCTATAACCCTTTATCTTAACTTTAGAATGAGCTTTTAACATGTCTTCCAGTAGAGAAATATTCATCTGAAGTTAATTAAATATTACAATTTATCTTTCTGTATGTTTTTCTATAGAAAGATGTCTGGAATTAAGTATACCAAAAGCTAATAATGAATATTTCTGAGTTCTAAGATTTGGACACATTTAACTTCCATTTTTTGCCTTCTTGTGTTGATCTAGTTTTTATAATGAACTGTACAATCTTTCAATAAAATTTTTAAGTACTAATTTATCTGTATTTCTTATTTGTAAAATAGCACCGATAAAATTTCCTAACTGCCTCCTCAAATAAGAATCTTGTATGTCATTCTTGACCACTCATGCACTCACCCCTTGTTTAATATATCAAATCCATTTGCTTCCTTTCCTTTCCCCACTGCCATCTCTTATACCAGAACTTCCTCTCTCCCACCTGAACTTTTACAATAACTTCCTGCCTCCAGTCTTAGCCACTCTGATCTCATTCTCCATTTTAGTGTTAGAAGTTTCTCTGTAAAACCCAAATTCTGCCTTGCTATTTGTCATTGAAAATCAGTGACTTTTAGTAGCCTTCAGAATAAAATATAAACTACTTGGCATGCAACAAGTAAATGAAAAAATGCTTAACATCACTAATTATCAGGTAAAAGAAAATCCATACTACAATGAGATAGCCTGTCACCCTAGTGAGAATGGTTATTATCAAAAAGACAGAAAAGTTAAAAATTAACACTAGTGAGGAGGTCAAGAAAAAAGAACCCTTATACACTGTTGGTGGGGACACTTTTGGTTAGTGCAGCCATTGTGGAAAACAACATAGTGGCTTCTCAAAAAATAAAAATAAAAATAGAACTATCATGTGATCTAGGAATTCTTCTACTGGGGATATGTCTAAAGGAAATGAAATCAGCATCTCGTAGAGATACCTGTACTCCCATGTTTGTTGCAACACAATAGCAAAGGTAGAGAATCAACCTAAAGTGCCCATCAATGGATGAATGGATAAGAGATGTGGTATATGTACACAAATGTAATATTATTCAACCATAAAAAAAGAAAGAAATTCTGTCATTTATGACTACATAATTGAATACAGGGACATGTTAAGTGAAATAAGCCAAGAACAGAAAAGATAAATACTGCATGATCTCACTCATACAAAGAAATCTTAACAGTTCCTATCATAGAAGTAGAAAGCAGAAACATGGTTACCAGAGGCTTCAGTAGATAAGGGGTGGGAAGATGGGGAAATGCTGATCAAAAAATACATAATTACAATTGGAGAGGAGGACTAAATTCCAACAGATCTACTGTACGGCAAAGTGACTATAATCAAGATATATTGTATTCTTGAAAAATGTAAAGAGTAAATGTTATGTGCTTTCACTACATAAATGATAACTATGTGAGGTAACATATTTGTTAGCTGATACATTTAAGCATTCCATAATTCATATATGCTTTAAAACATGTCATACACGATAAAAATACATCAATATTTTAAATTAAAAATGAATGAATGAAAACTACTTAGTATTACCTAAAATGATATATATGATCTGACCTAGGTATTTTCAAAATGGTAAGTTCAGACTTGGGATCAGCACAAAGTTCAAATCTAAATTCCCCATTTGCTCTCTGACAACTTGGACAAGTTACCAAACCTTCTGAGATGGTTTATTGGTAAATCAGAGCCCATGATACTTTAAAGAATCATTGTGCTGGGGATAACCATATGTCTAAATAGTGGACATGCTTTAAGTATTCAATAAATTTTGGTAACTATATTTTTTACTTCTTCCATTTTTATTATTTCCATGTTGCTCCATCCTTGAGCAGAGACAGTGTCTTATTTGTATTTTTATTTCCACTGCCTATGCTTATCACACTGAAGAGATTCAAGAAGGGTTTCTGGAATAAACACAGTATAGATGATACTTTTGGCCCCCTTTTGACAGGCACAATGCTTTTGTTAACTGGTGTGAGCCTTTTAAAATTTTGCTACCTGAAACCAACCATAAGTTCAGTTTTCTGTCTGCATATAGTTTGCCCCATCAATCACTTATTTTTTCCACTTTTTTATCAGTGCATATAGTTGTTCATAATGATGGGATTTGTTGTCACCTATTTGTACATGCACAAAATATATCAATACAGTTTGGCCAATATCACTCCCCAGTACCTCCCCTTCCCTCCTCACCTCCCGTGCCTTGGTCCCTTTCCTCAACTGCTCTCCCTTGGATTTCTA
This sequence comes from Xerus rutilus, assembly GCA_028644305.1. NCBI lineage: Eukaryota > Metazoa > Chordata > Mammalia > Rodentia > Sciuridae > Xerus > Xerus rutilus. The sequence goes on from CM053403.1 coordinate 129,053,949, forward strand.
TGAAGTCCACCCCCACCTTTCTTTTTCTTTTTCCTCTCTAGCTTCTGCATATGAGAAAAAACATATACTCCTTGACCTTCTGAGTTTGACTTATTTTGCTTAACATGATGGTCTCTAGTTCCATCCATTTTCCTGCAAATGACATAATTTCATTTTATTCATTCTTTATGGCTAAATAAAACTCCATTGTGTATATATACCACATTTTCTTTATCCATTCATTCATCAATGGACACCTTTCCTGTTTCCATAGTTTGGCTATCATGAATTGTGCTGCTATAAACATTGGGTAGGCATGTATCATTACTGTAGTATGATGACTTTAATTCTTTAGGGTAAATACCAAGGAGTGATAGATCTGAGTCATATGGTGATTCCATTCCTAGTCTTCTGAGGAAACTTTCTACTGATTTCCATAGTGGTTGCACGAATTTACAGTCCCACAACAGTGTAAAACTGTTTCTCGTTCTTCTCATCCTCTTTGTTATTTGTAATCTTGATGATTGCCATTCTGATAGGTGTGAGATGAGATCTCAGTATAGTTTTGATTTGCATTTCCCTCATTGCTAATGATATTGAACATTTTCTTCATATATTTGTTGGCCATGTGTATTTTTTCTTTTGAGAATTAATCTGTTTGATTCATTTAATTAATTTGTATTCATTGAGTAGGTTTTTGATGTAAAGTTTTTTGAGCTTTTTATTTATTCTAGATATGGGTCATCTGTCAGAAGAGTAGCTAGTAAAGATTTTCTTCCATTCTGCAGCTTCTCTCTTTACATTCCTAATTGTTTCCTTTGCTGTACAGAAGTTTTTTTTTAATTTGATGCCATCCCCATTCATTAACCCTTGCAATTATTTCCTAAGCTTCAGGGATCCTATTAAGAAAGTCATGTCTATGCCAATATACTGAAGTTTTGACTCTATATTTTCTTCTATAATTTGCATAATTTCTGGTCGAACTCCTACGTGTTTCATCCATTTTGAGTTTATTTTTGTACAGAGTGTGATATAAAGGTCTAGTTTAATACTTCTATATATGGATAACCGGTTTTCCCAGCACAATTTGTTTAAAAGGCTGCATTTTCTCCAATGTATGTTTTTAGCACCTTTGTCAAGGATCAGATGATTGTATCTAGGTCAGTTTGTCTCTGAGTCTTCTATTCTGTATCACTGGTCAATGTGTCTGTTTTTATGCTAATACCATGCAGTTTTTGTTACTATAGCTCTGTAGTATAATTTGAAGTCAGTTATGTTGATGCCTCCGGTATTGCTTTTTTTGGCTTAGAATTGCTTGCTATTCTGGGTCTTTCATTCTTTCAAATGAATTGTAGGACTGTTTTTTCTGGTTCTGTGAAGAATATAATTGGTATGTTGATAGAGATTACATTGAATCTGTCTACTTCTTTTGGTAATGCGGCCATTTTCACAATATTAATTCTGCCTATCTGCGAACATGGTCAGTCTTTGCATCTTCTGAGGTTTTCAATTTCTTTCTTCAATGTTCTATAGTTTTCATTGTAGAGGTCTTGCATCTCCTTGGTTAGATTCATTCTTACATATTTAGCTTTTGAGGCTATTGTGAATGGAATTGTCTTTCTGATTTCTTTCTCAGCAGGTTCATCATTGTTATATAGGAAAGCTATTAATGTTTATTGATTTTGTAGCCTGCTACTTTGCCAAATTTGTTTGTTTGCTCCAGCAGTCTTTTGGTAGAGTTTTTGGACCTTCTAGGTAAAGAACCATATCATCTGTAAACAGTGATTATTTCATTTCTTCCATTTCTTCCTTTCTCATGTTATCCATTTTATTTCCTTCTTTTGCCTAATTTCCCTGGCTATAATTTCTAGCAATATATGAAATAAAAGTGGTAAGAATACATATCCTTGTCTTTTCCCAGATTTTAAAGGAAATTTTTTCAGTTTTTTCCCATTTACTAAGGTTGGCTTTGGATTTTTCATACATAGACTTTATGATGTTTAGGTAGGTTCCTTTACCCCTAATTTCTTCAGTGTTTTTATAATGAATGAGTGCTGAATCTTTTCAATGGCCCTCTCTGTATCTACTGAGTTGACTAAAAGAGTTTTCTCCTTAATTCTATTTATGTGATTAACCACATTTATTGATTTGCATATGTTAACCATTCTTATATCTCTGGAATAAAATCAACTTGGTCATGGTGTACAATCTTCTTAATATGTTGTTGAACATGATTTTCTAATATTTTATTAAGTATTTTTGCATTTAGATGCACCCTCTGACTTATAAATGGCAATGCCACACTACCTACACTACCTATCTCTTGAAAAATCCATACAGTGCTGAGTCTCAGAAGATAAATTGAAGAATATTTATGTAGATAGTTGATAATATAGCATCATCTTATTATTCTATAAATGTTAATATTAATTTTCTCAGATTTCTAAAATTAAATTGAAAAGATCAGTTTCTGAAGTCAGTCAAAATTCATCAGTCCATTTGTATTTTGGCCATAATATCTTAAGTTACAAACCATAAGATGAAATGCCAAAGGACATCATAGTACAAACAAGTTACAATTTTAGGCAGTTATTAAAGTAAATGAAATGCATTGTTTTGCTTGAAAAAAAAATTTCTCTTTACATTTTATGGAGTACTGCAAAGGATAGGTTTTCTCATCATCATCTGAATAAACAAAGTCTTAAATTCCACAGACCAAAGAGCAACATAAAACAAAATTAAAGATTGACCACACACACCTATCTGTTAATGAAGGCTCTCTGGAGGCCTTAGCAATCCTAAATTTGCAGCAGCTTGATTTTTTAAGCTGAAATAATGTTCTAAGTAATAAATACTATCCCAAATAATGATAAAAGTATCTTGGATAAGCATTTTCCCCCTCTTTAATAGTATAAATTTAATTTGAGTCAACACTAATTAAATAAGTTAGACACATCAACAAAATTTACCACATGTCTATGAATACAGCTTTATAGAATTGTTAAAATGAGATAACCAGAAGATTCTTTCACTTTGTATCTTGAAATCACTGTCTCCCATATGCCCTGTAAAGCTACATTGAAACTCAGTGCCAGACAAAAAGGATTGCAGTAACCTTTTGTAGCTGTTGAACTTTAAAATGTACAACCTTTGATTGTAGTGGGCAGGAAATAATGGCAAATCTACTTGGGCAATTTGAGATCATATCACCAAAGAATGGAAAATTACATACAGTAGTAGATGAGAATTTAAATGATCATGAATAAAAATATTACATTTTCTATGACAACTTCCATATACAGAGGCCTACATTGTCACAAATTTGCATTAGAAAACTTGAAGAAATAATTCACTCATAAAATTCTACTTAAAATAACAGTAATCCACATAACAATCATCCTTTTAATTTAATATATAAAATTTCTTTCGGATAATCCTGGTTGTCACAAACATTCAGTCTGGATTGGTCAATCAGAAAAGGCTTCATTGTTTAGGGTAAAGAAAGTGAGAAAAAATGCCATTCACCACTTTGAAATGTATTCAAAGTAATATCCCACTGAAGCTAACACCACCAAGAACTACATGAACCAAAACATAACACTGACATCTGAACAGGGCACTCAGAAGGTATTGTTACTTCTTTAGTTTAACATAAGAAAGGGGCCTAGTAATAAGTTGTCTGCTCAGGTTTGTAGAATCAATATAGAGCGGGATAATGTCTAGCAACTATATAATACTGTATAAAACTTTCTGGACCACATTTTATCATAGAAATTACTCCTTTTTGATAATGAACAACTGAGCAATCCCTGTTTTGATGAAACTAAAAAGAACTATTCTAGATATCAATAGTTCGATTAACTTATATTTGACTTGGAAATAATGAATGGGTAGACAGCAGTGACAGATTCTGTAACAGAACTGAAAGCTCACAAAGAATACAAGAAGTGATGAAGTGTGAGATGGAGTGACCAGAGCAGGCTCGAAGGCGATGATGTACGATGAGGTGCAGCTGAGAATCCCAAGAAATGACGAAGTGAGATAGGCAGCAATCGTGTGGTGGCGGAAATCCTTCAATAATGTAAAAGGCTTTATCTGAGGAATTATTCAAATGACCAGAAGAAAATCTGGAAACTCACTGGGCTGAATTTTGATATATAGAAGATGTCCTGTCTTCATACAACTGCTGTGATATGCTGTCAGCAGGCAGTCCTCGAAGACTGTCACCTGCCATGATTTAACTTCCATATACAGTTTGTTGTGAGACTCATCATTCAAGTCTAACAAATCCTGGATTTCTTGGATTTTTAATGTATTCCTAAATCTGTGTTGTGTTGTCTTTAAGATAAGACAGTAAGCTCCATGAGGGCATCTGAAATACTTAACACAGTATTACTTAAATACTGAAATACTTAACACAGTATCTAGCACAAGGTATGTGACCAAAAAAATATTGAGTGAATGAGTGAGTGATGAGTGAATAAGTGAATGAATAGATAAGTCAGTATAAACCTGTGACCCAGGTAAAGCCAAGATCACACCATTGGCTTTCCATGTTACATTGGAAGGCCAGAAACCATCAACATAAAGCAGGTGATGGGCTTTCCTATATAGATTTTGATGCTACTCATGAAGTCACTAGACAATAGGCTGCTTAAGCCAGACACCGCATCCTACTCGTTGTGTTGCCTTTAGCCTCCTGCACAGGGTCTACATACAAAATGAATCAGAAAAATCCCTTAATCTATCCAAATTCATATCTATGATAATGTTAAATGAGAGAATATCATTAATACCTTTCACCAATGTTGGACTATTTTTAACTGGGCTTTTCCTTCCTGAATTATCTAGATCAACTGCTGCACAAAACTGGCCTTATTAATTCAGTGTAAGTTCAAAGTCAAGTTATGAAACTATGTGAACACATCTATTTCATTTTAAAGTGGGTAAATATCACCTATACAAGTTCAATTTCTGAACCATCTCAGGTCTTCTTGGTTCTTACCTTGGCCTTTCACATCACTCTCCAGGCCAAACTACCCACGTACTATGTGCTCAGTCCAAATAAATGTTGAGTAAACACCTCATGGGGATTGGGTGTTAATGTGGTGATAATTATCTACTCAGATCTGCATTCCTTAGTATCTGTTAATTCCATTTGAAGTCATAGAAGCTCTTCTAAGAAAAATGCAAACTTTTGGATAATATATAAATTTTCTTTTTGGTCAGACTGGCATCAGCTATGCAGAGCCTTCCCTCTGATCACCTCAGTATCCACCATTATCAGATGTTTTTTTCATGGTGACCACCCCTTTTGTTGCTATAAGAAGAATTATAGTGGAGGGAGGATCCAAGATGACAGCCTAGATGGACACTGTATTCCTAGTCTCTCCAGGACTAGAGATTAAAGCAGTGGAAACATTGTTTACCTTTGAGTTATTAGAGGACTCCCGACAGCTTCCTCCATGCAGGAATTCCACTTATGTGCCCCTGCAGGTCACCAAGCCCCAGCATTTTTGCAGGACCCCAGCCGCAAGTTAGTGCAGGACTCCAGCTGTGCACCAACACAGGAACCTGGCCAATCACCTCTGCAAGACTTGCTCCCGCACAGGATCCCTGGCTCTAGAGTCCACATACCATGCAGGACCTCAGGTCGCCTACCAGGACCGCTAGCTGTTGTTCCCATGCGGGACCCTAATCTCCTGGGGCTGGACTCCTGGCTGCTGCTCCCATATGGACCACCATCTGCCAGGATGGAACTCCCCTGTTTGCCTACACCTGGGGACACTGGACAGGATCTGGAGACAAACTTATACTTCCGCACAGCACACCACAGAGCTGCATCTCCAAACACTTCGCCCGATACCACCACCCTATCTCTGAAAGCAGAAGCCTTCATTGTGGGACTCCTTCTTCACCATCTTGGACCTGAGCAGGGAGACATCAGTAAACAATAGACAACCCCACCTACTGGGAGAGAAGGAAAGCAATTCTTTTTATTTACCTTGAGACTTTTTATTTTTTCCCTCTATTATTCCTTTTTTTTCTTTTCTTCCTTTCTTTTTCTTCTTTTTTCTCTCAAGCTCTTTTCCCACCCTCACATCCCCAACATTTGTGAAACCAAGTATTTTTAAGCATTAGCCTTCTGTGGACCGGGATATCTGATTAGTATATTACAGTTGTACTATATAGTCTCATATCTTCTATCTTTACATGTTTTATTTTTCTTAATTTTTATGTTTCCTTGTTTGTTGTACTCTATTTTCTTCCTTCTTACTTGTCTTCCCCAAATTTCTTTCTCTCTTTTCTACTACTAGCCAACTTCTTTTGGATTCCTCTTTCACGACTTCTAGGATCTAATAACACTATATCCTCACTTCCTACCTCCCTAACATCTCATCCTACACCCCACACCCCAGTTCTCTTTAGTACACCAGCAGAAACTGTAGACCCTTTTGCAAACCTATTGTTTATATATATAGTAGATACTAATTGAATTCATAATTTCTATATATTGTAACAAAGCCATAAATGTCCTATTAGGAACTACTTGGTTTAAAACTATATATTATTTGTATTGAGATCTGTTAATATTGGTCTCCCCCTTAAAGGAGAGGTATTGGAACCCCGTAGGGAATCTACAAGCCTATAGGATAAAGACTGTAACACCTCGGATTCGCAATGCTAGGAGGGAAGACACATAAACAACATGAAAAAACAAGGGAAGAAAGTGCCTCAAACAAACATTATTAGAATCCACAGTCAGCACAGCAGAAGAAATATCAGAGAAAGAGTACAGGATGTACATAATTAAAATGTTCTTTGAATTAAAGAATGATATAAGAGAGTAAACACAGGCAGCAAAAGATCACTTTGATAAAGAGTTACATAGGCAAATATAGGAAGCAAAAGATTACTTCAATAAGGAGATAGAAATTCTGAAGAAAAAAAAAACAGAAATCCTCAAAATGAAAGAAACAATAAACCAAATTAAAAACTCAATAGAAAGCATCACCAACAGATTAGATCACTTGGAAGACAGAACCTCAGACAATGAAGACAAAATATTTAATCTTGAAAATAGAGTTTACCACACAGTGAAGATGGTAAGAAATCATGAGCAGAACATCCAAGAATTATGAGATAACATGAAAAGACCAAACTTAAGAATTATTGGGATAAAGGCATAGAATTTTGAAACTATGGAATGGACAACCTATTCAATGAAATAATATCAGAAAATTTTCCAAACAGGAAGAATGAATTGGATAATCAAATACAAGAGGCTTACAGGACACCAAATGTACAAAATCACAACAGATCTACACTAAGGCACATTATAATGAAAATGCCTAGTATACAGAATAAGGAGAGAATCTTAAAAGCCACAAGAGAAAGGAATCATATTACATATAGGGAGAAACCAATAGGATCTCTGTAGACTTCTCAACCAGACCCTGAAAGCTAGAAGAGCTTGAAACAACATATACCAGGCACTGAAAGACAAAGGGATGCCAACCAAAAATCTAATATCCAGAAAAATTAAGTTTTAGATTTGATGATAAAATAAAAACCTTCCAGATAAACAAAACTTAACAGAATTTACAGCAAGAAATCCTGAACTACAGACTATTCTTGGCAAAATATTCCATGAGGAGGAAATGAAAACAATGAAAACCTGCAAAGGGAGGAGCTACACTAAAGGAAAGGCCAGTCAAAGGAGAAACTTAGTCAAGTTAAAAACTAAAAATAAACCAAAATGTCTGGGAATACAAACTATGTCTCAATAAAAACCCTGAATGGCCTAAACTCATCAATTAAAAGACAGACTGGCAGATTGGATTTTTAAAAAAATACTCAACAATATACTGCTTTCAAGAGACTCATTTCATAGAAAAAGACATTCACAGATAGAAAGTAAAAGGATGGGGAAAAAATGTATCACTCACATGAACTGTGAAACAAGCAGGGGTTTCCATCCTCATATCAGATGAAGTGGACTTCAAACCAAAGTTAGTGAAAATAGATAAAGAAAGTCATTGCATACCGCTTAAGGGAATCATACATCAACAAGACATAACAATCTTAAATACCTATGCCCCAAACAATGGGGTATCTATATATGTCAAACAAACCCTTCTCAACTTCAAGAATCAAATAGACCACAACACAATAGTACTGGGTGACTTGAACACACTTCTCTCACCACTGGATAGATCTTCCAAACAAAAACTAAACAAAGAAACTACAGAACTCAATAAAACAATCAATAATCTAGACTTACAGACATCCATAGAATGTTAAATCCTTCAACAAGCAAATACACTTTTTTCTCAGCAGCACATGGATCCTTCTCCAAAATAGATCATATGCTATGCCACAAAACTAGTCTTAGAAAATACAAAAAATAGAGTTACTACCCTGCATTCTATCTGACCATAATGGAATGAAATTAGAAATTAATGAGAGATTAAAAAATAGAAGCTACTCCAACACCTGGAGACTCACTCATATTCAATTGAATGATGCAAGGGTAACAGAAGACATCAGGGAAGAGATTAAAAAATTTTTAGAAGTAAATGAGAACTCTGATACAACATATCAAAATCTCTGGGACACCCTGAAGGCAGTACTAAGAGGAAAGTCCATTGCATTAAGCTCATTCATTAAAAGAAGAAAAAGTCAACAAATAAATGACTTCACACTACATCTCAAAGCCCTAGAAAAAGAGGAACAAACCAATACCAAAAGAAGTAGAAGACAGGAAATAAATAAAATCAGGGCTAAAATCAATAAAATTGAAACAAAAGAAACAATTCAAAAAATTGACAGAACAAAAAGCTGGTTCTTTGAAAAAATAAATAAAATTGACAAGCCCTTAGCCACACTAACAAAAAGAGAGAGAGAGAGAACCCAAATTACTAACAATCATGATGAAAAAGGAAATATGACAGACACTACTGAAACACAGAGGATAATTGAAAGTTTATACTCTAGTAAAATAGAAAACCCTGAAGACTGACAAATTTCTAGAGGCATATGACTTACCCAAACTGAACCAGGAGGACATACACAACTTAAACAGATCAATTTCAAGCAAGGAAATAGAAGATGTCATCAAAAGCCTACCAACCAAGGAAAGCCCAGGACCAGATGGATCCTCAGCTGAGTTCTATAAGACCTACAAAGAAGAATTAATACCAATACTCCTCAAACTATTTTACAAAATAGAAAAGGAGGGAACCCTTCCAAACTCATTAAATGAGGCAATTATTACCCTGATACCAAAACCAGACAGACCCACATCCAAGAAAGAAAATTTCAGACCAATATCCCTGATGAACATAAATGCAAAAATTCTCAATAAAATTCTGGCAAATCACATACAAAAACATATTTAAAAATAGTGCACCATGATCAAGTGAGGTTAATTCCAGGGATGCAAGGTTGGTTCAACATACAGAAATCAATTAATGTAATACATCACATCAATAGACTCAAAGATAAGAGTCATATGATTTTATCAATCAATGCAGAGATAGCTTTTGACAAAATACAGCACCCTTTTATGTTCAAACCCCTAGAAAAACTAGAGATAGTAGGAACATACCTCACTTTGTAAAAGCTATCTATGCTAAATCCAAGGCCAATAGTATCCTAAATAGAGAAATATTGGAAGCATTCCCTCTAAAAACAGGAACAAGACAAGGATACCCTCTTTCACCACTGCTATTCAACATAGTCCTTGAAACACTATCCAGGGAAATTAAATAAAAGAAATTAAATGGATATTAATAGGAAAAGAAGAACTCAAACTATCATTATTTGTCAATGAGATGATTCTATACTTAGAGGATCCAAACAATTCCATCAGAAAACTTCTAGAAATAATAAATGAATTCAGCAAAGTAGCAGGACATAAAATCAACAAGCATATATCAATTGTATTTCTATACATCAGTGATGAATCCTCTGAAAGAGAAATTAGGAAAACTAGCCCATTCACAATAGCCTCAAAAAAAATAAAATAAAATAAAATTGGAAATCAATTTAACAAAAGAGGTAAAAGACCTCTACAATGAAATCTACAGGACACTAAAGAAAGAAATTGAAGAAGACCTTAGAGGATGGAAAAATCTCCCATGCTCCTGGATAGGCAGAATCAATATTGTCAAAATGGCCATACTACCCAAAGTGCTATATAGATTCAATGTAATTCCAATTAAAATCCCAACACCATTCCTTATAGAAATAGATAAGGCAATCATGAAATTCAATTTGGAAGAGTAAGAGACCCAGAATAGTCAAAGCAATTCTTAGCAAGAAGAGTGAAGCAGGAGGCATCACAATACCAGAACTTAAATTATACTACAAAGCTATAATAACAAAAACAGCGTGGTATTGGCACCAAAATAGACATGTAGACTAATGGTACATAATAGAAGATACAGAGACAAACCCACTTAAATACAGTTATCTTATACTAGACAAAGGAGCCAAACATGTACACTAGAGAAAAGATAGCCTCTTCAACAAATGGTGCTGGGAAAACTGGAAATCCATATGCAGCAAAATGAAACTAAACCCCTATCTCTCACCATGCACAAAATTCAACTCAAAGTGGATCAAGGACCTAGGAAGTAGACCAGAAATCCTATGTCTAATAGAAGAAAAATTAAGCCCAAATCTTTATCATGTTGGCTTAGGACCTTACTTCCTTAACAAGACTCTTATAGCTCAAGAAGTAAAATCAAGAATCAATTACTGGGATTGATTCAAACTAAAAAGCTTCTTCTCAGCAAAAGAAACAATCAATGAAGTGAGCAGAGAGACTACATTCTGGGAACAAATTTTTGCCACACGCACATCTGATAGAGCACTAATCTCCAGGATATATAAAGAACTCAAAAAACTTAACACCAAGAATACAAACAACCCAATCAATAAGTGGGCTTAGGAGCTGAACAGACACTTCTCAGAAGAAGATATACAATTGATCAACAGACATATGAAAAAATGTTCATCATCTATAGCAATTAGAGAAATGCAAATCAAAACTGCTCTAAGATTTCATCTCACGCCAGTCAGAATGGCAATTATCAAGAATACAAATAACAATAAGTGTTGGTGAGGATGTAGGGGAAAAGGCACACTCATACTTTGCTGGTGGGACTACAAATTGGTACAACCAATCTGAAAAGCAGTATGTAAATTCCTCAGAAAACTTGGAATGCAACTACCATTTGACCCAGCTATCCCACTCCTCAGACTATACCCAAAGGACTTAAAAGCAGCATACTATAGTGACAAAGCCACTTCAATGTTTATAGCAGCTCAATTCACAAAAGCTAAACTGTGGAAGCAACCTAGATGCCCTTCAACAGATGAATGAATAAAGAAACTGTGGTATATATATACAATGCAATATTACTCAGCAGTAAAAGAGAATAAAATTATGATATTTGCAGGTCAGTAGATGGAGATGGAGAATATCATGTTAAGCAAAATAAACCAGTCCCCCCCCAAAAATGCCGAATATTCTCTCTGATAAGTGGATGCTGATCCCTAATAGGGAAGAGGACACAGGAAGAATGAAGGAAATTTGGTGAAAGGGGAGAAAGGGGAAGGGGCATTGGGGCAGTAAAGATGGTGGAATGAGATGGACATTATAGCCCTAGCTTCAGGTATGACTGCATATATGATGTGATTCTACATCACATACAACCAGAGAAATGAAAAGTTGTGCTCCATCTGTGTACAATGAATCAAAATGCATTCTGCTATCATGTATACCTAAGTAGAATAAATTTTTTAAAATAAAATAAAATAAAATTTTAAAAAAAACAACACCAAAAACCAAACAACTCAATGAATAAATGGGCTAAGGAACTGAATAGAAACTTCTCAGTAGAAGATACTGTTGATCAAAAATTGATCAACAAATATATGAAGAAATGTTTGACATCTCTAGCAATTAGAGAAATGCAAATCAATACTACTGTAAGGAGCCAAATATGTGCACTAGAGAAAAGACAGCCTCTTCAACAAATGGTGCTGGGAAAACTGGAAATCCATATGTAGCAAAATGAAACTAAACCCCTATCTCTCACCATGCACAAAATTCAACTCAAAGTGGATCAAGGACCTAGGGATTAGACCAGAGGTCCTACGCCTAATAGAAGAAAAAATAATCCCAAAGATTCATCTCACTCCAGTCAGAATGGCAATATTAAGAATACAAGCAACAATAAGTGCTGGCGAGGGTGTGGTGAAAAAGGCACACTCATATGTTGCTGGTGAGACTGCAAATTGGTGCAACCAATCTGGAAAGCAATATAAAGATTCCTTAGAAAACTTGGACTGCAACCACCATTTGATCCAGCTATCCCACTCCTTGGCCTATACCCAGAAGACTTAAAAATAGCATACTACAAAAAAAAAAAGAAAAGAAAAAACCAGCATACTACAGTAATGCAGCCACTTCAATGTTTACAGCAGCACAATTCACAATTGATAAACTGTGGAAGCAACCTAGATGCCCTTCAATAGATGAATAGATAAAGAAACTGTGGTATATATACACAATAGAATATTACTCAGCAATGAAAGAGTAAAATTATTCCATTTGCAGGTAAATGGATGGAGTTGGAGAACATCATGCTAAGTGAAGTAAGCCAATCCCAAAAACCAAAGGCCAAATGACTAGTGGATGCTGCTACATAATGAGGGTGGTGGTAGGGAGCATGGGAGAAATGGAGGAACTTTGGATAGGACAAAGGGAGGGGGAGAGGAGGAGAACGGGGATAGCAAAAATGGTGGAATGAGATAAACACCACTACCTTAGGTACATGTGTGAAGACATGAATGGTGTGACTCTATCTTGTTTACAACCAGAGAAATGGAAAATTGTGCTCCATATGTGTACTATGACTTGAAATGCATTCTTTTGTTTTAAAAAAAAAGGATTATAGTGTTTCTCCTTTGCTTTTATCCATCTTATATAAAATTTTACCCTAAAAAGACTTCCAGTCATCCCTATTCCATTTCTACTTACATTACAAGCAGTGAAGGGGTTGTACTTTTCATAAACAGGAGCCCATAGGAAAAATGTGAGAAAAATATGCCCACACTTCCTGCTAATGAAAGGAGGATGTAGGGATAGAGTATAACCAAGAAAAAACTGATTTCCAAGACTGCTCCAAAAATATGCGTGTGTGTGTGTATGTGTGTGTGTGTGTGTGTGTGTGTGTGTGTTTTCTGGAATAACTTTATTCTGGACCATAAAACACAAGTGATTTGGGGGGAAAAAAGTGAATACATAGGCCAGAGTACAAGAAACCATAAGAAAATCTATAGTAGACTAGATGCACAATGAAATAAAGATTTGGTTGTCAGAGGGCATATTATTAGCCGGTCACAGTGGCACACGTCTGTAATCCCAGTGGCTCAGGAGGCTGAGGCAGGAGGATGGTGAGTTCAGAGCCAACCTCAGCAATTTAGTGAAGCTCTGAGCAACACAGAAAGACCCTGTCTCTAAATAAAATATAAAAAGGGCTGGAGATATGGCTCAGTGGTTAAGCACCCCTAGATTTTTTTGATGATAGAAGAAGAAGAGGATAAAGAAGAAGAAGAAGGAGGAGGAGGAAGAGGAGGAGGGGGGGGGAGAAGAAGGAGAAGGAGAAGGAGAAGAAGAAGAAGAAGAAGAAGAAGAAGAAGAAGAAGAAGAAGAAGAAGAAGAAGAAGAAACCATATTATTTTACTTCATTCAAATTCTATACTTCACAATGGAAACAAAAAAGTGAGTTGTCTTGAAGATATACATAAAGCATGTGTAAATACACCACGGTGAAGTCCACCTTTATGTATATATGTACAAAACACCAGTTAAAATGTATAAATGAGTGGAAATTAGACCAGTAGACTAGAAGAAGGAGAAAAGGGGAGGGAGGAGGAAAGGGAAAAGTGGGCACTGGGGATTGAAATGGAATAAATTAAATTCCATGCATGTATGATTACACCCAAATGAACCCAACTATATGGACAACTACAATGCACCAATGAAAGCAGAAAATAAATAAATCCTTTGACAGGTTTACAGGATGGACATAGAGAAGGGATAGAGCAGAATGTCACCCATGGAACTATTTTCTTGTGTAGCATGTCCTGCTGTGTAGGGCCCAGCCAGGTATTATGACCTGGACGGAGATATCACGCCACTTTTTGGAATGCTCCTTGGTTGCAATCATGCAGATTGCCAAGAGCTGTGAAACCTTACTTTTAGCTAGAAACAAAAGACAGGAAGAAAAAATTCTCCTTACTTAAAGGAAAGGTGGCAAACTCTGCCCAACATAAAAAATTTACAACTTATGCAGCAGCCTTTATTATTTACAAAAGGCTTATTTTGCATTTAAGAATATAAAGTCTTTCGAGATCTAGCGATCAAGTGTTAGTTTGGGAGGTGATCACAGGAAGCGCCAGTAGAGAAGCAAAGAAGAAAAACAGAAAGTAATGTCATTAAAGCATGTGTTTAGGGGTAGGTTACAGCTGTGGGTAACTGGAGTTCTAGTCCCACTGAGAAGGGACAATGTAGAATATGCCCAGAGATATCCCGATCCAGAGATATTTACCCTCCATTTCTATCAGTCATTGACCAAGGGCCACTTCTAAAGGACCTTAATGCCACAGTACCTCCAGCATGCACTACCCAACAGGCTAAAAGCACTGCAGACACTCCTCTGCAGTGTCTCACATGTCTGATGCAGGAAGGAGGAGAGTGCACATGCCGAGCAGATACAGGCAGGACAGAAATGGTGTTTACTGCACCTTATTCTCATAAGATTGGATACCAAATGCAGATACAGTTATGATCTGAAACATGAAAAAAGGAAAAAGAAACTGCAATAATATGTGGGGTGCATGAGAAAAAAAGAGAGAATAACATTATTTTTAAAATAAAACTTCTCTACTTTAAATTTTTGGACCTTTTAGAAACTAATATATTAGTTTTAGAGCAGAGCTTAGCAACCTACAGCCCTCAGATCAAATCATCCTGTCATCTGCTTTCACACCGCCCCCAAGCTAAGAATGGTGTTTACATTTTTAAATGGTTCAGGGGAGAAAAAAATCAAAAGAAGACTATTTCATGACACATGAAATTTATATGATATTCAAATTTCATTGTCCATAAATTTATTGGAACACAGCCACATTCATTCGTTTACACAATGTGGATGACTTGTGTTGTCGATGGCAGAGTTGAGTAACCATGACAGAGACCATCTGGACCTCAAGACCTAAGAGTTTTTTATCTGGCCCTTTATAGACAGTTTTCCAACCCATAATTTAGAGCCAGCTTCATTATCATCATGATGTGAAAGCTGCCCTAGGGTGTGGGAGAGAGTAGCATGGTATCACCCTTCCTTCAAGGAAAATCCATCCCCCTGATTTGGTTCCATGAAGAGTCTCTGGGCTTGTTGGATAAGGATGATTCTGTTAGTCTTCCCCTCCCTTCAGTCCATCAGAGCAGAATAAATATTGACAGTTCCTCAACTCTAGTTTCTTGCTGGCAAAGGATGTGCTAAGGAATTAGCTATAGTGATGAAAATGGAATAAACTTTTAAGATTTATGATTCCTGTTTTCTCCAATACAAAACATAACACTTTGCAAACACCTGCTCTACTTTTGAGTTTTTCCAGACATAAATTCACACTGGAAACTAATGTTTCACCTCTTGAAAAGGGAGCTAATTTTGAGAAGGTAGATTCAAATATACCACACCAGAAGATGATACTGGAAGAATAAAGAAGTGAGAGACAGCAGAAGACTAAGAGCTTAATGAACAGTATGTAATCATCAAGTGTCAGGTAATAAATAACTGAAGGAATAAAGACGTATGCAATCCACTGGACATAGAACCCAAGAATTAAAACTGATAACTTTAACAAGTTCCCAAAGGAAGTGTGTGTGCCAAGTTTAATCCAGCTCCTTAGCACGTGGCTGCCTGTCCAGTCATGGAAGAAAGGACTAGATATGTAAACCAGGTCTTTTCCATGGAGCGCTCCAGTGATCTATGGGTGTGCTTACACATCAGCATTTCATTCCTCACAATGCCAAAATCCATTCCCAAGGCCTTGTTTACAGGAGAACATCAGTATTCTCTGGGCACACACGTCAATGCGAAGGGAACTTTAAATAGCACAAGAGAAAAGTGTTCTTGGTAGTAACACAGCCTATGATAAACTTTGAAGTACAAATGAGAAGTGGAAGTGAATGTTAAACGTATGCCTTGTCCTGAAACTTCATGAAAAATGAAATGTACAAGAAAAGTTGGATCCCTGCCATGACACCCATTACAGTGTAGACGAAGGCTCTGACCTCTCATGTTATACTTACTGTGTTTTTGACACATTTAGTCAATTAAAACCGGTGAAGTGTAATTTGTTTTTCTTAAGTTTAATACAGCATGTCAATAGAAGTTAACCAAAATTTATAGTTGGAACACTAAAGCTGCCACATGCACTTAAACAAATGAACACAATTTATCATAGTTGAAATAAAGAGAACATCACGGGCATTTGACTTTATACTCCACATAAGCGCGTTGCCAAATATAGGAAAGCGAGCTGCTTCTCACACTTCCAATGGAAAAGACATTGTGGTTCACATTAAATATTGGTGTGAAAAATCTGGCAGGTATCCAGTCCTAAGGAGTGTTAACGTTGGCACTTCCACTGTGTACTTTTACTATAAATTGTTGTAGCGTTTATTTGACATGGAATACCCAAAGGATGGATGAGCAAAGAAAGGAAGATTTTTTTTATTGTGCCATATTACCTTTTTCAGACATCTATACTAAGCTTTTACATCTTCAAAGTCTAAACAAGTAGCCACCTGTATTCAATCGGTCCAAGATATTTTTCATGAAACTATAGTTTGCCTTTTTATAAACCTATAAAAGCACACATTTTCCATTTTATTAGTCAGCAAAGCAGTGGTGGATTTAATAATAAAACTTATAAAACACAATTTCTTTATAGACAGGTTAGCTTTTTTGCTTGTTTAAAATGCCACAAGGACAACCAAATTATATCAGTTCCTGTCTCCATCACACAGAAACCGGTGGCTACAATTTTGTATATCTTTACATTTTAAAAAATTCACCTTATCCTCCTCAGGCAATTTATACAGCAGCCTACAGACCCCTAAGGATTTAAGAGCAACTTGGGGGAAAATTATTTACTATTATCAGACACATGCATTTGAATTAGTCATCCATAATTTGTATGTCAATTGTTTACAGCTACAGTAATTATGTACTTTGGATTTCTAAGAGTAATTTAAGATGTTCATGTCCCTTTTTATGCTAACGAAAATGCTTCTGATTGTCAATACAAAATAAATACGTGGGGCTGGGATCGTGGCTCAGTGGTAGAGCATCTGCCTTGCATGCATGAGGTGCTGGGTTCAATCCTCAGCACCACATAAAATAAATAAAATAAAGATATCATATCCATCTACAACTAAAAAAATAAATAAATACATAATTAGTGCCTATGTAGGATAAGAGTGGGACATTTGAATAGATTTTAAAAGTTGGGACTGGTATACATGAATCAAGCTGTACTGTTGTGGAAATAACATGATGACATAAAAGAAGCAGTTCTGTAAGATTTTAGATTTTAAATAAAATATATATAACATATACATTTATAATCTTACTTGAAAAAAATACCTGCTGTGGCCCTACTTCCTCTCTAAGCACTAACCCAAGACTTTCATACTTAGAAATGCTGGTTTTCATGCTTAACAATTATGTTAACATAATCAGTGGATTCAATGTCTTACCTAATTCAAGGTGAAGTTTTTATACTGAGACTATCATTACTCTAAATTAAATTATGATACAATTATTTCTTCTCATCTTTAGGTCAGTTCACCCACTTAAATGTATAGGACAGAACCAGAGACTCCTGCATACACCCCTGTACTGATGGAAGAGTTTGTAATCAACCTTTTTCTAACTACCAAAACAGTTAAAGTTAAAAATAACCCAAGAATCGTTAATTTGCAGAACTAGATATATGTGTACTTTTGAAGTAATGAGACATATAGTAAATTCTTGCCTGGCAGTAGAAGCTTACCAACTATTTAGTCACCTGCCCATTTAAATATTTTTTTAAAAAACAGCCAGTTAATTAGGCTATTTAAATTTGCAATCGCTTCTGAAAATAAAAAGGAAAGTTATATGATTACATTATACCACACACACACATGCACACACATACACACATACTTTATTAGTCTTCTGTCCATTACTGTAACAAAATACCTGAAATGATCAACTTAAAAAGAGGAAAAGTTTATAATGACTCAGTTTTACAGTTTTCAGTCTGTAGTTGGTTGGCCCTGTCTTACTTTGGGGCCCATAGGGAAGCAGTATTTCATGGCAGACCTGGCAGAAAAAAGCTGCTCACCTCATGGTAGCTGGAAAGCAAAACAAAAGGACTGGAGATGTTGCTCACTGGTAAAATATTTGCCTAATACATGAAAAGACCTGAGTTTGATCCCTACTACTATAAATAAATAAATAAATATTTATAAATATATATGTAATAAGAGAGAGAGCAGAGATACCAAAGTCCCACAATTCCCTTCAAGGTGCAACCTCAATGACCCATGATCCCCACTAGGCCCCACCTGTTCCACCACCTCCCAGTTGCACCAAGGGAACAAGCCTGTCACACACGAACTCTGGAGGACATTCTCGATCTAAACCACAGCATACGTAGAATTTCTTGGTTTACAAATAACTGATATAGCCTTCTGCAAATACATTTATAGTGTACTATATATCAGTGAAATACTAAAAATGTCATGGTTTTATGCTATTTTTAAATAGTCTGAAATACTTTTTGTACTCAGTGATTATAAATATCAATGATTATATACATAATTAGTGATTGTAAAATGAAAAGTTAAAAGTAGTAATGAGATGTTACTACACATATGACACTGGTAGAAATTAAAATAGAGATAACACATTCTGCTGATGGAGATATGGGAAAGAACACATATTCATGTACTGCTAGAAGAAGTAAAAATTGTTGCTTTTGGGAAAGCAATCTGGCAATATCTATTAAAATTTAAAAGACACACACTCTTCAAAACAGCACCCTTATTACTATAATTGATTGCAAGAAAATAAAGTACTTGAAAATAAGTACTTTATTAATTAATGCAATTAAACAAATCTTTAACAATTAAATAAGATTTTTTAGGACCAGAGCAAAAAATAAGGGTGAAATGACTGTTCATTAATGAGTAACACTTTGCCTGAGTTATGGTACAACTGTACCATGAAAGAATACACAAAAATTACAAAGAATAATTTTAACCTATCATCAATGATTAAAAGGATTTTACTGTATGCTATTAAGAAAGGTAAGACCCAGAAAATATGTGTGTGTATGTAAATATATATGAATATAATTATATGACCATGAATTCAAATAATCCAAGATAGACACCAAATTAGTCATATGGATACATAGGTTTAGGATTGCAAAGAGGAGACAATGAGCAAAACAGAAAAAAAAATGTATTTTTTACAAGTTTTCACAATAAAAACAGCATTATTATATGATCGTTAGATAAAATCTTCACTAAAAGAAATGTATGGGTATGTTTCTAAACATATAAATGAAAAATGTTCATCACAATGTTAATGATGTTTTTCAATATGCATAAATTTTTAATGATATTTCCTTTCTTATTTATTGGGTGATTTTTAAAACAATGATCAATATAATATATAAAATATTCAATGAAGGGGGTATTTTCTTTGGGGGGAATTAAAAATTATAGAAATAATACACTAGCTTAAACTTCTCTCAATATGAATTGAATTCTTACTTGGTTGAAATTTTGGAGCACTTAAATCAAAAGAAACATCCTTTTTAAAATTTTTTCCTCCGGTGCTAGAATTCCAACCCAAGGCCTTATACAAGCCAGGCAAGCACTCCACCACTGAGCTACACCCCACGCAATCCTATTTTAAAAGGAAAGACAATGAAAAAAGAGTCATGAGAAAAAGGATGTGGCAGAAAGCAACAGCTGGCCTCACCATTCTTTCCCTTCTTCCATTATAACATGATGTCTGAGTTTTATCTGTACAAATGGTACAGAGAACAAATACTACATCTTCCCATCTCCCTTACAGATGAGAATGCAGGAAGGTAGG
The DNA here is from genome assembly GCA_028644305.1 of Xerus rutilus. Classification (NCBI taxonomy): domain Eukaryota; kingdom Metazoa; phylum Chordata; class Mammalia; order Rodentia; family Sciuridae; genus Xerus; species Xerus rutilus. The sequence goes on from CM053403.1 coordinate 129,074,168, forward strand.
ATGTGCTTAGGTCTGCCCTGCTGAATGTGAGCAGAGGTGATATATGAAACTGTCAGGCCTGGAGCATAATAGTGGCACGAGGTACATACAACCCCACAGACCAAAAAAACTCCCAGGAACTATCCCAGAGCAAGAAAAACAAGAGCTCTCATTCATACCCCTGTTCTTCTTATGCCTGGATTATTACATGAGAAACAAATGCACTTTTGCCTTTTTAAAGTGATTGTTATTTTATTGTTCATTTTGTTAACAGATGACATATTTTATAAACAGAGTCTAGTACCTAGAAACTGGGCTACATTAACAAAACTTAAAATAGAAGATATTAGTGTAGTAGGCAGGTAGTGACCATCAAGGAAACAGCTACTGCTAACTGAAACATTGGTGACCTTATGTTATAGGATAGTATTTTATTAACTGCAGACCATAATACCCTATGTGGATAGAACTGGAGTGAGACTAATTGGGTGCAAAAAAAAAAAAAAATCAGAACATCAGAATTGACATTTCCTTGCCCAGTTTAACAGTCCTGCAAAGATAATTTTAAGGTATTTCTTTAAAGCAGATTTATCAAGAGACAAAACTGGCCTACGTCCTGTCAAAAGCATCACTGAGATAACAGAGCCAGACTAGTAGCAAAAATCAGATAAAGATGTAGCCCTTTGCCTTTTCTGCTATTTCAGACGACCTAAAGCTACAAACAAAACATTAGATAGCTTAACTGAAGAAAAATAAAGTACTAATATATGAATAATAAATGGCAAAGAGGAAATAGCCACTTGAAGAAATAAAACTTTGAAAACCATAAGTCCATATTGAGTAATTCTATGAAAGTGAATTTGCAAACTCCTAAAACAATTTCCTAGGAAAATACAGCTATCAAATTGCTGTCTGTCCAGATAAATATTAGTTTTCCATTGCTACCATTAAAAGTTACCTCAAACGCAGCATCCTAAAACAACAGAAAAATATTATTTGATAGTTCTGTACATTAGAAATCCTAAAAAAGTCTCACTGAACCAAAGTCATGGAGACTGGAGGATGCTTTCCTTTCTGGAGTTTCTGCTCATTGTGTTTTTGGCAGACTTCGTTTCCTGGTGACTATCCCTGTGTTCTTCTGGGCTGTTAGCTGAGGCCTGTGCCAGCCTCCAGTGGCTACTCATATTCCTTGGCTCATAGGCTGTGCCTCCATCTTCAAAGCCAGCCCCTGAGGAGCCTGTCAAGGCCCTCTCACATGGCATCTCTGCCCAAGAAGGAAAAGGTTACCATTTTCAATGTAATTACCCTCATGTAATTATATAGTCCAGGATAACCTCCTTATCTCAAAGTCCTTACCCTTAGTCCTATCTGCAGTCTCTTTTGCCAAGTAATCTAAGATATTTACAGCTTTCTAATGATCATGGTATGGACGTGGGAGCCATTATTTTCCTACCACAGACACCACTACAGATTCCTCAAAATAGAAAAAAAGACAAAAATTATATTAATTTTCATAGCAGAAATAACTAGCCCTCAAAAATTACCCCATGTAGATGTTTCCATGAGAGTATTCAGCCAAACCTTCAAAGATTAAATAATTTGATGCTATTTAAATTGTTCCAAGCATAAAAGACAAAGACATTTCTAAAAATTGTATTATGAAGAAAATATAGCATTGATAGATAAATGTAATAAAATGGCATAGTCAGGAAAAAACAGACCAATTTCTTTTCAGAATATTGAGGCAAAAATCATAAATATTAGGAAACAAAATCCAATAGCATGTTAAAAATTAATATATCATGACCAAGAGGGATTTGCCATAAACACTAAAACATACTTCAACAAAATTCAAAGCCAGGCCGGTCGTTCTGGTGCACGCCTGTAATCCCAGCACTTTGGGAGGCTGAGATAGAAGAATCATGAGTTCAAAGCCAGCCTCAGCAACCACGAGGCACTAAGCAACTCAGTGAGACCCTGTCTCTAAATAAAAACACAAAATAGGGCTGGGGATGTGGCTCAGTGGTCAAGTTCAAGTACTGAGTTCAATCCTCAGTACCAAAAAAAAAAAAAAAAATCAAAGCCAATTTCTGATAAAGCACTTTGTAAAACTGAAAAGTAGGGATTTTTCTTTAAATTGATCAAATATGTTTACTGCCACCCTAAAGTCAACATATTATTTTGTGGTAAACACATAAAGTATTTCCAGAACAAGGCAAGGATGTCTGCAACCCTCCCTTTATTATTTAACATAGAATTAAACTTATTTTAATGCAGTAAAATAAGAAAAAATTTTCAAAAGAACTGAAAAGACTTGGGAATGCATCTCAGAAATAAAGCACCTGGGTTGTATCTCCAGCACCACAAAAGAAAAAGGAAGGAAAAAATAGAATTGGAAAAGAAAATCATCTCTATCTATATATGGTATAATACTTGGAAGATCTGAATCAATGATAAAACTATCATAAATGAAATAATTTGGTAGTGTTTTAGTCAATATTTTTGCTGCTGTGACTAAAAGATCTAAACAGAACAATTTTAAGAAAGAAAAGTTTATTTGAGGGCTCACAGTTTCAGAGGTCTTAGTCCATAGAGGGCCAGCTCCAATCCTCAGGGCTCCAAGTGAGGCAGAACATCAGAAGAGTGTGGCAGAGGGAAGCAGCTCAAATGGTGATCAGAAAACAGAAAGAGATCTCCACCTGCCAGATACAAAATATATACCCCATAGCCACGCCCTCAATGAACCACTTCCTCCAGCCACACCCCACCTGCCTCTAGTTAGCACTCAGTTAATTCCATCGGGGATTAATTCACTGATTACGTTAAGACTATAACTCAGTTATTTCTCCTCCAAACCTTCTTGCATTGTCTACATGTGAGCTTTTGGGGGACGCCTCACATCTAAACCATAACAGGTAAGATACAAAATTGTACAAAATCCTAGTCATTATAAAATCATTTATAACATCAGCAAGAAAATAAAAGTAAATAAAATCACATTACCAAACTAGTAATATACAAAACCTTTACAAGGAACATTTCAAACACTCCTGAATACAAAAGCAGAGTTGAGAAAATGGAAAGACAAACTTTATTCTTCAGTAAGATGACACAATAAAAAAAAGATATCAGAACTTCTATTGGCTAATATAATTTGACTCCCCAAAAATATACACGAGAGTTTTTTTTGTGTTGCCAGATAAGTCAACTCTAAAATCTGAATAGAAAAATATGTAAATAAATTGATTAGCCACTTAAAAAGAAGAACTAAGAGGAAAATGATTAGGTGCTCTACTTATCAAAACATGGCATATGTAAAAGAACTGCCCCAATAACACACAATAGAAAGTTTAAACATAAATCCAACTATAGGGAAATTTAGAATGTAATTGAGGTAGCATCTCATTTCTGTGCGGACAAGATAAACTACTTAATCAATAATACTGTGACACGAAAAGAGTTGCTTGGAGAAAGATAAAACTGGAGCCCACACCTTACACCAAACACCAGAATAAACCCTAAACAGGTCAGAAATCCAAATACAACACTACAATACGAAGTATAGGAAAATCGTAATTCTACATTCGTAGAATAAAACATTTGTTGTTTCCTTTAAAACCTAGATATCAGAAGACCTTTCTAACTAAAACTCAAAAATCAAAGCAAATAATAAAAATTGGAGAAAATAAGTTTTCATAGGTTAAAAAAAAACATAGCATGAAAGATAAATGCAATTGTAGGAGAAAACTTTTGCAACACTTATCCAAATATGCAGAGAACTCTGGGGGCAAAAACAAGCATGTACTTCTGCAAATATTTATTGAGAATCTACTCAGCGTAAAGCTCTGCACTGAACTTGTGACGTAGGATGGTGATAGGCAAGCACATCTCTGTTCAAAGTAAGAAAATCTAAGGGTTTTGCACCTCAGTAGAAGCCCCTTTGGCAGTCAAGGGCAACTACTATACTAATTTCCCACATATGTTTTTCATTTTAGTATTTGCCTTCTTGAAGATCCCAGAATGCAAAATAACCCATGAAAAGGACTATAAAAATCCTTTGATATTCTAAGATAAGAAAAATATCCCTATTCATCATAATATTTATTTGAAATCTTTTAAAATGTAGTTACTTAAGATACTTTTATTAGACTATAAGGTCCTAATTTTAAAAGCAAGTTTTAGTAGTATCTTTTGTTTGTAGCCATTAAAGTAGTTGATTATGTGTTTACTTAACCCTCATTTTAATTTGAAATATCTAATATGTCAGTAATCACAATGTTTTCATGCAGTATTTGGCTCTCCACTTTATTTCACTTGTAGTTCTAACTACAACCATCTAAGAATTCTGAGCTTGCTGCCTTACATTAATTCTTACTCAAACATACAGAGATCAAGTTTGTTTAATATTTTGTTTAATAATTTTTGTTTAAATAAGACTGTTTATTTGCAGTGGTAGCAAAGTTCTTGTGGTTTTTTTCCCCCTTAATATGTTATTCTTACTGTCTTAAAGGAGGTCCAGGAGAACAAGGACAATGTATGTTTCCCATCTGACAAGAGAACTATACCCACTTTTGTATTATTTACGCAATAATGATCAAGGCCCAGGGCATTTCCTGGGGATTAATGGCTGCCTAGGAGATTGACTGAAGGCCATTAACCTCAGACAGTCATTAATTTTCTCAGAAAACCTGGTTGAAGTCATTATTTCTATTATAAGATCAATAGCACACATACCTTACCAGTTCTAAGAAAAAAAATTTAACATTGAAATTATTTTCTAGAATTTTTCTTAAGTATATTCAATCAGTAGGTTATATTTAGAGAGAAATGCCAATGAAATCCTGAACAATTTAGTAACATGACGAGCCTCCACACAGACATTGACGTCATGAACATTTGTGCTTGTTTCCTCTCTCCTTGACTTAGGAGTCAACTATAAATAAAATCAGTTTCTCTCTCTTGTCTCCTCCTCCTCCTTCTCCTCCTCCACTTCCTCCTTCTCCTCTTCCTCCTCCTTCTCTCTACTCCCTTTCCCTCCCTCTTCTTAAGGGCTTCAGTGCACAAGTTTCCACAAAAGGTGTAAATCTGCTAAAGCAGCATGTGGTAGGTCAGGTCATATACGAATTATTGAAGAGCAGGTAAATCTCTGAATCTACAGTGTTTTCATTGGTAGCATTTTCTCAGAAATGAATACAGGAAAGAATTATTCCTTCTGAGCAACCTGACTGAAATAGATCTATGAAAATTAGAATGTGCATGATTACACAGGGAGTCATTTGTCGCTGCTCTGAAGCACCAATCATTGAGACTGACCAAGAGGAGGAATGTGACCCAAACCATCTCCCAGGAAGGAAAAAGTTCAAAAAAGCAACAACTTTTAGAGTCCTGAAAAAAGTAAGAGATTATACAAAAGAAACGTTAAAAAACTTCAGGAAAGTTTCAGTTTGTGAAAGTCCATGGCTAGGACAGTGCTCATCACATAGAGGAGAGTTTCTATGATGGATTCAACCCAACTCCTTATGTTTAAAATAGATAATAAGTGAATTACAGTGTAATCTGCTATTCAAGGGCAACATTTATGTGATGGAGTAAGATTCAGTATGTACCAGAAACAGCACATAAGGGATAAAGTATAATTGGAGTCCCTACCCACCTTCTTTTCATTGGTCAAATTTCCACCCATCCCTTGAAATAAGGAGGATGGTATTGACTTATTCTCACCCATCGATGTGTTTATATTATTTTCTTGTAGATCTATTCCTTGGAGATGATTGACATAGCCTTATGCATTGGGTACTTCCTTTCTGGCCTTTCCTCATTTTTACTCCTCCCATCCCTGCTAAGCCACACTCATCTTCCATATATGCACAGATGAGAAACAGTAAGCCACAAAAAGTAAAAGAAGAAAAACTTTGGGAAGGAAAGGCAAAAGTAATTGGTTGGTGCTGAAGAAACCCTGTGGTAAACAGCATCCATCCCTCTTAAATAAGGGAAAACCAAAGGCAGTGATCATGCTGATAAGAAATACAAAAAATAAATTTCAAATAATCCCCATTCTAAGAAGGTTACAATCTATTAAGGGAAATAAAACAAGAACACAAATTATCATAGCATGCATTTATAGATGACAAGAACCTCATATGAGTGTTACTAATGCTTTAGCTTTTTCACAACTGTGACTAAAAGACCCGACCTGCACAACTGTAGAGGAGCAAAGGTTTATTCAGGGGATCATGGTTTCAGAGATAGAAGGCTAGCTCCATTCCTCGGGGCTGGAGGTGAGGCAGAACATCATGGCAGGAGAGTGTGGCAGAGAGAGGCAGCTCAAATATTGATCATAAAACAGGGAGAAACTCCACTTTCCAGATACAAAATATATACCCCAAAGCCATGCCCCCAATCAACCACTTCCTCCAGCCAACCCCACCTGCCTTCAGCCACCACTCAGTTAATCCTATCAGGGATTAATTCTTTGATTAGGTTAAGGCTATGACCCAATCATTTCTCCTTCAAAATTTGCATTGTCTCACACATGAGCTTTTGGGGGACACCACATCTAAATCACAACAACTAACTAAGTGTCAGATTGGGAAAATATGAAGGAGATGGCTTTGAATGATGAGAGGTTGGAAGGAAATAAGCAAGAGAACATCTTGGAGTGCTAAGGACAAAAATATGGGAGCTACTGTAAAAAGCATTAGCACTTTGGTTTGTCTGGAGTATGCAGAGTATGAGAAATACTGTGAAATATAATTGGGAAATGAATGGGCTGAGGCCAAAACAGAGGTCTCTAAAGGTCAACTGGGAGATACAGAAGAATGAAAGATTTAAACAAAATGCTGCTGCTGATGATGATGATGATAACAATGAAGAACAAGAGCTGTACTTGAATATTGTCAATCTGTCAGTGATGTTTAGAATGAATTGAAGAAACAAACATTGGATATAAACCAACTCTGAGT